>CM062279.1:25731883-26054383 GCA_031216635.1 Dissostichus eleginoides | reverse complement strand
TCGCAAAAAATCCCCAAGCTTCAGACACGCCCACCGCCAAGATTTTTTCACCGCGTACGTGTGGACGCTGCGTTAGTATCAATAACACACATTTAAAAACGTACTTAAAATAAGTGTTTTTGTGAAAGCTGTTGGCTAGTTTAATTTATAACATGAGTGACTGTAGTGAAGCGCAATATTTCCCTTTAAATTGCAGCGGAGTAGAAGTATAAAGTGACCTTAAAAGATAAATACTCAAGTAAAATACCTTACATTTGTCAAGTTATCACAAGTTTTTAATGCAAAATCATCAACTGAATAGTAATTAAAGCTTTAAAATAACGTAGTGGAGTAAAATACATTATTTAACTTTGAATTGTAGGAGAGAAGGAGTTTAAAATAGCGTAAAATAAAAGTACAAATACCTCAAAGCCATACATAAGCTCAATACTTGACTGAAAATACTTTTTACTGCAAGTATCTACAAGGTTCTCACAGTCTGTATTTAAAATTAGCGGTGAGTGAACGTGTCCAGTCCGGCTGACAGACCTTTCACCTCACACTGATCTGCTGTTTCTGTTTGTCTCTGGAAGGTATTTCACATTTTGACCTCTGAGACGTGACGGACAGCTCCAAGTGCAGCGGCTAGAAACCGTTAACCTTAACCCGATAAATCATGCAATGACATAAATATCTCCAGAGTGTAGTATTTATTCCCTGAGGTGTTAACTACCGCTGAGTACACAGTTGTAACATTTAAAAACGGGGGAGTAAATTTCATGGTACAAGATTCCCCTTAACGTGGACATTAAAACTGATTGCATGGATCCTAAATAAACCCCTGAAGGCAGCATCTCCCTGGACCAATGGGATTCCTCCATGAGATTTTGGGTTATTGCAGAAAATAAATCAAACATTTATGATGCTGACACCTTTTGTTCAGCAGGATAATCTCCACATTAACACTTTATGATTTATGAAGCAAGAAGCTAACGATAGTCACATGACTTCACGTCACCACCGCTAAGCTAAAGGCAGCTAATGTTGGGCTATAAACGAACTACAGCATGGTCACATGACTTCACGTCTCCACCGCTAAGCTAAAGGGGCTAATGTTGGGCTATAAAGGAACTACAGCACGGTCACATGACTTCACGTCACCACCGCTAAGCTAAAGGCGGGTAATGTTGGGCTATAAAGGAACTACAGCACGGTCACATGACTTCACGCCACCACCGCTAAGCTAAAGGAGGCTAATGTTGGGCTATAAAGGAACTACAGCACGGTCAATGACTTCACGTCACCACCGCTAAGCTAAAGGAGGCTAATGTTTGGCTATAAAGGAACTACATCACGGTCACATGACTTCACGTCACCACCGCTAAGCTAAAGGCGGCTAATGTTGGGCTATAAAGGAACTACAGCACGGTCACATGACTTCACGTCACCACCGCTAAGCTAAAGGTGGCTAATGTTGGGCTATAGAGGAACTACAGCACGGTCACATCACTCCACGTCACCACCGCTAAGCTAAAGGCGGCTAATGTTGGGCTATAAAGGAACTACAGCACAGTCACATGACTTCACGTCACCACCGCTAAGCTAAAGGCGGCTAATGTTGGGCTATAAAGGAACTACAGCACGGTCACATGACTTCACGTCACCGCCGCTAAGCTAAAGGTGGCTAATGTTGGGCTATAAAGGAACTACAGCATGGTCACATGACTTCACGTCACCACCGCTAAGCTAAAGGTGGCTAATGTTGTGCGTGATGACGTTTAGTCGTCTCATTCAGACACTTGTTAGAACAGCATTTTTAAAATCCACCAGTTGGGTATTTACTGATGTATTTTATGTTGTGGAATAAAAATCTCTTCAGCTTGTGTTAACTACAGACGTTATTTCAGGCTAACAACCAAAAACACACTCAGAAAACTGTTGACTTTCAGACCAGGGGACAGGAAGTGAAATGCTGACTCATTTCATGTTTTTAGGACTCATTCCTGGCTTTCTGTCTGATACCCAGAGGAAAACCACTCAGCAAACACTGAACACACTGCTTATAAACCACATCTCCCCTCAGGATAAACTCTGATGTTTCTCCTGACCTGTCGACTCGCCCTCAGGAAAATATCAATCCACTTGTAAAAAGAAATATTAGGTACTAATGGTCCGTGAGATTTACTAACACACATTTATTTCCCCCCCATTGTTTCCCCATTAGACCCTTTATGAGCTTTCCACTGACCCCCTCCTCAAGAGAACATGTCAACTGTGCATAAAGAAATCTTGTTATGTGATTTGTAGATTTTTATTACATTTGCTGGATTTATTTAACATTTGAATAAAGCTGCACACTAATAAATGGTGGCCCTGAATGTCCAAATGATGATGTGTTTTTTAAAATGTTTTTGTTTCTTTTGAATATTTCACAGTGTTTTCTTGAATATCTGACAGTTAGTTCGTTTTTAGTGAATTTTTGGGGGGTTTATGTAAAAATACAATATTCTTTCCGTGAAATGTTTTGTGATCTTTTTTTTTCAGATGTTTCTTTAAACAAAATCATGTTTTCTGAAAAAAATGTTGGGGTTTGACCTTTGGGCCGTCGTAGAAATGTTGTATCCCTACAAAAAGGTTTACATTAACCCCAGGAAATATATATCTATCATTTTGTATGTCAATCTTTATACTGTATGGATCGTAATCCCACTGCCATGGAAAAATTGAACCACATTAAAGAGCGGAAAAACTTTTAGTCAGTGTTTCCCCGAGGCCATGAAACTGAAATCCTCTGATTCAGCAGAAAAAGCTTATTATATTATAGTTGTATAACCTCTTTAAGCTATTCAAGTTTTTGTTCATTTCCTTAAAATGTATTCACTTTATTTCTGGCATAACTTCCCCAAAAATACACTTGATCAAGTAGATCATCAGCATATAAGATAACACGCAGACTTTCAGGAATCATCTGGGAATAAAAATCGAGGTTTTTCTGTGTTTCTTACATTCACGAGAGTTCAACTAAACTCATGTTTTAGTTTCACTTCATGCTCTTGTTATCTCGTTATTTCCACGTCTCCTCTGCAGAGTGAACAGGTAGAAACTAAAGGTAGAAACGACATGAAGCATAATGTGTTTTACAAATGTTATTTTATTCTCTGCAGCTTTGTTTTATTTGCTTGTTTACCCCCACGTGAGGGTTTTGAAATGTAAATGGTAACCAGGGGAGACTCACAGGCTGCCGGCGGACGAACAATAAGGACACATGGAGCTTTTTACTCCGTTGTGCAGAAAAGACGGCACAAAGGCAATAAAACCGGAATCTGCTGGAAAAAAGCTTTTCAAGAAGAAAACACCAGCAGTTTGTGATGTTTTAAAACCTGTCACAGTGGGGGGTTGTGTGTGTGTGTGTGTGTGTGCGTGCGTGCGTGCGTGCGTGCGTGCGCGCGCGTGTGTGTGTTAGGATTTTAGCTATGTGTTTTTTCCTGCTGCTTTCTCAATATACCTGCTGAAATGTATTTCTGCAGAACGTATACAACCAATGTCTTAACGTCATCGCGTATTTTGTTCATCTTCTACTGCTGATATATCTTTATTCATTTTGTATTATTATTATTATTTATTACGTATCTTAGATTTTTCTGCATTGGGTACTTCAACATGTAATACATTAATTACATTTTGCTGATTACACTTACTTTTACTTAAGTAACCGTTCTAATGCAAGACTTTTACTTGTTACTTGATTTATACAGATAATGTAACGCAGTGTGTTCAGTATTTGAGATGTCTCGCTCTGGGTGTTGGACAAAAAGCCCATCAAGAATTGCAGGAATGAGTGCTAAAACCCTGAAATGAGTCAGCATTTATCACTTTCTTTCCCCTGGTCTGGAGATCAATGGTTTTCTGAATGTGTTTTGGTTGCTTAGCGGTGTTGACGTGAAGTCATGTGACCGTGTTGTAGTTCCTTTATAGCCCAACATTAGCCGCCTTTAGCTTAGCGGTGGTGACGTGAAGTCATGTGACCGTGCTGTATTTCCTTTATAGCCCAACATTAGCCTCCTTTAGCTTAGCGGTGGTGACGTGAAGTCATGTGACCGTGCTGTAGTTGGTTTATAGCCCAACATTAGCCACCTTTAGCTTAGCGTTGGTGACGTGAAGTCATGTGACCGTGCTGTAGTTCTTTTATAGTCTAACGTTAGCCTCTTACATCAGAAATCATAAAGTGGTGTTAATATGTGGAGAGTATCCTGCTGAAAAACATTTAAGTATCATGTTATTTTCTGCAATAATCCAAAATCACATGGAGAAATCCCATTGGACCAGGGAGAAGCTGCCTTCGTCAGCAGGTACAGCAAAACAAATATTTATTTTTACACATAAAATAAAACACACTGTCCTTGACCCATATAAAGGTGATATTGGGCCCTGGGGTGACGGATAGGGAACAATGAGCGGGTCAACAGGCCGACTCCCACACACACTGCGGCTTATTGTGAGCCAGATGGCCAATTCAGAGGAGCCAAAGGAAAATTAATCACAACACATTTTGCCCTGAATAGAAAAAGCATGCAGCGAGAGGACCGGCTGCAGCCTCCTGCAGAGGAGAGGGGGGGAAGCATCAACTATTATACTGAAGGGCACTTTTGAAGTACTAGTATTTCACTTGTACTTCAAAGTAATAGTATTTCTTTACTAGTGTTATGTTTTCATGCAAGGTGATACTTCTACTTCACTGCTATTACAATGGAAATTCAGCAGTTTTCACCTGTCTTTGTGTTTAACGCTCTTTAAATCATTTTGAATGCAGGACTTGTACTTGTACCAGGGTATTTTTACAGTGTAGTATTACCTAAATAAAGGATCTGAGTACTTCCTCGAACACAGCATTATGGTCCGTAAACTCTCTTTACAAAGTCGGCATATTACACAAACATCATTAAGCCTAGCCGCTATCTTTTTATTACAAAATAAATAATGATTTCCAGTGAAAGCAGTCTGCAGAGCACTCGGTGGATTATGCAGAGCAGACACTGTTTCTGGACAGATATGTTGCTGCTGAATATTTTAATGTGATTCCTCAATGCTCAGAGCAAAGTAAGCATTAATACTGAACACCAAATTAAATGCTTGTGAAGGATATCTCAGAGTGCAGCTTCACAGAGCTGCGAGCTGCAACTGAAATAATATTTAATATGCCAGAAAAATGTTTGGTTTGCCATGAATAGTAAAATCTCAAATATGCATCCTCGCACATTTTGCAGTCTGAACACCAGCGTACATATCTGGCTATTCTGACCCACAATCCTCTGTGCAGCACATTAATGAGGTCAATATGAAAGTATGTCCTAAATGTTTACATGTTGTGCATTATGTACAATATGATTGCAACCTATAAAAGGACACATAACCCTTATTTTATTGGTCAGATAGCTCTGTGCAACGTTTTATTGGAAAGTCACTTTAAGGGGCCCTATCCTGCACATCCTTCGGTTCATATTTGTATGTAGTGTCTCTACTTTAAAGAGTCCTCTCCTGCTGATGTTCAGGTGTATATCAGTATGTAGTGTCTCTACTTTAAAGAGTCCTCTCCTGCTGATGTTCAGGTGTATATCAGTATGTAGTGTCTCTACTTTAAAGAGTCCTCTCCTGCTGGTTCAGGTGTATATCAGTATGTAGTGTCTCTACTTTAAAGAGTCCTCTCCTGCTGATGTTCAGGTGTATATCAGTATGTAGTGTCTCTACTTTAAAGAGTCCTCTCCTGCTGATGTTCGGGTGTATATCAGTATGTAGTGTCTCTACTTTAAAGAGTCCTCTCTTGCTGATGTTCGGGTGTATATCAGTATGTAGTGTCTCTACTTTAAAGAGTCCTCTCCTGCTGATGTTCGGGTGTATATCAGTATGTAGTGTCTCTACTTTAAAGAGTCCTCTCCTGCTGATGTTCGGGTCTATATCAGTATGTAGTGTCTCTACTTTAAAGAGTCCTCTCCTGCTGATGTTCAGGTGTATATCAGTATGTAGTGTCTCTACTTTAAAGAGTCCTCTCCTGCTGATGTTCAGGTGTATATCAGTATGTAGTGTCTCTACTTTAAAGAGTCCTCTCCTGCTGATGTTCAGGTGTATATCAGTATTTAGTGTCTCTACTGGGACATGTCTCCATGCTTTAATGTTCAAAAAGCTCTTTATTTTTCTCATCCTGCCTGTGCTGCAGCACCTCCTTTCACCCTCTGTCTGAAACCAGAGCCCAGTCTGCTCTGATTGGTTAGCTGACCGGCTCTGTTGTGATTGGTCAACCGCTTAGAGATGTCCCGCCCCTTAGCCTATCACGTACAATGTGTTGGAGAGTGAGTGATGTCACTATGTTCAGGCAGTTAACAAAGGAGTCAAATGGATGCGTTTGAGGGCCCTTTTAAATTATAGTATAAACAAAGATCAGAGAGCTATTTGTCATGCGTTCATAAAAGCAGAACTACATATTTGTGTTGTTTTGGGAATCATTTACTGTAAAAGATGTTCACTTTTCATCAGAGCTGCGCCGGTTGGATAAAAAACCGCTTTGAGGAGCAGAGGAAAAGACGCGCTGCTCCAAAATGCAGTTTGATCGTTTGAGAAGAAGGTAGAAATGTTGAGGCGTATGGCAGTCTGCTTCTTGTGGTTTCTATAGGAACCCTCAGTCAAAAAAAACTCAGAAACCCAGTGTGTGTGTGTGTGTGTGTGTGTGTGTGTGTGTGTGTGTGAGAGAGAGAGGGGGGAACTCCCAAAGAGCCGTGTTTAAATATTAAAATAAAGATGGATTCTCTTTTTTCTCTCACTCTCTCTCTCTCTCTCTCTCTCTCTCTCTGTCTCTCACACACACACACCCACACACACACACCACACACACACACTGCAGGCTCTCTCTCTCTCTCTCTGATTTCCTCCCCCTTCATGCTCTCATTTAACTCGTGGATGTAATCATGTTCCCCTCTTATTAAAAATGCAGATTTAATTTGGCACTCAGTTCATATTTCAGAGGTGAAGGAGTGTGTGTCATGGGATGTCATTTACTAACGAGGAGCTGCAGGAGAACAGAGCTGTTTCTTCTTCATTATGAGACGTATTTTGTTCAATCATTTACTTTAATTATCTGCATTTATTTCACTTCCTCTCCGCTGATGGACTCCCAGTCTCCCTGCAGAGTTTACATTAACATTTAACTTCTACAAGCCAATGAAAAGCAGTTAGCAACTAAGCAGAAGTGCATAATATGAACGTGAAATCCTGATTTTCTAACGTCTAGAATACCATTTTTAACGTCCTGTGTAAATAGTATGTTGCAGAATGAAAGGTCACTTCTCTAATAAGATAAGAAGTTCTTTATTGATCCCAATTTGGGATTTGTTTGCGTTGCAGCAGCATCAAAAACAAGGCAGTGCACATACACAGTAAAAGTAGAACATAATACAAGTTAAACACAACAGGTTCAATAGTGAAATGTTTTGGCCCTGGACAGTTATTCAAAGGAAATAACATAAAAAAAACCATTTAAACTAAAACACATTTGTGCTTTGGAGGAGTGTTTTATTAAATACGTAGCGGCTGCTGATGAACAAACTGTCATTTCAATAATACCACGGTTATTTCCATACTCGACACAAGCTTTAGTATGTACCCTTCAGCTCTAAAACAGAAGTAAAAGCACCAAAGTATGAAATGCAGAAAGCTGAACTCCAACATGTTCTAAAGAGAATAATATCCTCCGTGTTTCAGTGGGAAGTCTTCGCTTTGATTTGATTTCCTTCAGATAACGAGCACATATTCCAGTTTCAGAGTAAGCCTCTCTCTCTCCTCTCTTTTAATCAGTCGCTCCCAGATGGACGCTGCTCTTCTCTTTCATTTTCACTCTCAGAAATAAAGCTTCTGTATTTGGGACCTTCTCATCCAGAGACCCCCCCCCCCAGGCAGGAGGAGGTGAGGCCTGATAAGAGCTCTTTATCTGGGCCATGGAGGGTTGACTTGACCCTCCTGTCCTGGTCGTTCCCCCCCCCCCCCCCCCCCCCTTTTACTTCAGTGTTTCTGTTTTAAACTGCTCTTACATTAACACAAAAACATCACTGTGGGGGAAACGTCTGTGTAGCGATGCAGGAGGAGTCACCGACTCAGGAAGGAGACACGAGGAGAGCTGGAGCTTAGATGTCAAACACTGATGGGTTTATTTGGAGCTTCGGCCGGAGGATTCACAAAACAAGTCCAAGAGCCAGAGGTTCTGACTTCACGGTAGAGTTGCCACGTCAATTCTGAAGAACCCTACCCCAGACCCATGTATTTAGCTAGTTCAGAGAGAATAATCCACATTGTGCATAACAAGATATATCATAACACCTCTATCAGCTGACGCCAACAGGCAGGAACAGGGAGACACAACACTGAGAGCACAGCAGCCAAGGTTACCGGTCGTGTGCTCAGTCAGGACAGCATGAACTGATACACTGGGTCAAAGCTATGGACCTTGGAAAATATTTCGCCAACAATCACCACATTTTTTAGAACTTTTTATTTATTCCACAAATATATAACATGTACATAAAAATCACACCCGCCTCAGTTTACAGTCCACTCAAATCTACACGTTCTTGCTCACATACATACATTAGCCCTTTCCTTCTAAGTCTCGGCAAATTATACATAAATACAGACAGATACCGATTTTATTTAACCCTTATGTTGTCTTCCTATTCACTTTTATCCTCCCGGTTTGACTATTTATAATATAATCATCCAAATCGATGTCACATCTTGTAAAGCAGCTTTATTCCTACTTCTTACCACAATATGTACTTTTTTTAAATGTATGGTCAAAAGACCTCATTGACACAAAATCAAACGTCATTTCTGAGTTAAAAACGGATACAAATGTTGAAAGATTTTACAAAATGTACCCCAGAAGACCCTAACCCTAAGACCACTATACATTTGAATAAAATCCCAAACCTAATGAAATCGATCATTATTCCTTTCTCTTAGATAAACGTAGAATATACGAGTAAACATGTTATTTTTCTGGCACTAAAATAAACCTTTTATCCAGACATTAAAACATTTTGAAACGCGTCAAATTTGACCCAAGGTTGACTCCCTTTAAGCCGTAAACGATGTCCCAAACTAGTGGTTTAGTACATGAATTACTGCAGTGAATACACAAAGAATACACACTAAAATGAATTCCAGAATCAACATTGTTGTGGGTGTGTGGGTGTGTGCTCTCTGATGGATGAACATAATTACCCATTCACTTACTATGCTGGTCAATTTTGATCAGAGGCGTTTCAAAGTTCACTCAAAATTAAATGAAAGTGGTGATCAGCAGTTTCACATGTTCAAATGTCGAGATGTTTTCAATTTCAAAATTTTACTTTTATGCACTTTAGACGTTATTTAACCCTTGTGTTGTGTTCGAAAGCTGTTACCGTTCATGGTGCTCGCGGGACAATTTTGATCCATGATTTATCACAGTCCAAAACACACACAAAAAATGACTATCATCCAATATTGTTTTAACTCCATCATAATTAACTTATAATGCATTAATAACCGTACAATCCTGTTGTAATTTAATGTTATGGCCCAAAAAACACATCACACCACATATTGCACACGTGCATGTGTGAGTTCAGGTTCAAGTGTTAGTGTACATATTCTTTGAGAAAGGTGGAGTTCCCGTGGGGGGAGGGGGGCAGAGGGAGGGGAGACCAGGTGCATGTTGCGGAAAAGTATTGTTACAGTGGATGAAGGGGGTTGGGGAGGGGTGTCTAAAGTCAAAGCTGAATCTTGATTGGGCCAAATTTGACCTCGAGTCACCCCAAACAATTCTGCTGGGTCTCCCCAGACCCCAACACCAAATTATACCCTTTTTTTCAGACTTTTTTCAGACTTGGCTAAAATGGTCAAAATGAGTTTTGTAGTGTTTATATGATGTTGTGGAGGATATCATGAAGCCTTGTTCTGATACAAAGAACTAGAGCGTAGTTCTTATATAAGTTTAACTTGAAACGGGTCACGGGAGACCCGAACACAACGTAAGGGTTAAGGCACTTTATAGCTTTTTTTTCTCATGATGTATTCCCCCCCTGTACGTTTGTTTACTTTGTCGTGCTTTAATTGTTCGTCTGTTGTCGTCACTGCACTGTGACAGGGTCACAGCTCAAACAGCTCAAACATCTCGTTGTATTTTCTCGTAAAATGCCAATAACGGCTTTATTGTTATGTTTTTTTACATCTACTGTGGAGGACATCATAAGGCCTCGACCTGATCGATGTAAAGCTCAGTCTCTCTGATGGATGAAGGTAGTGATGAAGGTGGTGATGAAGGTGGTGATGAAGGTGGCGAGTCGGTCAGATTTGACCCGAACACAACAGGAAGGTGAAGGTTTGACATCCTCCTCTCTTTATTTCCTCACCCTAAACTCCCCATGGTGTCCTTGGGCTCGACTTCTCCCCCTTTCACTCCATGCTTTAATGAGAAAGATGAAAGAGGTGCAGGCTGGGAGAAAAACCCTCCTCCTCTTCATCATCCTCTTCATCCTCCTCTTCTTCTTCTCTCTCTCGTCCCTCGCCCTGCAGCACTAACACATCCAGGGATTTTTATCGTAATAAATTGGGCGTGAGGCCGGTTTCCATTTTCCATTTCTCAGGTATTATTCCCTCTGATCTTTTGTGCTGAAACTCCTCTTCATTTCTCTTTGTGACTCCTCTTCATCTCTCTTTGTGCTCCGCCACCGGCTCTGCTGTAGAAGTTTAAATGTTTAAATCATGACGCTGTGCTGAAGTCTCTGCAGTCTCAAACCTCACAAGTTACAGAGACGCTTCATGAAGCTTTTATTTAAAATATAACCACAAGGCAGCATCGATGCATTCATATATGAGCTCTCCCTCTTTTTAAGGCCTAACACAGAGTCATGCACTCAAAGGCACCTCGGATATTAAAATGTTAAAGATATATGAAATATAAAAAACTAAGGGGACACTTTTCTTAGTTTCATTAAATCTTTAAATGCTTCTGACATTTATATTCTGGATTTAAAGTCATACATCTCTTTGGTAGAATTAGAAGAGTAGTTCATTACTTTGTGCACAAAAGTACTTACCAATTCTTACTCTATCCTGCATGCATATGATCATGTTTGAACCAAAAATGTGCAAAATGTTCAAATATACTGTGAGATGACATTAAGCAGGATGCATTGTGGGTCATTTTGGAGTCATTAGCGTTTCTTCCAAGTATATCTTTATATTTTCTGGGGGTATATATCCTTTACTTGCAAAACTAGGGATGATGTTTGACAAAAATGTAAATATTGAATGGATGAATTCTTCTCCTTGCATGTAAAGCAGGTTCCAGATCAGCTATTACAGCTCACTGCTGCCCCCTTGTGGTTATTCAAAGTGATGCAGTAATGTACTACAACCTTTATGTTTCCTAAGATAAACTTAAACACGATACTTTATTACAGATTATCATTTGTGTTATTTATCTGATTATTTGGACTAAAGCTATCAGATCAATAAAGTTAGTGACTTAGAATTAACAAATAGCAAGAGATGGAAATAATCATACATCAAAGTTGTACTTGTGTAATGTCAAGAAGTACTCAGATCTTGTAATTGAGTAAAAGTAGAAGTACTCAGGTCTTGTACTTGAGTAAAAGTAGAAGTACTCAGATATTGTTCTTGAGTAAAAGTAGAAGTACTCAGATCTTGTACTTGAGTAAAAGTAGAAGTACTCAAGATATTGTTCTTGAGTAAGTACCAGAGTGTAGGAATACTCTGTTACAGTAAAAGTCCTGCATTCAAAATGTTCCTCAAGTAAAAGTAGAAAAGTATTCTCATCAAACTATAGTTAAAGTAGCGACAGTAAAAGTAGTCATTGTGCATATTGGTCCATTTCAGAATAATATATATGATATGTTTGATGTCTTAAAAAGAAAGGAAAACATTCAAACTGAAGTACCTCTGGGCTTTGGAGAAGTGTTTTATTAAATACAGAGCGGCTGCAGAGTATCTGTGATTTCCCGAAATAAATATGATGCAAATAACACGGTTATTTCAACATTCAGTAACATTTCCTCATCAGAGAGGCACCGTTAGACGAGGACAGAAACTCTGGAGAAGCAGAACATGTGAAAGGTCCAAAGGGACAACAATCAGAACACAGATAAACGCTCTAAAGAGAATTTTAGAGCGGGTTTCTTTGAACATTTTCAAGAACACTTTGGTGCTTCTGTGTCTAAAGGCTCTTGGGTTTGTTGTCCTGGTAGTTCCTGTATTTCTGATAGAAGACTCCCAGCGTGGTGAGGAAGTTTCCCATGAAGAGCACCAGGTAGGAGCAGCCGCACATCGCCACCTGGGAGAGACAGACACAGGAAATACTCCGTTAACAGAAGGACAATCCCTGTGAGAAGGTGTTGTAGGAGCCAATTACTGGACATAAAATACACACTGTTTCCACACATACATGTAAATATATCTAATATGCTGTCCTGTTTGGAAAGTCCTGCTGTCACTTAAGAAAACGTCGGAATCGGATTCATAAGAGCAAAGCTAAATAGCCTTTTTTATGATTTCTTAAACAGATTGATAGACGTCTATCCTCAGTGAACAGCTGTTGTTCTTCATATATTATCAGGAAGGAGAGATTTGACTCTGACAGGAAGTGGTGCAACATGTTCTGTTACATTTCACAATAAAGTGAGGACAGACCTGCCACTCTTTGCACTCTGGGAGCTGGAACATCGTGAACAGAGTGATGCTGTTGTAGAGCTGCCAGAACTGAGAGGAGGAGGAGGAGAGGAGGAGGAGGAGGAGGAGGAGGAGGAGGAGGAGGAGAGAAGTGTGTTTAATAAAATACACTCTGATAAATATCTATATTCTGAATTTAAAGCTAATTCATGCGATGTTAGGAAGGTTTACTCACGTGACCGAAGAACAGGAAAGGAAGCAGGAAGGTCAGACCTCTCCACATCCAGGACTGGAAACCCTCTGAGAGGAGAGAGGAGACAAGGAGAGGAGGAGAGGAGAGGAGGAGAGGAGAGGAGAGAGGAGACAAGGAGAGGAGGATAAAGGGAGAGGAGACAAGGAGAGGAGTGAGGAGAGGAGGACAAGGAGATAGGAGAGAGGAGACAAGGAGAGAAGTGAGGAGAGGAGGATAAAGACAGAGGAGACAAGGAGAGGAGAAGAGGATAAAGAGGGATGAGAAAAGGACAAAGAGGGAGGAGACAAGGAGAGGGAGGAGACAAGGAGAGGAGAACAAAGAGGGAGGAGACAAGGAGAGGATAGGAGGATAATGAGAGAGGAGAGAGTAGACAAGGAGAGGAGTGAGGAGACAGGGAGAGAAGAAGAGGACAAGGAGAGGAGACAAGGAGAGGAGAGGAGGAGACACGGAGAGAAGACAAGGAGGACAAAGGAGGATAAAGGGAGAGGAGAAGAGGACAACGAGGGAGGAGACAAGGAGAGGAAACAAGGAGAGTTTTAGAAAGTCACAGAACTGAGATGAATCTGTAATTAGAGGATACTCGATATTTACATTATAACAATGTAAATGAAGAGCCACCATTTTGGCTCACTAGCTCGCTAGAAAGAAAGCCTCATATTATGTGTTGTACTTCTTTAGTAGTAAAATGAGGAGAGAAACTGACCCACGGTGATGTCCATGTTGTGCTTCTCTCCCAGAGCTCTCAGTCTGTACAGGCAGCCGCTCTGATAGTAATATTGCAGGAACTGGACGAAGCCTACTTTGCAAACAGAGGACAGAACAGAGGAATGCTCAGGACCAGAAAACAGGAATGCTCAGGACCAGAAAACAGAGGAACGCTCAGGACCAAAAAACAGAGGAACGCTCAGGACCAGGAAACAGAGGAATGCTCAGGACCAGAAAACAGAGGAATGCTCAGGACCAGGAAACAGAGGAATGCTCAGGACCAGATAACAGAGGAATGCTCAGGACCAGAAAACAGAGGAACGCTCAGGACCAGAAAACAGAGGAACGCTCAGGACCAGAAAACAGAGGAATGCTCAGGACCAGGAAACAGAGGAACGCTCAGGACCAGGAAACAGAGGAACGCTCAGGACCAGGAAACAGAGGAACGCTCAGGACCAGGAAACAGAGGAACGCTCAGGACCAGAAAACAGAGGAATGCTCAGGACCAGGAAACAGAGGAATGCTCAGGACCAGGAAACAGAGGAATGCTCAGGACCAGGAAACAGAGGAATGCTCAGGACCAGGAAACAGAGGAATGCTCAGGACCAGGAAACAGAGGAACGCTCAGGACCAGGAAACAGAGGAACGCTCAGGACCAGGAAACAGAGGAATGCTCAGGACCAGGAAACAGAGGAACGCTCAGGACCAGGAAACAGAATAATGCTTTTCTCTTTTCAGTGGAAAGTGGCTCTTGGAAATGTTCATAAGGTCTGGAGCACATTATAGTTTGAGCTCCATAGAAAACATAAAGCTTTGATTTCAGTTTGAGGCGTTTAAAACAACATATATCCATGAGCCTGAACTAAATACTATGTGTTTATTTATGAATGTTTAAATTGAGTTAGTGATCTCTTACTTTGGTAGAGACAGTATGTGAGGAACTGGTTCCTGAACATCTGGTAGAGAGCGCCTTCAGGCCTGAGGACAGAACACAACAAAGTATATTTATGATTTACAAAAACAATTGTTATGGTTATAAAAAACAGTCAGTACTAGGGACGCATTGACTGCCAATTTCACATTAATGTCACTTTAATATTTTGCACATGTGTAGTTCCAGTGTGTGACCCACCATGTGAGCATGACTCCAGACAGGAAGGTGGACACGTAGTGATGGAACACCCACCATCCTTTGATCCTGAAACATGGAGCACACATTTAGGACACACACACCGAGGACACACACACCGAGGACACACACACCGAGGACACACACTGAGGACACACACTGAGGATACACACTGAGGACACACTGAGGATACACACACTGAGGACACACACTGAGGACACACACATTGAGGACACACTGAGGATACACACACTGAGGACACACACTGAGGACACACACTGAGGATACACACACACTGAGGACACACACTGAGGATACACACACTGCGGACACACACAGAGGATACACACACTGAGGATACACTGAGGATACACACACTGAGGACACACACACTGAGGACACATACACTGAAGACACACTGAGGACACACACTGAGGATACACACACTCCGAGGACACACACTCAGGATACACACACTGAGGATACACACACTGAGGATAAACACTTAGGATACACACACTGAGGACACACTGAGGACACACACTGAGGATACACACTGAGGATACACACACTAAGGACACGCACTCAGGACACACACTGAGGACACACACACTGAACACACACTGAGGATACACACACTGAGGACACACACTGAGGATACACACTGAGGATACACACACTAAGGAAACACACTCAGGACACGCACTCAGGACACACACTCAGCACACACTGAGGATACACACACTGAGGACACACACTGAGGATACACACACTGAGGACACACACACTGAGGATACACACACTGAGGACACACACACACAGGACACACACACTCAGGACACACACACTCAGGACACACACACTCAGGACACACACACTGAGGACACACACACTCAGGACACACACACTGAGGACACACACACTCAGGACACACACTCAGGACACACACACTCAGGACACACACACTGAGGACACACACTGCTATCAGGCTGAAACACCATTCAAAGACACTTTCAAGTTAGAATGAAATAAACAAAAAACCTGCAAGTAACACAAAATAAAACAGAAAACAGTTTGCAGCGTGTTTTTCCAGATGTTGATACAAGTTCAAACTGTGAGACGTCAAATGTAAGAGTTGCAGGACGTTTTATATTCGTTCGTGTGTCCTTAAAGAACTGTGTTGTTGTTATTATTATGATAAAGACAGTAGAATAAACGTACACAAATACAAAGAGAGGCCAGATTTGATCTAAAGCTGTTTTCCGTCTGCTGTCCCTGAGCAGGAGCAAACAATTAAACATTTCCTATCAAACCAACGACTGAAACGGTGAGAGTCCAGAAGTGTGAATACTGAATACCTGGACCCGTTGCTGATGAGGACGCTCTCTCTGATGGTCAGCGTGCAGTAATACCACACCAACAGGAAGTTAAACAGCGCGTCCAACGCTCTGAAAACAACAACAAATAAACACAGGGTATATGCAGGAATCCTGAAGTCAGATGTAAAACCTTTTAAGACCTTTTTTAAGACCCGTTCCATACATTTTAAGACCTCATCGCCTCTTTGAGTTTTAACCGGTTACATTGGCGACACACTTTGCCTCACATTGACTATATACAGTATTGATTGTCCTTCTTTCTTATCTTCCAACCATTTGGACGCAAACTTGCATTTCCCCATAACGATGTTGTTTATTAACCGGCGTAAACGGGCCTTCGCGCGCTATCAAGCAGTGAGCGCGCGATGTCCTGTTCAGATGACGTCAAACCCAACGGGATGCCATAAATGAACTACACAGAATCACTACACACCTACGCAATGATTACATTCAGGCAGACTGTAGAATACAACCTCTTTGGACAATTTATATACTTATTGAAAACAAGCTACAAAATGTAATACCTTGGAAAATGCCGTTTAATACTTTTTAATATCCTTCATTTTCGCTAAATTGATTTATCAACTTGTAATACTTTTTAAGACCCCGCGGACCCCCTGAAACACTAAACAAAGACACAATATATCATGGACATAATTCAACCAATAATTTAATGTAATACGTCGTGCAGCAGAAGTCTCATTAACCACATCTAATCATATTTCCTCGGTAATTATCGAAATGTTTAAGTTAGTTTCAGAACAGGAAATGCCATTATGTCACTTCCTGTTTTGATTATCTCTCATTTAGTTTGTATTTTTACATCTATTCTAATTGTATTTGATTGAATATACATGTCTAATTGTTCAGTGTTTACTGATTTCTGACTGTGTGCTCAAACACCTGAATGCTCCCTCTCTTGATACACTTCTTTATCTTATCCTAAATGTTGTGAAAATACTGAATGAACTCTTCCAATCTGAGAGTAACATGATACCAAAGGTATCCCAACTGTAGCTGTGTGCATGACAGGATGTATGATTACCTAGAAGAACATCAGGACTGTTTTAGGCATATGATAGCTATGTGATTAACATGATGATTCAGCCTCTATGGAGATAGACATGTGACAAGCATGATCATTCCTGACGTGGAGCTAATCTGAACTAAACATTGAATACTGCTTTCTATTCCTCCATCTTGTGACTGTGTAACTCTCTCTCTTGGATATCAGCATGTGAAGGACACTTTTTCAGCTTGGGAGCTACTTTTAAAATGACCAAGTCAAAGTGATCTACCTACAGGGCCGCCCCTGCCCAAAGTCATGTGGTGAGGCCCTGTGTGTCGCGAGGGGGGGGGGGGGGGGGGGGGGGTGGGGACCGGAACCCCTTATACCCTTTCTTTAGTAGAATTGTATAAATTGGAAGGCTAACCAGGTGATCAGCTCGCCGGTGATTTGCAGCTGGCGCAGTTGACCGCGCATACGTGGTGAACTGCGTGTTAGAAAATATGAGATTTCAGACTGGCTTACCTGTACGGCAATCAAGTGTGTCATAGTAAGGCTAACTTTTAAAAAAAAATGTTTTTAATTTAATTTCTTTTTTTTCTTTTTTTCTTTCAATGCCATGCGATCTACCCACACTACCTTCGCGATCGACGTATTGGGCACCCCTGCTGTTCAGGAACTAGTTGATGCTCTGTATGTGATGACTACTTCCATTCTTGAGAGGATCATAAATACATGGATCCTGATATTGAAGCTTAAGCTGGTGACGAGTGATTATTATTATTTTTAAGTATTCCGAAAAAAGTCAGGATTTTGAGATTTTGAGAAAAAGTATAATTTTTTGAAAAAGTCAATTTTTTTTAGAAAAAGTCAATTTTTTGAAAAAGTCCGATTTTTGAGAAAAAGTCAGAATTTTGAGGGAAAAGTCAGAATTTTGAAGATTTTGAGAAAAAGTCAGAATTTTGAGAAAGTTCAAGTGTTTTGAAAATGTCCGAATTTTTAGATTTTCATAAAAAAGCCAACATGTTGAGAAAAAACTCAGTATTTTGTACATGGCAGGATGTATGATTACCTAGAAGACCCGGTATTCCTCCATCTTGTGACTGTGTAACTCCCTCTCTTGTATATCAGCATGTGAAGGACACTGTTCAGGAACTAGTTGAACCAAATGCTCTGTATGTGATGACTACTTCCATTCTTGAGAGGATCATAAATACATGGATCCTGATATTGAAGCTCAAGCCGGGGACCAGTGATTATTAACATTTTTAAGTTTTCAGAAAAAGTCAGAATTTTGAGATTTTTGAGAAAAAGTCAGATTTTTGAGAAAAAGTCAGAATATTGAGAAAAAGTCAGAATATTGAGATTTTAATAAATACATGGATCCTGACATTGAAGCTCAAGCCGGAGACCAGTGAGATTTCTCTAACATATACATCGATAATAAAAGTTACCTGTAGCTGAAGAGGAAGCGGCAGGTGAAGGAGAAGACGAAGAGGATCACTGTCAGAACCAGCTTGAACTTCTCATATTCGTCTTTGTAGGCAAACCTGAGACACAAGGACATCATGAGAGGGAGGTTTCTGACTTTAAAGACATTTTAAGAGTTAGAAATGAATCAGGACTTACTTTGACTGTTTGTTGAGGAGCGTCACGTTGACGTTTCCTAAAACCAGATTGAGGTACAACCTAAAAATATAAATACAAAAATGTCAAACTTTTACATTTTGAGGAGATTCAGATAAAACGACCCAGATCCGTTATTACATATTTACTATTCCAGTGATACTTTAACATATTTAAAATAGGGCTGGGCCATATACATTAGTTGTACTATATTTTAAACTAAATACCTTATTATGAATATAGCAATGATATGATGGGGTTGACTTGTTGTGCTTCCATTTAGAATATTTACACAATACATTTTATATATATATGAAGCTCAGCGCAAGTTCAACCAGGAAGACCTTCTTTCCTCATTCATTTACTATGCTATGTTACTACTCTCTCCCCTCTCAATAAGTGATCGGCGTCACTCCCCAGCTTAACCAATCACTTCGCTCTATTCTCACAAGCCTATCATAGCGCTCCGCTAACCCTTTTAAATCTGCTCTTCCCCCTCCGACAGCTGTCATTTCAGGTGACTCTACGCAACCCTCCTCCACCCCTTTCCACCTCCTGTCCCTCTGAATCCAGGGTCAAGCTAAGCCCCTCCTCTTCTGACCGACCCCAACCATCCATTCACCACCACCAGGGTCAAGCTAAGCCCCTCCTCTTCTGACCGACCCCAACCATCCATTCACCACCACCAGGGTCAAGCTAAGCCCCTCCCCTTCAGACCGACCCCAACCATCCATTCACCACCACCAGGGTCAAGCTAAGCCCCTCCCCTTCAGACCGAACCCAACTATCCATTCACCACCACCAGGGTCAAGCTAAGCCCCTCCCCTTCAGACCGACCCAACTATCCATTCACCACTACCAGGGTCAAGCTAAGCCCCTCCTCTTCTGACCGAACCCAACTATCCATTCACCACAACCAGGGTCAAGCTAAGCCCCTCCCCTTCAGACCGACCCAACTATCCATTCACCACCACCAGGGTCAAGCTAAGCCCCTCCCCTTCAGACCGACCCCAACCATCCATTCACCACCACCAGGGTCTAGACCCCGGGGGGTTTCATCGGATCGGTTCTCCCCTCCCGAATGATACTCCTGCACAACGGGGCCTAATCGCCAAAACTCCATTACATTAATTTGTGTATTCCTGGCAATAAATATATTCTTATCAACACCGTCTCTCCTGATTGAAATTGGTTTCTCCTGAATAAACAGATTTTATAAACTAAATCACACTTAATAAACACTTTTTTGTTTTTATTAAAGTCACTCCTAACTTAAGCTGTCAGATAAATGTAGTTAAAATACAACCTTACCCTTTGAATTGTTGTGTAGTAAAAATATAAAGTGGCACTAAAGGAAAATACTCAAGTAAAGTACACATACCTTAAACTTGCCCTTTAGTAAAGTACTTGAGTAAATCTACTTAGTTGGTCTCTTCTGTTTTTGTCTCTTTATGTATTTTTCTTCGTTTTTTGTTTTATTCTCTGTTAAAGCGTCTTAGAGTTTTTAGAAAAGCGCTATATAAGTGTCATGTAGTATTAGTAGCATTATTGTATTCCACCACAGCCTCAGAATGACTCAGCTCTAGTTTGACATGTCCATGTTTGCTAGTAGAAAAAGGCTGATATTTGATTCTAAATGTCCTAATAGTGGTGTAAACACACAGAGGGTCATTGAATGAAGAGGTTCTGACCCGTTCTTCTGCGGCAGGAACGCCTCCATCTCAGAGAAAGCTTCGCCTCGCTCTCTGATCGACCTCTGGATCTCAGAGATGGAGTCCACGTCCTCCGGGTTCAGTTTGGGCGTCGGGTGGTTCTCTTTGCATCTAAAGAGATAAATAAATAAACATTATAATAAACACATTTTTTAGTTGCAGCAGCAAAACAAGTATTGCACATAATTAGAAATAAAAAAGAGTGGAAAGCAAACAATTAAACAATAAAAAACACAGAATTGCATCGATAATATCAGACAAAATATCTGTTGTTATGATAATATAACACTAAAAACACTGCAGTCTTAAAGGTCACCTATCATGCTATTTTTAGGCAATAGCATAGGTCTCAGATATATAAAAAAAGTGCTTTGCTCAAAATACCAAAACAGATCACCCATGCCTCATATCCCTCCATTTCACTTCCTGTTTCAAAAGTGCTGATTTGGGGTATAAAGCTTTAAAAAGAAAAAACATTGATAAAATAAAAAAGGAGGGGGCTGAGCTCATGCGGGACCCGGCAGCTACTGTCTAAACTAAATACGGCCGTGATGAAACGCCATATCATGGATTATCAAGGATTCTTTCTGAAACAGTATGGAGCTCAAAGGCTTTCTCTCTTGCCGGTTATACCACAAGGTGAGTTCCTTTTTATTTCCTGCTTCTTCACACACATGCTCTCCAGTACAGGTTAGCTCTGAGTGTTAGCGATGCTAATGTAAACACCGACCATATTACGTCCAAAACAGTCGGGCATTGTTTCTGATAGCAACGTTTCTGATCGGGCCGTGGGTCCACATTTCAGATATTACGTCATATCGGACGCAAATCTGGATCAGCTCCGTTGTTCCCCCGTTTTTAGAGATTTGGGTACGGAGGAAAAGAGAGAGGGTTTTATTTTCTGATGCTGCGTGAGTCCCTGACACACCGGGGACACATCTTTATGTATACAAGACATCAAAAAGTGCATTTTGCATGATAGGTCCCCTTTAAGAAAAGACTTTAAGACTGTGTGCACATATTCATATATTTTTATTAGAAAAAGGGAAACTTGAGAACATATTGTACGCTTGCTCCTCCCTCATGTCTTTGTTTCATTTAATTTTCTTAATTTTTTTAAATACGTCCTACAGCTTCAGTTACTTTAATAAGTAATATGTGTTTGCAGAATAATCACAAGAGCTTATAAATGATGATGTTTTGTTATTAATTAAACAAGCCAAAATGTTATACAACACACTTTTTGAGCTATTGAGAGGAAATAAATTAGCATCATTAGCACCGTTTTTTTATTTTCGCATTATTGTTTCCCTGCATTGGTTACTTTAGATTTTCATAATTTAAAACACATTTAATGATTATCCTTTTATCTTGAATAATTTTGAGTTGGGTTTTAAAATAAATAAATAATATATATTAGATTGCATTGGTTACTTTAGCTTCTCATACTTTGCGTTATGTACTTTTACGTTAATAAATACATTTGAGTGATTATACTCACTTTAACTTTAGATGCATGTAACAGAGTATTTGAACAATGCAGTATAAGTACTTTAACTGAAGTAAAGTCTTGAATACTTCCTTCATATATCTGTCCATGCTTTATCTTCAGTAGACTCGACTACTGTAATAGTGTCTTTACAGGTCTCACAAAAAAATCCATCAGAAAGCTGCAGCAGATTCAGAACGCCGCTGCTCGAGTCCCACATCAGTCCAGTTCTGAAGTCTTTACACTGGCTTCCAGTCTACCAAATAATTGATTTTAAAATACTGTTGCTGGTTTTAAAGCACTAAATGGTTTAGGACCAAATTATATCAACGATCTCCTGCAGAAGTATGAACCATCCAGGAGTCTCAGGTCTTCTGGGACGGGTCTGCTCTCTGTCACAACTAGTCAGAACTAAACATGGAGAAGTAGCATTTAGTTTTTATGCCCCGGCCATCTGGAACAAACTGCCCGAATCCTGCAGGTCTGCTGCAACTGTTGATACTTTTAAATCGAGATTAAAAACGTATCTTTTTGACGCTGCATTTGGATGAGTGGTTCAGGTTCAAACTGCAGTTTGGCTTTTATCCATGTATTTTATACCTGTTGTGTTGATTTGATTATCTGCCTTTTTATAATGTGCTTCCACTGTATTTGTTCTTAAATGTCTTTTATTTCATTTTGAAAAGCACTTTGGGTTGCCGTGTGCTGAAAGGTGCTGCGTAAATAAACTTGCCTTGCCTATCTACATGTATATAGACTTTTTGCACTACTTTTTATTTTGTATTTTATTATATATGTTGCATTGTTGGAGGAGCTCAGGTCAGAAGAATTGCATTGCCATTTCTACACTGTAGCTTTGGGCATATGATGATAAAACATTTGAATCTTTGAATCTTGAATCTCCAGAGTTCTTCCTCTAACCACTCACTCTTGCAGAGACACTCTCAGCTCTCTGAGTTTCTTCCTCTGGCGGCTGATGGCTCCGGAGCAGCTGTCCTGCAGCCGGGTCACCTCCTCCAGCTTCTGCTTGTACAGCCGGTGGGTGTCCTGGAGGGGAGGGAATACATATATACAGGTTTATTAAAGTGTTTATTAGAATTTAGATGCTTTCAGGGGCTTTT
The DNA here is from genome assembly GCA_031216635.1 of Dissostichus eleginoides. Lineage (NCBI taxonomy): Eukaryota > Metazoa > Chordata > Actinopteri > Perciformes > Nototheniidae > Dissostichus > Dissostichus eleginoides. Next base: position 26,031,270 of record CM062279.1, on the reverse strand, counting down.
ATTTTGAAAAGATGCATTGTCCTGGGCCTTGCTAGAAGTGTTAAGCATGTCAAACGTTTTATTGTGTTAACAAATCTGCAAGGCAGGGATGCAAGTGAATTATTCACATAAAACAGGGACAATCATCGAACGGGCAAAACATACCAGAATGGCACTTTAATATTTTATGTTTAACAACTTATTCCTCTCTTTTACTTTCTGTGTTTGATTTATGTTTAAAATTGCTGTTTTTTTTTAAAATTATTTAATGTTTTTTCCTAGGTGTATTGTTTGTTTATTGGAAAGCATTTTGTAACTGTGGTTGACATTATTATTTATGTAAAAAGTGTAGTGTTTTTATTATTGTTATAGTGTGAAGTAACTAAGTGGATTTACCCAAGTACACTTTTGAGATACTACAATGTAATTGTTATGCTACTGAGTACTTCTACTTTTACTCAAGTACAAGATCTGAGTACAATATCTGAGTACTTCTACTTTTACTCAAGAACAAGATCTGAGTACTTCTACTTTTACTCAAGTAAAACATCCGAGTACTTCTACTCCAGTGCCAGCGGTGCTCCCTCAAAAACAATGCCGTGTTGTGACAACGTGACAAAGGTTCCGGTGGCAGCTGTCCATCACGGTGGTCCGAACTTTAATCTAACCTTAACTTTTTTTAAAGCTAAACTACCTTTAACTCCGAAAGGGCGGATCCCATTTACGCCCCCCCCCCCCCAAGTCACTCTTAGCATTAGCATTATCCGCACTAAGGGGTGTGTATCTGAGACCGGACATGCGTTGTTTTTATTTACCTGGATCTGTTGGTAGTTCTTCTCTAAATCGTCCCATTCTCGAAGACATTCAGTGAAACCCGACGGAGAAAACAACATGTTTTAATCCGACATTAAAGAACCTCCTGACACTGAGAGCAACTGTTGCTGCTGTCAGATTAAAAACCAGCGAACAAGAACTACTTCCTGTTCCCTTCACAATAAAAGCATCGATGACTAATGTCGAGTAGTCAAGTCTTTTTATTCTAACTCAAGTAATGCAGATGCAGACTTTAAAGGTCCCATGTCATGGCCATTTCTACTGATCATAATTCCATTGTTGAGGTCTACTCGAATAGATTTATATTGTTCAATGTTCCAAACTCACGTTGGTGTCTCATACAGCATCTCTGTACCTTTAAATCCCTAATATAGAGCTATATACATTTATATATTATTTGTTTTGCTATTCAGACAATTAAGAATATTAGGAAGCCCCATATTTAGCTCGAATGCTGAGTTTTCCGTAACAGCAGCATACAGTATAGTCTACGGTTAAAAAAAAGCATAAAAATATATACATGTTGACGGTCAAAGATAATTTTAACTAAGGCCTCCTGAGCATATAACTTTACACAATAACTAAATAAATCCATATTTACATGTATTTGATATCCTCTGTGTGTATTGTTATAATTGAACTGGATGACGTTAAAGGGAATGAATTACATCAACAGTTTTACTTTACAGCCCATTCTCAAAACATTTGAAGGATTACAATGTTTGTGCTTTTATTTTCTTAAAAGCCACGTATAAACATCCGGTTTCCTCACAGTTAACGATGACGCACTTTACACCACGTCTGCGTGCTTGACTGCAACTGGTTGGTCCACTCAGATGTCACCATTCAGCCAATCAGCAGCCAGGACCTTTAAACTTCCTCTTTAAAATACACTACCCTGCTGTTTTAAAATAAATACGAGTCACTTTTATATATTCTATAAAAACAGAATCAATAAATCAAACCTTTAAATACTTTTTCATTTCACTTATGTTTAAGTTAAAGGTCCCATGTCATGCTTTTCCGGTTATTACCCGCCCCCTTGTGTGTTATGAAGGTTGTTCTGCATGTAAACGGTCTGCAGAGTCACAAACCCTCAAAGTACACCCTATAGCGAGTAAAACTCTAACACAGAAAAGACCTGTCTATGCTGCCCCAGAACGCCTCGTTGGACATTTCTCTTTTTCTATTGTTTGCTTCCTGGGTTCTGTGACGTGTGAACACCCAAACCAACAACAAATGACCGGATTGGCCCAAATGGACCAATCCGCGGAGCACCTCACACACCAGGATCCCTTGGCTAACTAACAGGGAGTCCCATTGACTTGCATAGAGCTCCCTGAACGCTGGTAATAGACGAGTTGGGATGGCGGAGAAATGCTCTCCGCAGACCCATTCTCACAGCGTTATAAACCTTTTTCTTACTCAATATCAAGCCACACTTATTGTTTTTACTTCGGCTGTGAGTGTTTGTGTGTGCTCAGGATGAGTTTCGCTTGTTCTCGCTGTATCCCCGACCCGGAAACCTGTCCGCTCCTCGCAGCAGCTCACAGCAGCAACGAGCCTCGCAACGTCCCGACCAATCAGAGCACACTGGGCTCACAGGGAGGGGGGGCAGGAGCTCCAACAAGCCATTTAGGACAGAGAGTGAATACACATACTTTACAGAGATGCTGAATGAGAAACCAATGTGAGTTTGGAAAATTGCACAATTTAAATCTATTCTAGTAGACCTCAACAATGGAAATATGATCAGTAGAAATGGCCATGCCATGGGACCTTTAAAGCTGAGATTCAGTTTCTGCAGTTTTTTTATTTAATTTTAAATCCTAACTTCCACTAAAAGGCTCTTTTAATTCTCAGATAACTTACTTTAATAAATATTACGCAAAAATATAAGTATCATTATCTTAATTTAGTTTAAGAATCACCCCCACACATCCTCTATAACTCTAATTTCTCGCTTTTAAAATGTTCAAAATACCATGAAATCATTGTAATTGTTGTTGTATCCTTAGTTTATTTACAGCAGTGAGATGTCGGTCTCTCTCCTCCCCGTGAGGTGCAGCTCCCAGGCCTCCAGCTGTTGCAGGAACCCAGCGTTCGGCCTCATGTTGGGTTTACATCCGAGCACCAAGCTCCAGGCCTCCTGAAAACATCACACCACATTATTATGGGATCCTTTTGTATTTTTGACTTTTTATTTTAATTGTCCATAATATCTTATATTGTTTTGTTTATATTTGTTATATTTGATATAATATTTTTCATTTTATTTGTAATTGTTAATTCACTTTTCCACTTTTTAAAGTATTTAAAGTATTGTATTCTCAAGTACAATATCTGAGTACTTCTACTTTTACTCAAGTACAATATCTGAGTACTTCTACTTTTACTCAAGTTCAATATCTGAGTACTTTTACTCTTACTTTGACTCACGATCCACACACCCACACACACACACACACACACACACACACACACACACACACACCCACACCCACACCCACACACACACACACACACACACACACACACACACACACACACACACACACCTGCAGTGTGTGTTTTCGGTGCTTCATGAGGAAGGCGATGGTGACGGCGCTGCAGCGACTTCGACCTTGAGGAGAAGCGATCAGAACCCGAGAGCCCGAGTCGATGTGAGAGGCTGAAGACAGCAGAGAGAGATCAATATTTATAGATCAGTGAGCGAGAAAAAACTCTTCATTATCAAACAGAGAAATGTGACAAAAACTGTATTTATGGCTCATTCAGTAAAGACATATCAAAGTATGGTTTCAATGAAGTCTGAGATTCAAGGTTCCACAATGTAATCCTGAAGTTAAATACATTGGGAGGGAGGGTTGGGTTTGTTTTGTTTTATTTCTAATTAATTCAAAGTAAAGACTTACCAATCAGATCACAGATTCTTTCAAAGCTGGAGTATAAGTCAGATTTCACTGAGTCGTCCACCGGGAAGTTGACGATGGTCTGATTCCCCTTCATGGATCTAGATATAGAAACAAACTCATAGTAATCCAGAGCAAATGAAACCCTCAGAGAGTGTTCTGTAACGACGTGTCTCACTCCTGAGAGAGGAGGATGATGAGGCTGATCTTCATCTCTCTGAGGAGGCTGCAGTCGGCGCTCTGCTTCTCGTCTCCAAGGTACAGGAGTCCTGAGAGGATCTCCACCGGATACTGCTTCAGGTTCTCCAGCTCCTGAGACCAGACAGAAACACACAGAAAGGCTTTATTATATATATTTAATACACACAGTTTGACTTGGACAAATGCATACAGGTTCACAAGAGGGGATTGCATTTTCCCTGCTATAGGAAGAAGGACTTTCAGTACATTTGAGTCTCTTTTAAAGCCAGATGTGGTGAGTGTCTCTACTTTAAAGAGTCCTCTCCTGCTGATGTTCAGGTGTATATCAGTATGTAGTGTCTCTACTTTAAAGAGTCCTCTCCTGCTGATGTTCAGGTGTATATCAGTATGTAGTGTCTCTACTTTAAAGAGTCCTCTCCTGCTGATGTCCAGGTGTATATCAGTATGTAGTGTCTCTACTTTAAAGAGTCCTCTCCTGCTGAGTTTGTGTGTGTGTGTCTCACTGTGATGGTGTACATGATTTTCTCCGTCCTCAGGAAGGTGTACAGAGCGGAGAACCTCTGAAAGCCTCCGATCACCACGAGCACCGGAGAGAGAGAAACTTCAGAGAGAACTCGAGCACAGAGCAGCGCTCGACCTGCAGATAAACAACAACATGAGATAAACATAAACATCATTAAAGCTGCTTCATGCAACAATATCAACAATCTAATAATGTCAAATATATATAATAACATATCACACACGGAGGATATTTTTATGCATAATTACCACTTTTACTTTTGATTGTTTAAGTACATTTTCTTTTTGACTTTTGGTTCCCTATAACAGAACTTTTTGTGGAGAATACGAAGATTTGTTGAGGTCCCGCCAGAGAGATGTATATGTTACTATACAACATCTTTCATTTCTCTTCACAAAATATACGTCTCCTTGCAGTATCAATAGCAATTCGGCTGACTTTCATATTTGATCAAATCGGTAGATAGGCTTTTAAAAACCCTCATCTCAACACCTCGTTGCCTTCCAAACAGAAACTACAAATATGGTGTCGTTTTGCATCACTGTACAAAGCTGATATAATGGGAGTTGTAGTTTTTAAAGATATTATTGATTTTCTTTTGATTAAAGAATGTTCTCTGATTACTTACTTTTACTTACTCATTATAAGGTCAATTTAATAATTGAAAACCAGTATTATGTGACAAAATATCTGTCTAACAGGCGGGATAATGGACATCAAGACGGTTATTATTATTATGAAATGAAACACATTTATGGTGATTCAACACCGGGGTTCATTTTGCAATATTGACCGGCTCGATGCACATTGTATTGTCCTGAACATATTTCTGGCTGAGAAGCGTAACGGGAGCACGGCCTAATGCTGCCACAGAAGTGAGGGGGGGAATGGCTTCTGCGCTATTTAGCAGAAACTAGTCCTGTATAGTTACTTACTGTCTTCCTGTATGGAGCTGGTGTTGCAGTCGTAGACGACCACGTGCTGCATGCTGTCCACCTCCAGAGCCTCGGGCAGCAGGAACACGCCTTCTGAATCCTGCACACACACACAGGAAGTCAGATATTTAACACAAAACAAACAACCCTAGAAAGTAAAGGAAGTAAGAAGCTGAGCTGAATTGCAGTTTGTTTGTTTGTTTTTTTGTATCAGGGGTGTCCAAACTGCGGCCCGTGGTCCATTTTTTATTGGCCCGCAGCTACTTAACTTATTAATATAACCAGCCTGAAATATCCCCTTCATATTTCCCCTTATTATGAGCAATCTGAGGCTTCTTTCATTAAAGAATGTCCGAAATTGGGATCAATAAAGTACTTCTTATCTTATTCTGTTTTAAGGAATGAACTGCAACACTGTTTGTAACAAGATAAAGTAAACCCTATGGAGAGATGTGATGTTTGTTTCTTAAACCATATTCAAGTATCAAGAATAATTTACCTACATTAAACAACATGAGATCAGAGATGGGCTGAAGAATAAGACAAAAGCATCAACATGTGCAATCAATAAACAACACTTTTTCCTCTAATCACGAATAAAATACGTTTGTATATATCTTTTATCATTAGAATCTCATTTCAAGTGCTGCACAATCTTAACGTGTCTTACATCCTGCTGTCTAAAAAGCCTGGTCATTACTTCCATCATGCCACCATAAGTTTACCACATGACCTCCGTACCGTTTTGACAGTCTTGGCTGTTATGATGTGACTTGTTCTGTAGTCTTGGGTTTCTCGAGCATCTAGCAAGAGACATAAAGAAGTGAGCGACAGCCAAAGAACGAAATCCAACTCACATTGTGGTCACCAATACTTTTCTTGAAGATATTTTACACACACACACCAGAACTAACAACAGGACAAGACACAGGTGACCAGAACCAGTAATCAGACAGGGGGTGAAGAAGACCGTGACATACCTTAAGAGTTAGTCCACTAGTTACATTTTTAGAGATGCATTTAGTTAATTTAGCTAAAGCTGTTTAACAAATGTAGTGGAGTAAAAAGTACGTAATTTACCTTTGAAATCTAGTAGAAAGTACGAAGTTGCATAACATAGAAATACTCAAGTGAAGTACAAGTACCTTAAAATTAAAAGTACAGTACTTGGGTAAATGTACTGAGAATAAGTGCCTTAAAGGTTTGTAAATGACTTTTGATTTTTAAAATAAATAAACGTCTTTCCAGAGGTGGGAAGTAGTGGAGTACAAATACTTCGTTACGGTAGGCTACTTAAGTACATTTTTCTGGTATCAGTACTTTACTCCACTACTTCTTTTTCTGACGACTTTTTCCTTTTACTTCTTACATTTTGAACACAAATACCTGAACTTTCTACTTCTTACATTTCCAAACAGGCTGGTTCCTTTAGTTTGAATGTGTGTTTGGTGGCGTGATCATTATTATTTAGAGTCATTGCGTGCCTATTGATTTGAACACGATCCGTGTATCCATCATTTCCTGGTCTTCTCTAAAGAAGAGGGACCAATGAAAACTTTGTCATGTTGCCGTTTTTCAGCATGGAAACATTCATTAGCTAACAATGACATTATTGTTCTATTAATATAAAGGGAGGTCAGGTACTCTTTAAAACAGCTGGTAGTTATGGGTACTTTTTACTTAAGTACATTTCAAAGCCCATACTTCTGTACTTTTACTTGAGTAAAGAAGTTTAGTCAGTACTTTTACTTTTACCAGAGTATTTTTTAAAACGAGTATCTGTAAGGATGTGTGTGTACTTCTCCATCTCTGTCTCTTACCGATCAGACAGAGGTAGTTGATCTCCGCCAGCCTCGCGCCGCTCCTGTTCAGCAGGTTGTAGAGCACCGAGGGCTCACAGGGCTTTATCTCCGCCATGCCAGGAGCACAGAGTCAACCAGGAGCAGATAACAACAAACAAACAACAACAACAACAACAACTACAACTCACTGAAGCTGCGAGTCTAACACAACATCTGCACCTGAGCTGCATAGCAACAAGGAAAGAACACTGTCTGTTTATGTCTGTTACTAAGCAAGTCGGCGTCTTCCCTGATTGGTTGTTGGTGAAGTCTTCTTAAAGTCACAGGTACACATTTTATGACTTCATCACAGAGGCTTTAATGTGATATACTCAGAGGAGGGAAGTAACTAAGTACATTTACTCAAGTACTGTACTTTCGAACAATTTAGAGGTACTTGTACTTTACTTGAGTATTTCCATTTTTGCTACTGTGTACTTCTACCCACTACAGTTCAGAGGTAAATGTGTACTTCTACTCCACTACATGTATTTAATCCTTTAGGTCCTTCACAGATCTGGATGAATGATGTGAAATATAACCAAGTGTTAAATCAGACTTTAGTTCCACCTGGAGTAAATTCTCAAGCTACCCTGCAGTATACAAAGTCATTCAAACTAGCTGCACCTTTACCAGCTTTGAGAACACTTTAATGATCAATCATTATAAAACATATCATATATATTATTCTGAAATGGACCAATCTGCACAATGACTACTTTTACTGTCGCTACTTTAACTATATTTTGATGATAATACTTTATAGTTATAATAAAATAGAAAATAAAACAGTAAATGTATTCTTATCAACAATAGAAAGATAACTATAAACTATAAAATATAATGTACAATATGAAAAATACATATGAATACACTGCATTAGACCAACATACTTCTAAAACAACACATATAAATATCCCTTTATACAATAAAATAAAACGTTAGTTATATTTGATATATTCTAATTCATGGTTTCAGCATTTGGCCTATTTAGTATTTTGACTTTTTTTTCCAAAAGGTTGTCATTTTTTGACGATCAAGGAATAAATGAACTTCAGATACGCTGTGAAATGTATTGTGTACATTTACAGTAATGTTTTACAATGTTCACTGTACATTGTAAATAAATAAACAAAAGTGTGCAAAAATAATTACAATTCCTTTCATTTAAATAAAAAAAAATCACGTGTCGTGTTTGTTTCAACCCAATTGTTGTTGACGCCAACAGTGTTTTTGTTGTGTTTATCAACATCAGAATCAGGTTTATCACCAGGTTGACACGTACGAGGAATTTGACTTGATATCGTGGTGCAGACATAAAAGTAAGAATTAAAAACACAGATAGAAAACTATTTTAAGAAAACTATAATAACATTAAAAAATATAGCAGTGTTTACATTGCAATAGAATTGGATAGATATCAGTTGTTGTAACATTAGAAACATGGAGCTGTCTAAACAAACGTCCACACACAGACGTTTGTTCCCGCTGAGAACAGCATGTTCTGATCGAGGCTGAAAGAAGCACTGTGTTCTCCGTCAGTCTCAGATCATGCTGCTGCGCTGACAGCAACACAAGACCGAGAGCAAGATGAAGACTGCTGCAAAACCTCAAATCATCCCCTGGATTTTATTGCTCCTGTGTCTCAGTTCCTACAATTCAGGTATGCAACAGCCTCTCCTCTTGCTTTACAGTTGCTTGTCTATGCATTGCATCTGAAAGAGTGTGTTTATGATGCAGCAAATAAGTTACAGCTGATAAATGATGGTGTCAGTATAAGGTAATAAAGAAAATACAAAGTGCGGGTTTGATTTTGAGGGTTTATGAAACAACCAGAGGGTCCTCCCAGGAGTAGAGTATAGAAGTAAAAACAGCATTTCATATTGTAAGACATTCTGGTACTGTTTTTATAGTTGTATATTCAAATAAATTATAAATAAATCATGCACACGCTTTAAGAAAAATTACCAGATGTTTGTGATGATTTCTGCAATGTTCTGCTGGGGTGAAATGAAAATAAGTACTCAAATATTGTACTTTTTGAGTTAAATATAGGGTTGTCTGCTATACTAAATATTTCTGACAGCTTGAGTGACTTCAATGAGAGAGATTTGTGCATAGAAAAACTCAAAAGTGTTTATAAAACCTGGTGTTTACTAGACAACCGTTTATACAAGAATAATATAGCCGAACATTTGATTATTTTTCTAACTTATTCTGAACATTATTCGTTTATTGGGTGTTTTTTCTGCATTCTTCTGTTTAATACTTTGTCTACTTTTTGCCTCCAAGCGAAGTAGAGGATCTGAATACTTCCTCTTGTGTTATACGTAACATTATGTAATGTCCGTGGAAGTGAAGACTCTGCAGAACGATCACAAAGGTGTTATTTGTTGCTGGTGACTTGGGAGGCATTAGACTGTGTGGGAGCTTGTATAGCCTTGTGCCCACCCTTTGTGCGGTAATACAGTATTGTTTCTACAGAAAGTGGTTTTATTTATTCCCAGCTGTGGATGTGTGTCATCACTGAGCTGCTCTGTGTCTGCAGAGCTAGCATTGCATCTGGATTGCACCCAGTGTTGTTTTCATGAACTGGCAAGAAGGAGATCTGCAGAAACAATCCCCCCCGTTGTTGGCCCATCCCGAGGAATGACAGCTGGTGACATGTGAAGCTGCTCAGTATCCAGAGGAGACGGGGCGTGGTGCCTGTGCAGGAAACTCTTAAGAGAAACTGATAAATGATTCAGGGACAAAGTTTGTCTTTTGTTATATTTAATAAAGTAATAAAGAAAGTGAAATCGATCCCAAATGTAGGAAAACCTCGCCTACTCTACGCCTCAGTGTATATATTTTTATTTATACATTTTACATCTATATACCTTTACTTGTATATTTGTATAGTGCATTTATTTTTGTACAGACTGCTGATAGATGTGTATATAACTGACTGTTTGCACTCTGGTTAGACCCTCTTCATTTCGTTACACTCTGCATGCATTATGTAATGACAATCAAGTAATCTAATCTAATCTAACCTAATCTACTTCATCCTCAGAGGATAGAGAAGTTCTGCACCCAGAACACAGCTTACAGTCAAACTATATAGTAGAGAGAATAGCCAAATGGTCCCACCCATCAATTCTCTTAGGCATCATCTAAACATCCCCATCATTAAACCATTAAACCCCCTCGTCCTTTAACCATTTTTAAATCCACCTTCTACACTTCCTTTACCCTCCTGAAATGTAAACCCTTAACAAATGTCTCTGTTCAACACATACAAGACTAAAAATACAATTTAACAGTGTAGAAGGCAATCAGAGTATATGTGAAAACTATATGTTTTGAATTATTATATGATCGTTTGACACGACAGTGCCCACATCGAATAATGATCAGCTTTTACATTTTGCCTGTGTGCAAAAACGATTATTCGTAGAGATCTGTGAATACACAGCGGTATGTCCAGGAAATAACGTTCATGTTGGATTATTCCACTGAACACAATGTACTTTACTGAGGTCCAATGCTGTGTAGCAATGCATAATGTAATACTGTGTCTGAATGTACGTATTTAATTGCTATTATGAGTTCATTAACACTGATAAGTATGGCAAAATGAAAACAAATGAGTACCCTGATGTTGAAATCATACTCTTACTGTCTTACTGCGTATTGGTTACGTAACGTGAATGGTGGGACTTGTTGCCAATATGGAAATCATTAGGGCCTAAAAGTTGCTGAATTGCTAAGTTATTTTACCTCCTCCATTTGTTACAGTTTACAAACAGGTTGGTGGCATCTGCACCGAGTCATTCTAGGGCTAATCCCAAGAAAAATATAGAAAAGGTACAGAACATATTGAAACTTCATAATGTACTTGATTATAAGGCAGACACATCTTAGTAATAGTTGTTGGAGGACATTAGGACTTGCCTTTTCAGGGATGTTGTCGGTTCTGTTCAAAATGTTTATAATGTGGTTTTATTGACTGCCTTGAGTCTTAAAACGCTGCCTTTCCTTCTCCTAATTCTTCACCATTTTGTACTTGTTATCTTTAAGACAGAACTTTATCAATCCTGGGGGAAGTTGCTCTGAGATATAGATGGTGTCATTTAACTTGTAGAAGTGAAAAGTTGCAATAGGGTGGACATTCAAAATAAATCTAATACACAGGAACCTATTTTCTCTGCCTTGAGTCTTAAAACGCTGCTTTTTCTTTTCCTAATCCATAACCTTTTTGTACTTGGTATCTTTAAGATAAGATAAAACAGAACTCTATGTATCCTGAAGGAAATTGCTCTGCAGTTGAAATGTAGATGGTGGCATATGGGCAGAGATGGCAAAAGTACACACATCCTTTACTCAAGTAGAAGTACAGATACTCGTGTTTAAAAATACTCTGGTAAAAGTAGAAGTACTGACTAAACTTCTTTACTCAAGTAAAAGTAAAGAAGTATGGGCTTTGAAATGTACTTAAGTAAAAAGTACCCATAACTACCAGCTGTTTTAAAGAGTACCTGACCTCCCTTTATATTAATAGAACAGTAATGTCATTGTTAGCTAATGAATGTTTCCATGCTGAACAACAGCAACATGACAACGTTTTCATTGGTCCCTCTTCTTTAGAGAAGACCAGGAAATGATGGATACACGGATCGTGTTCAAATCAATAGGCACGCAATGACTCTAAATAATAATGATCACGCCACCAAACACACATTCAAACTAAAGGAACCAGCCTGTTTGGAAAATGTAAGAAGTCAAAGTAAAACGTCGTCAGAAAAATAAGTAGTGGAGTAAAGTACTGATACCAGAAGAATGTACTTAAAGTAACGAAGTATTTGTACTCCGCTGCTTCCCACCTCTGCATATGGGGTAGACATGAAAGATAAATCTAATACACAGACCTATTTTCTCTGTCTCTCTGCAGGTGGGGTGTTGGCGGTGAATATGAGCATCCCTAACACCCTCCTCAGAGGCACCGTTGGGGGGGAAGCCGTTCTCTCCGTCTGCTACAACAGCTTCAGTCTGGATCTGCCCGTCATCAAGTGGCAGCTGAAGAGGGAGAAGTCCATCACTGTGGTCCAGTCGATAGGAACCGACATCATTGGGACGCTGAGGCCGGAGTATCGAGACCGAATCCTGGTGTTTGAGAACGGGACTCTGCTCCTCCACAACCTCCGACTCTCCGACAACGGGACGTACGACGTGGAGATCTCCATCACAGACGATACGTTCACTGGGGAGGGAAGCATCACACTGACCGTGGATGGTAAGAAAACGAGACTAAAGACATTAAAATAGAGTCTCGATTAACAGGCTGGTAAAATAGCAATAATGTCAGTGGTGGCAAAGTAGGGCTGGGTGATCATCTATTAAAGTACTTCTCAAATAGAGAGTTTTATATCAGTTATCTATGCTATGGGGGGGGGGGGGGGGGGGAGAGCTACTACTAATGACATTATCTATAATAAATATTTCACCAAGTTTCTAAGAGACATTTGAAGACAGATGCAAGGAACTTGGCTTCACTATGATTGTGTCTAAAGCCCTTCAATAGTGTTTTATAGTCAGAGTATATAGATTTTTTTATCTTTACGGTCTACTGTATATTTTCTACTTTTGAATGCTGTTTTGAGATGTTTAATTTCTACTTATATGCAATGCCTTGTTTTGTTTTGTTGTTTTTTATAATGCTGCAACGCAATAATGTCCCAATTTAGGATCAATAAAGTACCTCTTATCTTATCTTATAAGCATTTTTGGGACTGATTGACAAGGGCTCTGTCTTACTATAGACTCTCACTCACTATCTCAAGGTTACTAAACTTAGTGCATCAAAACAAATAAAGGGACCAGAGGCCTGTTGTTTGAAGCCAGTTCAACAGACCCTGGATATCTATGAGTTATCTGGTTTAACTAACCCTAACAAACTTGATCCTACGACATTGGTCATCAACTCGGTAAGTCAACCCAGGGTTTTTCAGTCCGGCTACGAGTGCATTTCTCCGGTAACTAATGTTAGAAAAGAATAGAATAGAATCCTTTATTGTTAATGTTGTGGATCATTATAGGATTTTTAAGTAAGCTTGCTTGCCACAAATCTCATAATAGTCAGATTGTACGAGATTTGCAGTGATTTTCTATAAACGTTGCATAGTCGGTAATTCATTGCAGGCCGTCTTTGTGTTTCCTTGAGCCTGGAATATGTAACTTCATAGCCTTAAACTCCGGGCACCGAGCTCTTGGTCAGTAGACGGAGCTTTAACTCGAGTTGATCTCTTATCTTGAACATAACCTGCTCTGGAGAAGAAGTTACGATGGCTTTTCACCCCGGTAAGAAGTGAACCAGCATCGTAGAACTGGAAATCGTGAAGTTACCTCGCTAACCACAAATCCTGCTTCGTAGTACTGTTCTTTCTTTGTCTGTTTACATGTTGGAAATGATTGTATCTCCTATATCCAGAGTCTATATCCAGGCCCTTTATCCACATGGAGACGACATCGGTTCTGGAGCTCAGTGAAAACGTGGTCCTGAACTGCTCCCATGATAATGGCACCAAGACTGCATACAAGTGGTTCAAAGGGGGGAAGCAGCTGAGCAACATGACGCGGTTCGTGTTGTCTCCGGATCAGAAGTTCCTGACCATCATGCGAGTGTTGATGGCGGACGATGATATCTACATCTGCATGGTGGAGAATCCTGTAGGCAATATGACGAGCCTGCCCATCAAACTGACCGTCTACAGTAAGTTATATTTAATAACGCTTCTATTCAATACCAATCATGTTTAAGTGAATAAAACGTTACCTTACTGGTATGTTTGTGTTGTTTCCTATAAAAAACATGTCATATGACCAGTTGGACGATACAACCGGACATAAATAAGATTTGTTCAGTTAGATTTGTTTGTTTGCAATAATCGGTAATACCTAAAAGTATTGGAAACGCTCAATAACACAGATAACGACCAGCTCTGATCACAATTAATTATAAATTCTAGTTTTATGGCAATCCCCCCCAATATATGTTGAAATATTTCACTCAAGATGAGGAATATTAACCTCAACATTGGATTACCAAAGTAATAAGAATCTACTCCCAGGCCACTATGGATTCATTTCATGGTAATCCATCCTAAAGTCTTTGACTTTTTTCAGTCCGAAATTAAAGTGGCCAACATTACCTGTGGTTTAAATGTAGTCTTAGTCCAATATTTTATCAATGATCAACAAGCGATGTTCTGTAAAATCCTGTCTTGTATTTCTGTTTATAATGTTTATTACCTGTAATTTTGCCTATGCTAACAGGAAGGAGTTCGCTCTACATCATCCTCTCCACTGGAGGCATCTTCCTCCTCATCACGTTGGTCACAATATGTGCCTGCTGGACGCCTAACAAAAAGTAAGAATTGCTAAGAAGCTTTAAGGGATCGTACACATGCTAACTTTTCAAAGGCGATGAGGCAGGTTGCAGCTACATATGAATGCGGATGAAACCAGATAACTGTACCACGAGATCTTCTCTGTTTTAAGTGTGTGGGTCAGTGTTTCTCTTAGCTGGTATTAACCGGACTTTGACCTGTAAATGTAAAGTCTGATTAGACGAGTCGGCCCACTATAAAGACGCTACGGGACCTTTTTTGTTTGAGGAAATATGATATTTGCAGTTTGCATTAGGGGCTGTACACATGCCGCCTTTTTGCTTTAATTGCGTAAATGATTATGGGACATTTTAGCAGGGGTGCTCTTAAAATTAACTATAGTGGAAACACTGGTCGGATTTTAATCTAACGTAACGTTAACCCTGAATTTAAAGGATACACTTCCCCCCATATAATCACCAAAGATGTATTTTTATGGAAGTTTTAGATATTTGCCAGCCTACAATGCTGCCTTGCCAAAAATGTAATTACTAGCAACTCCGAATCCATCACTCCTTGAAAAGTCGTTCTCGTGTTTGAGTTTGCGCCATTCCTGCGTTTACATTCAAATCAATGGATTTGAATTTGCAAACCACTCAGCTTGTGTACGGTCATGATAAGCTAAAGACTGTTTTTTTAAATCATCATACTATGACATTAATGCTTTGGTATCATGTTGATAGGAAAAGGCACCACCACCCAGCTGGAAACCCTCTCTACAGATACAATGACTACTCTGATTGCTTACGAATCACTCACACAGGTATAGTAACGTAATACTAAACATCTTTTACATAAAGTGATCATATAATCTACAAAAAGAGGCTTAATCCCAACACCTAGAATGTAATGTTAATGAATGACCCTCCACTTTGTGCCACAGATGATTTGCTTCCCAAAAGGACGGAGCGTAATGGAATAAATGCTGTGACGTCGCTTTACGTCCTGCAGCAGAAGGTATCCCTCTCTATGATCTAAAGTACAAATGCACTCGTATTTGATTAACCTGGTAGATAATTGTTAGCAGAATTGTTCTTCAGAAGTGGGAAGTAACTAGGTACATTATGTATTTAATACCTTTAGTTACTTTACAGATGTGGATGAATGATGTGAAATCTAATCAAGTGTTAAATCAGACTTTAGTTCCACCTGGAGTAAATTCTCAAGCTACCCTGCAGTATACAAAGTCATTCAAACTAGCTGCACCTTTACCAGCTTTGAGAACACTTTAATGATCAATCATTATAAAACATATCATATATATTATTCTGAAATGGACCAATCTGCACAATGACTACTTTTACTGTCGCTACTTTCACTATATTTTGATGATAATACTTTTCTACTTTTACTTGAGGAACATTTTGAATGCAGGACTTTTATTTGTAACAGAGTATTCCTACACTCTGGTACTTCTACTTTTACTCAAGTACAAGATCTGAGTACTTCTACTTTTACTCAATTACAAGATCTGAGTACTTCTGCTTTTACTCAAGTACAAGATCTGAGTACTTCTACTTTTACTCAAGATCTGAGTACTTCTACTTTTACTCAATTACAAGATCTGAGTACTTCTACTTTTACTCAAGTACAAGATATGAGTACTTCTACTTTTACTCAATTACAAGATCTGATTACTTCTACTTTTACCCAAGTACAAGATCTGAGTACTTCTACTTTTACTCAAGTACAAGATCTGAGTACTTCTACTTTTACTCAAGATCTGAGTACTTCTACTTTTACTCAAGTACAAGATCTGAGTACTTCTACTTTTACTCAAGATCTGAGTACTTCTACTTTTACTCAAGTACAAGATCTGAGTACTTCTACTTTTACTCAATTACAAGATCTGAGTACTTCTACTTTTACTCAAGTACAAGATCTGAGTACTTCTACTTTTACTCAATTACAAGATCTGAGTACTTCTACTTTTACTCAAGATCTGAGTACTTCTACTTTTACTCAAGTCAGATCTGAGTACTTCTACTTTTACTCAATTACAAGATCTGAGTACTTCTACTTTTACTCAAGTACAAGATCTGAGTACTTCTACTTTTACTCAAGTACAAGATCTGAGTACTTCTACTTTTACTCAATACAAGATCTGATACTTCTACTTTTACCAAGTACAAGATCTGAGTACTTCTACTTTTACTCAAGTACAAGATCTGAGTACTTCTACTTTTACTCAAGTACAAGATCTGATTACTTCTACTTTTACCCATGTACAAGATCTGAGTACTTCTACTTTTACTCAAGTAGAAGAACTGAGTACTTCTACTTTTACTCAAGTACAAGATCTGAGTACTTCTACTTTTACTCAAGATCTGAGTACTTCTACTTTTACTCAAGTACAAGATCTGAGTACTTCTACTTTTACTCAATTACAAGATCTGAGTACTTCTACTTTTACTCAAGTACAAGATCTGAGTACTTCTATTTTACTCAATTACAAGATCTGAGTACTTCTACTTTTACTCAAGTACAAGATCTGAGTACTTCTACTTTTACTCAATTACAAGATCTGAGTACTTCTACTTTTACTCAAGTACAAGATCTGAGTACTTCTACTTTTACTCAAGATCTGAGTACTTCTACTTTTACTCAAGTACAAGATCTGAGTACTTCTACTTTTACTCAAGATCTGAGTACTTCTACTTTTACTCAAGTACAAGATCTGAGTACTTCTACTTTTACTCAATACAAGATCTGAGTACTTCTACTTTTACTCAAGTACAAGATCTGAGTACTTCTACTTTTACTCAATTACAAGATCTGAGTACTTCTACTTTTACTCAAGTACAAGATCTGAGTACTTCTACTTTTACTCAATTACAAGATCTGAGTACTTCTACTTTTACTCAAGTACAAGATCTGAGTACTTCTACTTTTACTCAATTACAAGATCTGAGTACTTCTACTTTTACTCAAGTACAAGATCTGAGTACTTCTACTTTTACTCAAGTACAAGATCTGAGTACTTCTACTTTTACTCAAGTACAAGATCTGAGTACTTCTACTTTTACTCAAGTACAAGATCTGATACTTCTACTTTTACTCACGTACAAGATCTGAGTACTTCTACTTTTACTCAAGTACAAGATCTGATTACTTCTACTTTTACCCACGTACAAGATCTGAGTACTTCTACTTTTACTCAAGTACAAGATCTGAGTACTTCTACTTTTACTCAAGATCTGAGTACTTCTACTTTTACTCAAGTACAAGATCTGAGTACTTCTACTTTTACTACAAGATCTGAGTACTTCTACTTTTACTACAAGATCTGAGTACTTCTAATTTTACTCAAGTACAAGATCTGAGTACTTCTACTTT
Source organism: Dissostichus eleginoides (assembly GCA_031216635.1). Taxonomy (NCBI): domain Eukaryota; kingdom Metazoa; phylum Chordata; class Actinopteri; order Perciformes; family Nototheniidae; genus Dissostichus; species Dissostichus eleginoides. The sequence continues at coordinate 26,013,282 of CM062279.1, read as the reverse complement.
TACTCAAGATCTGAGTACTTCTACTTTTACTCAATTACAAGATCTGAGTACTTCTACTTTTACTCAAGTACAAGATCTGAGTACTTCTACTTTTACTCAAGTACAAGATCTGAGTACTTCTACTTTTACTCAAGTACAAGATCTGAGTACTTCTACTTTTACTCAAGTACAAGATCTGAGTACTTCTACTTTTACTCAAGTACAAGATCTGATTACTTCTACTTTTACCCAAGTACAAGATCTGAGTACTTCTACTTTTACTCAAGTACAAGATCTGAGTACTTCTACTTTTACTCAAGTACAAGATCTGAGTACTTCTACTTTTACTCAAGTACAAGATCTGAGTACTTCTACTTTTACTCAAGTACAAGATCTGAGTACTTCTACTTTTACTCAAGTACAAGATCTGAGTACTTATACTTTTACTCAAGTACAAGATCTGAGTACTCCTCCCACCTCTGTTGGTCTGAAGTCGTCCTGTTTTGCAGGAACCTTCCCTCGATGACTCCTCCAACAACAGTATTGGATCTCCTGAATCGGACAACCCTCCATGCTACACCAGTTCTCCAAAACTCAACGGTTCTCTCACACCTGCCCGCTCGTCCATCAGGTTGACCTGAAAGCCTGTCAGTTTCAACTCTCCAAACAACAGCAGGTGTACTTCTGATACTCTCCTGAATCCAGAAAGCATTTTACTGCAAATCTGCCTGGATCTCAGGAAGGACCTCAAAACCATTTTCTGAGGTTTCTCTATATAATGAGATCGAGTGGCGCAAGGTCAACGGTACTAAAACAAAGATGTAGGTTAGCATTTTAGCATTTCCGGCTCCCTTGTCTTGAAGACAATGGTTTTCTGAATGTGTTTTTGGTTGTTAGCCTGAAATAAGGTCTGTGGTTAACACAAGCTAAATAGATTTCACCGTTTTGTTCTACCACATAAAATGCACAAGTAAATACCCCACTGGGGAATTTAAAAACAGAGGTTGCTAACAAGTGTCTAAATGAGACGACTAAATGTCATCACGCCCAACATTAGCCTCCTTTAGCTTAGCGGTGGTGACGTGAAGTCATGTGACCGTGCTGTAGTTCCTTTATAGCCCAACATTAGCTTTTTATTTGAAAAATCATAAAGTGGTGTTAATATGTGGAGATTATCCTGCTGAAAAAAACTTGTAAGTATCATAGACTGCAGAGATTATTTTCTATAATACAAAAGCCAATGGAAAAATCCCATTGGCTTTCTGTCGAGGGAACAAGGAAGATGCTGACCAACAAAAATATGTCACCTCTGCACCACAATATTGCATGGTGATGAGTTTTTTTTAATCAGAAGTACACTGTAACTTAAAATGAAGTTGTTTTTAAAGATGGAAGCACATCCTGAAGAGAAGTCATGAGGCAGTGTGACATCAGACACAAGTTTAAAACGACTTTAAATCTCGTTTTTGGGTTTACCACTAACCGCTGTTGTCGTTGGTTTCTGAAACTATATATTATTTGGGAAATGGAGTCTGCAAAAAACTGAAATGGGGTCCATAAGATGAATATACTTCTCTTGTGCTTTATTGTCAACTGTTTGTGTTATGTTAAACAATACATGTATCTAAACTTGGTTAAAAAGGGATCATACTCAGAAATGTTGAATTTTTTTAATATTTGACTGTTTTGTGTGATACTGTATGTTCTGTACTGTTGATGCAATGACACACAGCAGTGACTTAGTAATATTTTGTGAAATAATGTAAATTACTATTTAATTATACTAGATGATTAAATAGTATTTTATTGAAAATTTAGAACAAAGCCATGTTGGTTCACTTTTATACAAACTTAAATAAACGGTGAGATATTTCTCACGATTCTTGTCGTGTTTACACTTCCTTCTCTGTCTTTCCAAGATGGAGTCATCGAGCCTAATCCCAATAACTTTGTGTAAATCAACGAATATTAAAAACTAACAAGTTGTCCTGCATTTGAAATGTTTGCAGTTTAAAGGTTTGGTAAAGTCGAGAACTGTAGCTTGATAAAACTACTAAATGAATATCTAATTTATGCTTTTCTATTTTCTATAGCCTGTAAACTAAACTCCATTAAAGGGGACCTATCATGCAAAATGCACTTTTTGATGTCTTTTATACATAAACATGTGTCCCCGGTGTGTCGGGGAACTCACAAAGTGTCAGAAAATAAAACCCTCTCTCTTTTCCTCCGTGCGAAAATCTCTGAAAAACGGGGCTACAACGAGCTGATCTAGATTTGCCATCCGATATGACGTAATTTACGTCATATCGGATGGCCCCCACGTGGTGGAGCCACGGCCCTATCAGAAAGTTGCTATCAGAATCAATGCCCAACATGTTTTGGACGTAATATGGTCGGTGTTTACATTAGCATCGCTAACACTCAGAGCTAACCTGTACTGGAGAGCATGTGTGTGAAGAAGCAGGAAATAAAAAGGAACTCACCTTGTGGTATAACCGGCAAGAGAGAAAGCCTTTGAGCTCCATACTGTTTCAGAAATAATCCTTGATAATCCATGATATGGCGTTTCATCACGGCAGTATTTAGTTTAGACAGTAGCTGCCGGGTCCCGCATGAGCTCAGCCCCCTCCTTTCTTTTTAAAGCTTTATACCAAAATCAGCACTTTTGAAACAGGAAGTGAAATAGAGGGATATGAGGCATGGCTAGAATGGGTGATCTGTTTGGTATTTTGAGCAAAACACTTCATAGACATGTTTTTTATACATTTTTATATATCTGAGACCTATGCTATTGCCTACAAATAGCATGATAGGTGAGCTTTAACTAACCAGCTAGCAGCTAACGGTTAGCTTAAAGTTTGTGTGTAATATTCGTGAGCGAGGTAACTGATTAGAAGCAGTCTCACAACAGGGACATATGCATGAAAAATGTATTCATAGGCTATAGCAACATTTACATATGCTATAGAAATAAGATAGTATAGCTCAGAATAGTACAGTTTATAATTAATTAAATGTATGATTTGGAAATGATTATCTTATTTATATGTGTTATGAAACACGGTGGAGACACAAATTAGGACCGTTAGCAAGACACAAAATATGCACAAACAGTTTGAAAGGACTCAAGACAAGTTAAGCATAATTCAATATGTAAACAGAGTACACCAGAATAATATATGTAATATAAGATGAGATAGGATTAGCTAAAAGTTCATGTTCGTGGTTAATGTTTGGGAGAGAAGTCACTGATTCGAAACATTTATATAAAAGAAAATAATAAAGTAATATGATAGGATAGTTTAGTAAAGTATGAGACAAGAAAAAAAGGGAAATTAATATGTTATTTGCACAGTTATCTAAAGGGTGTTTTATTTATTTTTAAATAAACAAAAATCCACTAATTAACTAGCTAGGAGCTAACGGTTAGCTTAAAGTCCGGTATGATGTTCGTGAGCGAAGTACCTGATCCTAAACAACAGGGACATTTGCATCTGTTATAGAAATAAGATAGCATAGTTTAGAACAGTAGAGTTTATAATAGTATGACGTAAAAGATTTGCAGATATCTTATTTGCAGTTATCTTAAGGGTGTTTTATTTGTTTTTCTATAGCCCTATACTAAAATCCAATAATTAACAGCAGCTAGCAGCTAATGGTTAGCTTAACATTTGTGTATGATGTTCGCTGATCCTAAACAACAGGGACATTTGCATATATTATAGAAATAAGATAGTACAGTTTATAATAGTATGATGTAAAAGATTTGCAGAGTTCTCTTAAAGGTGGGGTAGGTAATTTTGGAGAAACCAGCTCGAGTGCGCTAGAATTTGAAAGTACACAACCGGAAAAATCTGCCCCTTCCTTCAGACTTCCTTACAGAGCCCCTCCTCCAACACACACGAACGCGCACATGACCAATGAGGGCACGAGATAAGTTTGTGCACGAGATGGAAGGCTGACAGGCAGGTAAGCCATCCAGTTATTTTAGCCCGGCCGGCTCAGATGATTGGTCGTGCTTTTTACAGCGCCACGGCTTCCACAGATGACATTTTTGTAATGTATTTATTGTCAAAGCATTTAATGTATTCATTGCTATCGGGATGTTAAGAGCATTCCATGGAATATAACAACAAGTGTTTCTGAAATCAATTACATTCCCCACCTTTAAGGGTGCGTTTTGATGCTTTTGGATACAATATGTGATTTTAAATTCACATCTAAACTTAGAGTAAAGTTCCTGTAGTGATTTCATATTTAAGCACACATTTTGTCAAATTATATTTACATAAAGTACAATAAGCAGCAGTCATGCAGTCTAACTGTCAGTTATCCCCATGGGGTGGGGCTTCCACCTGCAGAAAGAAAACTGATCCTGAATCAGTGTTTTAGTTTGTATTTCGTTGGAAATGTGCGGATCTCTACCACTCAGGCGGACACGTCGACATCCATTCGGGAACTTTCTGTGGACGTTTTTAGACTTTTTTGCACGGACATTGAGCAGACTGCAAACTTTCTGCGGACCATGGGTAAGTTTTTGATGCACTCGTTTTTACATTTTGCACTTTAAACTTACAGCTGCGTCGAACAAAAAGGGTTTTTGCAGCTCTGTTAGTAAGTATCGTCCATGTTTGTTTGTGAATTTGTTGCATATAAAAACGTTTTCTAAAACCAACGGCGCTTTACGAGATGTTCCCTTGACTAAAATAACTCACAGCCTGCAATTACACGAGGGAACACAGGATAGAGGAAAGTAGTTTAAGTGTCAATGTTCTCATTAAACGCTTGGTGTGAATGTTGATTTGGAAATTGTTTATTTCCTGTGATAATATATAATATATATATATATATAATATTCATGTTTGGGGGGGGGGGAGTAAAAAGCATTGGTGGAAGAAGTATTGAGATCCTTAACTAAAGTAAAAGTAAAGTATGAATAAAGTAAAGTACTAGGAGTAAAAGTAATGAAATTAGGAAATGCAGAAATACATCGTTTGAAAACGGTATAACATAATTAAATTAATATATCAGTGTTTATTTCTTATAATTTACCAACAATTATTTTATTTATAAAAAATGTATTATCTTTTGTATTCCCTTTTTTCCTCTTACATTTGTTATCTTTAACTTTTACGTTCCCTTCAAATCTAGGGGTAGAAGGGAACTAACAACAAAAACAGAAAGAGGATACTGATTTGCAAACTGAAAATATGTTGTTTAATTAATCAAACATAAAGAGGGCTCACTAGCCAAGTTACGTAACAAACCGAAGACAAAATAAAACACTTTCTGACAAAAGAAAGAGATAACAATAAACACTGTAAAAAGATACACACTTAACACAACTAGATAACACGTCTCACTCAGAGACAACACACTACACATTCGGCACACCTTAGGGAGACAATCAGGCGGAGAGAGACACTATTCAAGAGAAAACAACAGTTTCATTAAGTAGGGAACAGCGCCCCCCAAATCCCATGTGTGGCCACAATTATACTACATCCTTACTGATAAGAACTACCATAGAGAATGAATGGTAAAAGTTAAGGGAGTTAAGCCTTACTGTTACCATGGAAGATGTTCAAGTTTGTGGTACTAAACCAGGTGGAAACTCTTGATCAATATTATTAAAACATATAATCATCATTTTGTACATTTAATCAGCTGATTGTTGATCATAAACTGATTTTCTAACTGTTTTGACATATATGGTTTTGAAAAGTAGCCATTTTTAAAGTAATATTAAGCATGTACATCGAGGTTAATCTACTCGTTCTCACAATAAGAGTTGTAGTACTGATATATATTTATTGCGTAATCACCTTCATATTTTTCTATCCGTTTCCGTAGTGTAGTGGTTATCACGTTCGCCTCACACGCGAAAGGTCCCCGGTTCGAAACCGGGCGGAAACATCATTTTTACATTTTTGTTGTAAAGCAGTGTGGCAGGATCAGATATAAGACATTTTAAAAAGAAAGGTATTTCAGTACGAATAAAACCTCAATAAATTCACAATAAGGAATTATGTGGCAGCACAAATACCCCTTTTGGAACCAGTTACCTCTCATAGTATGGAGGACGGAACATAACATAAGTATACATAAATAATAATAATAATAACAGGTGACTCGATGCAAGCAAAGGCCCTCGTTGTTGCTTCATCTTTGCGGGTGTTCTTTGTGGCATTAGGATTACTTTGTGTTTTAATATTTGAATTGCCTTGAAACATTTCCTGTATATCCATTTTCGAGCTGAAATGTACACTAGCTAACTAGCTATTTTGAAAATCATACTTGCTCGTTTGTAATTGGCTGGTTTTATTTTTGATGCAGGCCAGCTAACAGTGTAAAACAACTTTTCCTCTGACATGTTGTGGAAAGTATAAAGTAGTAGAACTCGAGGATATATACACATTGTTATAAAGTACTACAGTACTTAATTAAAAACACTGAATCATGCAGAAAATGAACACACGTTTCTACCTGTGTTAAAAATTAGTGAGTTTCTAACCATTGCAGTGTTTTCAGAGTATATCTAACAGCATGGTAGTTGGTGTTAAATGATATATCTTATATGGGCATTCATGTAAACAAACACACACAGAGGTTTTCGGCTCGAGGAACTCACGGCAATTTCCCCTCCACACGTCAACAAAAACCAATAAACTCACGCACACATAAACCCACATGAACTGTAAGCGACTACATTTCGTAATTCATCCCAAAGTGGCGTCTACATGCATTATTTAATATAACTTACCTTATTACCTTGGTCGTTATGTCCAGAGCTGAAGTAGATGTGTGCAGTCACTCGTCTTTCTCTGCCAGCCAACAGCTCCACTAGCGGCCAAAGATATATAACATCCGTAGTGGTTTATCATTACCATAGAGAATGAATTGAAAAGCGTTTAGGGAGTTTTGAATAATTAACCAACAGCGCCATCTGCTAATTGACTTTTGTGTGGTGTTTAAATACGGAACTGCAGCGAAGAGATGTCACCAATTCCTCGTTAGTATAGTGGTCAGTATCCCCGCCTGTCACGCGGGAGACCGGGGTTCAATTCCCCGACGGGGAGGAAACATTTTTTCTAATATATGATATAATTATGTTTTTCCATGCAGCTCTGTTAGAGCAATACCAGCACAGTTTTAACCGGACAGGAATTTATACATTTTGTAAAATTATTATTAATCTCTGTGCATCTTCGGTGAAGAAACACCATTTCTAAAGACTGCTTACCATTTCTAAATGCCAGATATAATATGGTAGTTTACTAAATATCCAAACCTTCCATAGAAATAGTAAGGCTTATCTCTCTTAACTTTTACCATTCATTCTCTATGGTAGTTCTTATCACTACAGGTGTCATATATTTTAGGCCATAAATGGGATTTTAGGAGCGCTGTTTCCCCCTTAATGAGACACAGTTTTCACTGTTGTATTATCTTGGCTCAGAAGAAATATCTAAAAAATGTATTATGTTATTATTATTTATGTTTCTTTCTTAGGCTATTATATCATACATAATCATATGATGTGCTTTTATTATTGTCTTCTCAAATATTGTACATTAAAAGTCTATTGTTGTAGATGTTGCTGTTGTTATAGCAATAAAACCCATTGTCTTAATACTGGTGAATCCTTTGATTTCGGACTTTTTTCATATTGCTTTTTATTTCAAGAATGACCCAATGAGAGATAGAGGAAGAAGGGAAGTTACCCGGCCCGGAGGCAGCCTGTCGTCCCCTTTTGAAACCAGAACCAGAAGGAGGACCTCCACTTCTCAGTCATGCGGGTTCATGAACAACTGGAAGAAGCGATTGAGTTGGCAAAACCAAATAAATCCTGTGCTAGGGGTGTCAAAGACAACAAATATTGTAACAGTAAAAAAGAACAGGGTGTCCGCAGGGTCTCAAAAAGTATTGAAAGTTGATAAATCAATTTAGCGAAAATTAAGGCTATTAATTACATGTTACTTGTTAGACGCTTTTATCCAAAGCGACTTACATACTCAATACTGTGGGCAATCCCCACAGGAGCAATTTGGGGTGGAGTGTCTTGCTGACTGCAGTGGGGTTTGAACCTGTGACCCCCTGATCCCAAGACCAAGGCTCTACCCACAATGCAGTTCGGCGAAGCGTGACGTCACCCCATTCAAAGTGAATGGGCAGAAGCGTTGAAGCTTCAACGCACGCCGCTGTGTGGACGGGCCGTAGGCTCATCTCCCTTAACTACCATTCCCGCGAGTCCTTATCACTACGGATGTAATATATTTTTGACCATATGAGGGATCTGGGGCGCTGTTCACTGAAGTCTCGGGGTTGTAATCAGGTTGGATGAGGCTATAAAGTGAATTACCACTATGGGTGACCTCATAGAGTTTCCGTAGTGTAGTGGTTATCACGTTCGCCTAACACGCGAAAGGTCCCCGGTTCGAGACCGGGCGGAAACAAATCTTTGTCTTGCTTCTCTCCAAATACACAAAATAAAGTAGATAAAAAAGGCAGTATAGATTGAAAAATAGCAATATGTTGAGAAAAGAGATATTATTCATTCACTTCTGCGGGGTAGTGCACCCAGGAAACTATACATTGTGGACTTTGGAAAGAGCGGAGAAATGTACCTTGTATTTCAAATGACATTGATTCCACAATGGTGAGTATTTGTGGGTTTTTTTTTATTATATGGTCCTAGATTAAAAGTAAGAAATAACACTAGTTGCCTCCCTCTGAAAATGTGTAACCAACTGGCAGGATTTGTATACAGTCCATGAAGGCAGCAGACAAAGGGACATTGACCGACTGCATTCTTTAAATGGTCTAATTAGAGCCAGGTGTTCATTTCACATTAAAAACATGTTGAGTAAAAATCGTTTGATTTTTGAGTTTTGTATTGGACACAAAAAAAAAATAGAAAACCCCTGTCTAAAAAATTAAACACAGAAAAGTTATGTTATTAATGACATTTTGGGTATCCCTTTTCCCATAAATGCTCATCAATCACTTTGGGTCACATAACTAAGGAAAGAGCGCCCCCGAAATACATCTTGTGGCCAGAAATATATTACATCCGTAGTGATAAGAACTACCATAGAGAATGAATGGTAAAAGTTAAGGGACTTAAGCCTTACTATTGCCATGCAAGATCCTTAGGTCTCAGTTTGACTCCGGCTCAGGGCTTTGACAATCTGCTTTCATTTGAATTGAAAGATTTGGATCATGGGACTCGATTTTAGAGCCCCGGTTATCATGGCTTGTATTTACACAGCATGTAAGTTTAACATGTGAATGTTAGAATTGTTGATTTTTACTAAACTAACTTTTATTTGTTATCAGTTTCATCCCCATTGCAGGTCCTGAAACATTGCATGCCTCTTACACCATTTAAATGTCAGTTTTATCGATGAAATGTGTTTTTCTAAGTTGGGGCTTGTGAGTTTCATTGTCTGAAGTGGAGGAAAACTCTCGTCCCGAAGGGGAATCGAACCCGGCTCTCGCGGTTGACAGGCGGCTCCTTTCATCTGTTTCCGTAGTGTAGTGGTTATCACGTTCGCCTCACACGCGAAAGGTCCCCGGTTCGAGACCGGGCGGAAACACATTATGTCTTGATTGACTCCACATATACAAAAGATAGCTATCAGCAAAATAGATGGGAGAGGGAGGACTGTTTGAACAATGCCAATATGCAGAGAAAAATGAAATTATTCCTACTTGTCTGCTCCTTTCAGACTACGAAGGTGCTGGCCGAATAATATGGACTTTGGAGAAAGCGGAAACATTTAAAGAGAAATCTAAATTCAACACATCTGGAGAGGCATGGTCTTGTAACTTGTATTTCTGATGACATTAATTCCACAATGGTGAGTATTTGTAGATAGATTATACATGCCTCCCTCTGAACTTCAACTGTAAAGATTTGTATACAGTCCACTGCTACACTTTCTAACTTGTCTAATTAGAGCCAGCTGTTAATTTTCACATGAAAAGCATATTGAGTAAAAATTGTTTAGTTGATTTTAGAGCCCCGGTTATCATGGCTTGTGAAATGCATGCCAGTTTAATATTGTGAATGTCATTATTGTTGATTTTTGCTAAACAAACTTCTCTTAAGCATCATTTCAGTTTCCCCTTACCCACAAATGCTCATCAATCACTTTAGGTCACATAACTAAGGAAAGAGCGCCCCCGAAACACCATTTGTGGCCAGAAATATATGACATCCGTAGTGATCAGAACTACCATAGAGAATGAATGGTAAAAGTTAAGGGAGTTAAGCCTTACTGTTGCCGTGCAAGATCCTTAGGTCTCAGTTTGACTACAGCTCAGGATGTGCTTTGCCAATTTGCTTTCATCGGAAAATAAAGATTTGGATGAGACCGGTTTGCATGGCTTTTAACGTTTTTTATTGTGAATGTTTTAATGTTGATTCTCAGCCACAACGCAGACTCTATACGCATTACATGAATGCACAAAATGTTCAAATATTGTTCAAATATTGCTTAGTTCACATATTTCATATCTCATTTTATATTCTATATTCTATAATTCACTGCATTCTATTTCGCTGTAAATTACTGCTTTATTTTATTGCTATCTATCTATATTTTTTTACGGTGTTCTTAATATAGTTCACTATCTGTGTACTTTTTTTAGATTTTATATTTCATGTATGCACCATGACATCAAGTCAAATTCCTCGTACGTGTGAACCTACCTGGCAATGAACCCGTTTCTGATTCTGATCTTTCAAAGAAGTGGTGGATCACTCGCCTTGACGGGGAATCGAACCCCGCTCTTCTGGTTCAACATGGACTCCAAGATACTCTGCAACTTCTACAGGTGCACCATAGAGAGGGTCCTGACCTTCTGTGCACCATAGAGAGGGTCCTGACCTTCTACAGGTGCACCATAGAGAGGGTCCTGACCTTCTACAGGTGCACCATAGAGAGGGTCCTGACCTTCTGTGCACCATAGAGAGTATCCTGACCTTCTACAGGTGCACCATAGAGAGGATCCTGACCTTCTACAGGTGCACCATAGAGAGGATCCTGACCTTCTACAGGTGCACCATAGAGAGTATCCTGACCTTCTAAAGGTGCACCATAGAGAGGGTCCTGACCTTCTGTGCACCATAGAGAGTATCCTGACCTTCTACAGGTGCACCATAGAGAGGATCCTGACCTTCTACAGGTGCACCATAGAGAGGATCCTGACCTTCTACAGGTGCACCATAGAGAGTATCCTGACCTTCTAAAGGTGCACCATAGAGAGTATCCTGACCTTCTACAGGTGCACCATAGAGAGGATCCTGACCTTCTACAGGTGCACCATAGAGAGGGTCCTGACCTTCTGTGCACCATAGAGAGTATCCTGACCTTCTACAGGTGCACCATAGAGAGGGTCCTGACCTTCTACAGGTGCACTTTTTTGGACTATTTTATTTTATTCTTATACAAATGTATGTCTTGTTATTGCACCGTTGAAACGTTAAGAACCTGTAACTTAAGTTTCTCCTTCATTGCATAACTACACCGTAGTTGTGTATATGACATGACAATAAATCTTTGAATCTTGAATCTCATTGATAAATGGTCTTTGGAAATTAACAGTTGTATTCCTCTTTAAAATATCACATAGTCTTAGAAAAGGATCTAACACCTTTCTGAAAATCTGGCAGCCTTACCTAGAGTATAGGTACATCACTGACGCCACCATAGGTATGTGATCTGATTAGCCAACAGGCTTCTGGGTAAAGCACTATGTTAGTGTATCTCTTTGTGTTTCACTCTATGACTTTTGTTTGTCCTATGATTTGTTTATTTGGGTGACTGGGAGGGAAGATGCTTTGTGTTTTGTGTTATGTATAATTGTTATATACACCTGAAAATGAAAAATAAAATATACAGAGGGATGACCCTGTACCTTGTGTTTCTAATGACATTAATTCCACAATGGTGAGTATTTGTAGTGTTTTTCTTCTATGGTCCTAGAGTAGAAGTCCACAAGCGCATTTTGGTTGACAAATACAAAATGGATTCACAAATACCTGATCGAAAGTTGTCAATGTTAAAGAGATATTCACAAATTCCTTTTGTTTATTTGTAAATTAATTGTAGTATTAGTATTCACAGATCTTTTTTTTATTTGTGAAAATATTTTGCGTATTTGCAGATCCGTTTTACATTTGCACATTTATTAGTGAGTTTGCAAATCTTTTAAATGCATTTGTGGATGGTGTTTTACATTTACAAATCACATATTTACACACAAATTATTTTCATGTTCACACAAATAATTATGAGACCAATTTTAGCCCATACAAATAGCACATAGTTGCCTCCCTCTGAACATTTCAACTGTAAAGATGTGTATACAGTCCATGAATTTGTCTAATTAGAGCCAGGTGTTAATTTTCACATGAAAAGCATGTTGAGTAAAAATTGTTGAGTCGATTTTAGAGCCCCGGTTATCATGGCTTGTGAAATGAACAGTGTGTATGTAAGTTTAATATTGTGTGTTATAATTGTTGATATCACTTTTGTTAAGCATCAGTTTCATCTTCAAGGCAGGGCCTGAAACATTGGAAGTGTCTTACACCCTTCAAAAGTCATTTTCAGAGGGTGGTTTCAAAGGGTGTTGTGGGTTTCACTATATATTACAAGCAGGTGGTTAAATATTCGCCCTGACGGAGACTCAACCCGGGTCTCTTGTTTTGACAGGCGGCAAATCTCTTTCATCTGTTTCCGTAGTGTAGTGGTTATCACGTTCGCCTAACACGCGAAAGGTCCCCGGTTCGAGACCGGGCGGAAACACATTATGTCTTGTTTGCTTCCACATATATAAAATAAATTAATTAGATAGAAAAGGCGTCATTGATGGAAAAATGCCAAAATGTCGAGAAAAGTGAAATTATGTTATAATAATTGAGAAGAATATAATTTGGTGTTCATGTCAATTATGAGACAGATTGCTATCTGTCCTTTGATTTTCTGTTTAACGGAAATTACTGATGCGTCCTCGAACTCAGCATTAAAGGGGCGTCAACATGCACGTGAGTAGCTGTTGCTTTTTGGCGGCGTGTTGCTTATGAAGCACCTCGTGGGGAGTTTTGGTCAGAGACACTTCATGACCGCATCACTTCTCCATCTTTCAAACCACCAGGTTGACCAGCTTGTGCTCCTGTCCGCCTGTTGTGCTAAAACCTAGCCTTAGCTTTCCTTTGAGCGGAGGCTAACATTAGCATTGTGCCGCCTCGTTTTCTCTATATAAACTAAGCACAAAAAGTAAGGAAATGTGTGTTTGTTAGATTATTTCTTTGTTGAAACAATACTTTTTGGCAATACATCTTATACCGTAGGAAAGCCTGTGTATATATACCTTTTTAAATGGTGCCACATTTGTGAGGAACATACATTTGTGCAGTGGCGGCGCTAGGGTATGGCTGGGGTAGGCTACAGCCATACCAAGAACTGGCTTAGCCCCACCATGAAAAATGATGTTAAAGTAAGCAAATTAAATTAAATAATAAGCAAAATGTTGAGAAAACGGCTTGCGAAAATATACGGGTCGTGTCCACAACACACAAACTGATCCTTATCAGAAGAGGGGTGCAAGGAATAGTCTAAGTAGTGGGGGAGTTTTATACACTAAAGGTGTGGAAATTCTCTGGCATTATAATATCAGCGCGGCCGCGGTCTATTCAAAATGCCTCCGAATGCAATTTGAATAGACCTACAGCCAATCAGAGCAACGAAACGTTGGGTCTGCGTCATGCATTACTGAAGAGATCAGTCGGAACCGCCATTCAGTATCCCCATTGGATCTTCAACGTGAACTATCATACGTCACGTTCACAGTGATCCCTTTTTATTTACTACAAGACAAATGTGCCGTTTTATTTCATACAGTTCCATTTTGATTGAGACAGGGAAATAATCTAAACCTCACGCGTGGCGTTTCACTGTCAAGGGGGGCGATATAGCGTGTATGTAATTACATTGCAAATACTGACTTGAGCCCCACCACTATGGGTTAACCCTACCATAGATTAACCAACAAAAATACTCTGGCGCAGCCACTGCATTTTTGGGATCGGCCAAATCTTTTTTTTTTGGCTGTTGACTGCAGTTAATGATTTAAAGTTACAGATGTATTTATAAATAAATAACATATTTGTTCAGAGTACAAAGTGACCAAAATGTATAAATTGATATTAAATATAATTGGTTTGGTCGAGGTAAAACATGTTATGATGTCATTTAACCATATTGCAGTGAAGATCAGAATCATCAGGTTTAATGCAGTTTTTTTTCATTAACAAAGATTTTGCAATTCACATTTTATATAGATTATTAAATGTACAATCAGGTTTATTTAGAATTATGCACAATATGGACCAAATTGCATTGAGTTTCTAGTGATTGTAAAACACTAGAATGAATCTTCAGAAATTAGCCCGTGGATCCCAGAGCTCCAGTATTGAAAGGTTTGAGGATGTTAAACTTTACTAACTCAAACATGTTCTGTGTTTGCCCACAGGCGGAGAAAAGGTCACAGTGATGCAGTACAGACAATGTCTACACTCAGCATCTCTGAAGAACAAAAGAAGTATCTGGATTTTAACTTCAAAGGCTGGGAGTTGAATCCACCTCTAGGTTTTTGGTAACAAAAAAAGCACGTCACCCAGCTCAGGATCCTCCAGTTCTCATTCATGATGGCATAGGAAGACATGGTGCCGGACGACAGCACAACCTTCCCAGCCCCTCTACGTGTGTGATCTGACCTCAGGGCCTGTCCAAAGGTCCCCTGAAGCAGCAGAGTAAGGAGCTCCTCCAGGTAGTGGGAATAATGAGATACTCCACACCAGCCATGAGCCTCTGCTTTTCCAAATGGAGCCGGAGTATCTGCCTTTCTGAGGTACCCAGTGATGGTTTCCTGGCAGTAGACTCCTGCCTTAACATCCCTGACGTTCTGTACACACAGCAGGAAGAGCTCTCTCATATTTAAGATGGAGCACCTTGGAGATGTCCTCTGGTGATCTGCTGTTGCGCCTCATCTCATCCAGGACAGATTTGCAGACCGTCTTTTTGAGTGTCAGGAAGGCCTGCTCAGTCTTGCTGAAGCGCTTTGGTAGCTTCTCCAGCCACTGGGGCTTGACGTCTTGCCAGTACTTCTTACAAGCTTTGCAGGAGAGATGCGAGGCTAGAATATATTACTGGCTGCTGGTCCCAATGATTACTCTTGGCCTTCCAGCGCCGGTGAGCCGTGTATACCCATAGAAGACTTTCTATTGGTGTTACGGCCCGCCCCCTACTCCGTGGTAGTGGCTCGTGGGGAGACCCGCAACATAAAAGAAAACACACAAAACAACCAGTACTTAACAGCGATCATTTATTAAATGTACAGCCGTTACTCACACAAGCCATCCGGCAAACAAACGAGGTCTGGAGGACTGGCCAAAAGAAACAAAAAGAAGGAGGGGGCCCGAGCCAGCCACACCACGGGCCGTAGGACCCAGAGCTTCCCTCCCCTAACCAGAAATCTAACCAAAACCCTATGGGAAACAAAATAAAGCCAAGAAAACTAGACTACCAGGTCCTCCAGGCTACACATCGTAACAGCAGCAGCAAAGGGGTCTACAGCTCAATAACAGCAGAGAGATCATCCACAGAACAGAGTCTTCCGGCATTAGGATCCTTCTCCTCCAGTCTCTCCTTATAACCCGGCTGAGTGGAATTTAGGAACACCTGGGCAGAGGCGGAGCCAGGGGCAGACCAGGTGCACCTGACAGAATATACAACAAGGAGGGGAGCACGTAACAATTGGCCAGAAGCCTCTTCAAAAGAACGACGGTTCCAATCCCACCTGACCAAACAAAATCCCCCACATTCAGTTTCAAAATGTTGCTCATTATACACAAACACTACATTTATCTTTTCAAACGTTTAAAGTTAGAGTTGAAACAGATATTTGGAGTTAGAAATGTATTATTCTTTCCTTGCTGCTTCTTATAATAGTTATTTTAATATATTATAGCAATAATAACACAAATAATATCATAATATTAGTAATATAATGTTTTATATAATTTTTTTGTATTTTTACTTATAATTAATATTTTTTAAATATGTTGATTGTACAGATGTTTACATTGAGCATATGAGTGTGCTTCATTGTTTCATTTTCTATCACTATTACTTCCTCTATCAAGTAAAGACAGTCACAGTGATGCATTCAAGATCATTTATTCAAAAACAGCTGAAACATCAAATATAGGAAATATTAAAAATAGAACTACAAATATATAAAAAACACTGAAAGTAGACCCAGGAAGTGGCGCGTGCCTGTGTGTATGTGAGGTTGAGTTAGGTCTTCCTTTTGTCTGCAATCCATCTGTCCCTTTCAGCATCATAAAAGTCAGACAGCTGGAACTCCCGCCACGTCAACTCCTTCTCCATGCCCTGTGCATTGTATAAGGAGAAGACTCTGGAGGGGCAGTAGATATACTTCCCTGGAACCCCTGGGAAGGATGCATGGGTATGAGGGCTGTTGGGACCCTGCTTCAGTGGTTGGTGACAACCTGCAGAGACGGCCTGTTGGCAGCTGCACTGCTGCCTTCCTCTTCCCTCTCTCCTCTGCAACCTTTCTCCACTCTGCCCCCTCTGTCTGGCAGCCTCCAGCTCTCGCTCAAAAAACGGAGTTGCAGCAAAGTTCTCAAAAGACATCCTGGTGTCTTTGAGGCCTTCTTTAGCATAGGTCTTAAAGACCATGGTGGAGCAGTAAAAGTATTTGACCGTTTTTGACTGGTAAAAGAAATGAACTGAAGAGCCATCCCCAAGATATCGGGATTTAGGCTGACCGCAGGCTAAACAGTTTCTCATCAGCGGCTTTTTCTGAGGCTGTTGTTGCTGCTGCTGATGCTGCTGCGGCGGCTGCTGTTGTTTTGCCAGGACGTCTGACACAATCTTCTCCACTGAAGCCCTGCTCAGTGAGTCCTCCTGTCTGGGAGCCACAGCTGGAGGGTTGAATATGGCAGGTGGCAGAGTTATGACAGGCACACTGATAGTTTGGCTGCCTGAGGTCAAACTATGCCACAGCTGCTGTGTCTCTAAAACCTTTTCTGGGGATGTGTTGAGGGAAGAGCTGGTATTTTTTAATTTTGCCAGATGTTTAACATATCGTGAGATATGTTGGACTGTGGTCGGGTGAAGGAGGCTGTTCCGGTCTGTGCATCCCCTCTGGACCATGGCAGCATAGTCCGCATCCACCCGCTTCAGGACATCTTTGGCACCACGGTGGTTTACCAGAAGCTCGTCGATGGCAGCTTTCATGGGTTCTGTCCACCGACCACGGTCCAAGACCTGAATGAGGCCACCAGTTTTAATTGGTCCAGTGCGACAACAATAGTAAATCCTTTCAGTCACAAAGCACATAGACTACTGTTGGAGTTATACATCGATTTATGTCATTTGGTCTGCTTTCTGTCCCCAGAGTCAGAACTAAACATGGAGAAGCAGCGTTCAGTTATTATGCTCCAAATATCTGGAACAAACTCCCAGAAATCTGCCGCTCCGCTGCAACTCACTACTTTTAAATCCAGGCTGAAGACTTTTCCTTTTGCCGCTGCTTTTAATTGAACTATTCATATCTTACAATGCACTGTAACTTTTATTCATGTATTTTTTCTTTTAATGTTTATTTTATTATCTTTGCTTTTTAATGACTGTTTTTAAATGCCATTTTCTTAATGTCTTTCATTTTTGTAAAGCACTTTGAATTGCCTTGTGTTGAAAGGTGCTATATAAATAAACTTGCCTTGCCTTATGTAATAAATATTTATTTTCTAGCTGTTTGTGTTAATGTGAAATTAATAATTGTTTTATCGTAATTACTTTTGGTGTAATTATTTAAGTTAAGCAAAGCAATTTTTAAAGGTGGTTTTGGGCACCAGCTGATAAGGTTTGTATTGGAGACAGGTGGTGGTGTGATTGCTGCACCAGAATGAAATGCCACAGGTGAAACCAGTGTTCTTTATATGTTGGATTATTGGAATACAACAAAATAAATGGAAAAAACCACGTCTTGCCTTGACATTGAATGTTTTCCAGCGTAAGATGTGCTTACTGATTCCCTAGCAGCTGTTTTTAAGCACTATATAGCAGATGGGTAACATATTTACCCATCAAATAATCACAAATGCATAAAAGAAAATAGCTAAAATGGATGGACAGATATAACAATAATAATTCTCCTTTAGTTTTGTACCTGGAGTTTATTTGAAAAGAGACTGAATACTGTAGTATTTACCCATTTAAAATGCACAGTAGTCAATTGTACTGCTGCAAAAAATTCACGATGAAAATTGATGAACTAAACAGTGAAAATATGATTTTTAAACGCACACATTTTTGGATTTTGGATCAGTATTGACAAGATACACTATTAAAACACAGTTGGCAGCTCTTTAACATGTGTAAAAACTAAAAGTAATACATTAGCTGCTGTTAAAGCTGACATTTATATTGTAAAGACGTTAGTGTAACGATAGCTAAAGTTACATTACCTTAGCTAACAACACATCGCGGTAAAGACGGCAAAACTACTAACAACAACAACAACTGTAAAAAAGTGTACTAATATGAGATTTGTTAATTAAGTCAAAGTAAAAATAAGCCCTACTTACGTTTGATACATTTGACGGGATGTTAGACGTAGGTTGCGTGATAATTGTCGAATTTATGCTGTTGGTGCTGCTCCTCCGTCTGTTGTCCCTGGAAACGGTCTACACAGCGCCCGCTTTTGGCAAAAAATATATTACATCCGTAGTTAATTTAGCATTTTATTTATGTTTATATGTCAGCCCCACAGTTAAACTTGTGGTATTTATTTTCTAGGTTATTGTGTTGCTTTTACTTGAGTGATTTTCTCTTTTCTGTCAATGTACTGATTTATACTCCAGCTCGGTAGTCGGCGGTAATGCTGACGTGTGCAAACTGCCAAAATATCTAAACAAGAAGAAGAACTACCTGTATCTATGGCAACGATTACAATCTATTAGCAGTAGTGTGTGGTTGCCTTTTAGCTTGTTAGCTTCTTCGTAGTAGCTGTTACTTTCAAATCAACCCTTATTTATCTGCCATTTCTGTCGCTTTTAGTTTCAAACGCTGTGCACAGTTACTGTATATATTGCAAGTTATTACAAACACGAAAAAGTACCTGTTGGCTAACTGTAGCTAACGCCAAATGCTAGCTTAGCTAAAACTAAACCAAAAGCGTTTTCCGAATGTTTACTAGCGATATTGAATACTATCTTGATGGCAGATAGTTGGAACACAGATACAGGAGAAGCTGTGTATAGGTCCCGGGATGCTGTTAAAAACTTGAAAATAAGGTGAGTAGCTCCTGATAACGTTAACATTAGCCAAGCTACAACATTGTGTCCAAGCAATGGAAAACCTCTCAGACTGCTCACACTCTTGTCGAGCGTATTATGTATTTAGATTATCGTGTGGTTCATTTAACACTGGTCTCCATCCTTACTAAATGTTATATGAAGGAACAAAGGACATTTAGACATTTTCTGTTGCGATTTTGGAGTATAATATACACCACTAATTTCTGCACATTTAAGGGCAGTAAACAAATACTTTACGTTTCTTATTATGATGCCATGAATTTTACTTTAGAGCCCAACCATAGGTGGTGTAGTCAGTGCAACTAAAATGTTTCTAGCTGCGGGAGTCAATATTTTACAAACTGTCCTAAGACATCTCATTGTGCATAAGTAGTGCGAATAAAACAAAATATAAAGAAAATACATTGAAATAAAGGTACTTAAACAAAATGCCGAGTGCCTGAAATGTAAAAAGGTTGTAAACATGTTAAAAACAGGTAATGTAAGTGTTAGATATATAACTGGTAAGCAGGAAGGTTAATTTCAAAATATAAACCGGTGAGGGTCATAGAAAAAATAAACAGGTTAATGATAAGGTGTGATCCAAAACAGAGATGAATGGAGGCCCCGGATATCTGAGCTGTTGATGAGGTGAGTGGTTCAGCTTAAGTACACATTTTAACTGGACATTATTCATTTATTTCCCCTCTTTAGGGTGCGTATAGAGAAGGTGACCTCAACAGCAGCCCTCTCTCAGCACCTCCAGCAGCATGTGCTGTCCCAGCAAGATGGAGGAGCCATAGAGCTGGAAACCCTCACACCACAAGGCCAGAAAGGTATACTCATTCTTACTGCTGGGCAAAAGACTGATTGGTGGTGAAATCGATGGTCAGGATGGACAGTATCTGTGACATTTTGTGACATTTTGTGACAATTCATGAGGTTGTCTTACACTTAAAAGAATAATCCCAGTTACCTCCACAATCAGGCATACCGTTTATTAATTAAACACCAGTATTGGATCGGTAATCTATAAATATTAGGACTAAAAAACTTGGATCGGTACATTCTTATTTGGACTGCTGTTGGACATTAAGTGGTATAATGTTGTTTATTTGTTGGGTTAGGGTTAGTTACAGTGCACAATAAGTAAAGTCTATACCATCATACATTAGAAAGCATACAGAAATGTAACAGACATAATGTATAACTTTTATTTTCACGTGTGTATATTTATTTTAATTACTTGGATTTCTTCCACTCTGTCACTAGGTGATAATGACGAGGAGCTGGTGGTGGGCTGGCAGGAGAAACTCTTCAGTCAGGTAGCACTTTAAGTATCGGCAGCAAATTATAATGAGTGATTACAAAATAACACAACTTAAATATCAAGTGTTTATGGTAAATGTTTTGTTGTTCTCCTACCCATGCCTCTCTGTCTGTGGTCCCAGTATGAGATGGAGCTGTTTCAGAACGAGTCGGCGTGTCAGACCCCTCTGGACCGTCAGTACCTCACAGATATCCGGGCCCTGAACAAGGCCAAGGGCCGGCGCAATCACAGGATTTTCACAAACACTGATCATGATCGCTTCACCAGCTGTCTTCCAATCCAACAACTAGTAAGAACCGTGCATTCTACAGTGTCTATGCCATTGTCCAATAATGCACCTTACAGTGTTATATTTTCATTTACACATTAGATAAGAATG
This sequence comes from Dissostichus eleginoides, assembly GCA_031216635.1. Taxonomy (NCBI): domain Eukaryota; kingdom Metazoa; phylum Chordata; class Actinopteri; order Perciformes; family Nototheniidae; genus Dissostichus; species Dissostichus eleginoides. Next base: position 25,992,195 of record CM062279.1, on the reverse strand, counting down.
GAGCAGAATCTTTGGTTTTGAGTGATCATTGTTGCTATCTTACCTTCAAACTAATGTTATAAAATGTTTGATAATGCACAGTGACACTAGATTAAGATTGAAAACATGTAGGTTTTCTTCATTCAACAAAGTGTGTGTCCAATTTTCTTGAAAGCAGACATGCTTAGTGCCATATTCACACTTTAGAATGCTCTTTCTGTCAATGGCATTGCCTTGTGTGTTAAGTTTTTGTGGTACTTTTTTTAATTCATCTGTAAAACTGTTTGTAATAAGTAGCTGGTTGTTTTTTATCCTGAAAGCAGCACCCTACTGACTTATTGACAACAACCAAATCTGGCCCCACATTCCTGGCTGAGAGGATGGCCAGCGTGAGAAACAGGCGGCAAGAAAGACGAACCTTGTAAGTGAAGCATCGCTTAATTTATTTAAATTAATTGATAACCTGGACTATCTTCCATTGGGAAGTCTGTATTCTTTTTGAAATATCAGAAATGCATGTCATTAGCGTCTCCTCTTGTAACTAGTTTGTAAACCCCTTGTAGTTCAGCTCACAGGAAGTATTAAAAAGACAGAACTTGTAATGTTTCATGTTTTAAACAGTCATGTCTGGCGCATTTTGCAGAGATTCTAGTATCCCTAAGTCAAAGATCGTCATCTGGGAGCCCACAGAGGAGTTTGTAAGGAACAGTCATGTGGTGAATAATGCCATGCAGACCATGCACATCATGGCAGACCTGGCCCCCCCTGGAAGGTGAGACCCCATCTCTGTTCAGTCCCCTCCTTATTGTTCCATGTGGAGATGTTGACTTAATGCACGGTCGTAACAGACACATCGAAACAGACTCTGATCAGTATTAACCTGAATAAAATCTTATTAATGTCTATATGTATCAATCTCTTCAAGCTGGCTTTTAATGTGTGGTTGTTGTTGTATTGCTTGATTTTAATTTGACTTCAAGTATATTTATTTGTTGTTCTTTTCTTTTCACTATCTCTGTAAAGCGACTTTGAGCACCTGTAAAAGCGCTTACAAAATAAATCTATTATTATTATTATATACCACTGTATATATTGTAATATACACGTTATATCTTGTAGTATAATGTGCACATTTTGCTTTTTTATTTTCTATGAAAAGGTTTTTATTCCATTTTATTTTTATCTTCTTTCGGACTATTTGTTTAAATATCTCATTTAAGTTAATTGTGTTAATTTAATCGTTTAATTGAACCTTTACTTGTAATTCTCATGTTTATATACATATTTGTATTATATTTGTATTTTATTTAATTAATTCTAAAATTGTTTAACTGTGGAAAAAAGATCCCCCTGGAATAAATAAAGTATTCTGATTCTGACCCGTACAGGTTAGAAAGCATAAATAGGTTTCTACCTGTGGATGTAGTTTGTCTCAGTTGTTTCTCTCTCTGTATGTATTTGCTTCCTCAGGCTGGGCCAGAAAGAGAATGAATATCTGCTGTTAACCATAAAAACAGACGGCAGTGGAACCGTCATTGTAAAACCTGACTTCAACAAAGGCAAAGAGCCTTACAGGCAAGTTCACAGCATGACAAGCAGAGTGTTGTGTGTATGATATCATATCAAAATGTTTAGAATTGTCAGTTGAAGCTGCACTATGTACTTTTAAACACTTTAAAAGTCTGCCACTCTGGCCCGATTCTTGACAGATATTGGCTGGGTTGTAATAGAAAAAGTATGTGGATTTTAAGTATAAAGAGATGCGTGATTTTGCGACAAATTGAACCAAAACGTGTCTGGTGTGTGTGTTGATGTGCAGGATTGTAACAGTAGGGGAGAAGAGAGAAGTTTGGCGTCTTAATGTGGAGAATGTGTGCACAGCGATGCAACCGGAGGAGAAGGAGAGGGAGCAGAACATGTACAAAGACGTGAGTTCATCTCCTTCATGTTTCCCCCAGAACAAAAGCAGAATACAGCTTTTAATGTTCATGTTACATTTACTGATTAAGGATTGAAATGAGCCAGTCTTATGATCTGGAAACATCCCTTTTCCTTTGGTTCTAGCTGTACGTACGGCATAAGGAATACCTCAATAGCCTTGTTGGACAGGACTTTGAAATGGTAAGTCATTTTGAAAATAACTATTAGAGATGAATTTGATCAGAAAATTGGATTTAACGCCCATTTTAGCTTAGCGGAAATCAAGGTTACATATTCAAATTGTTTTTCTTTCTGATCAACATTCTAACACCCACAAATATTCAGTTCAGTCATGAATAAAAATAAAGCAACAAATCATCACATTTCAGAAGCTGGAAATAGCATGTTTGGGACATTGGACTTAAAACAAAATGTTTGGCACAAGCTTTTGCACTAACTGTATTTCTCTCCCCTAGCCTCCTTTAGGTATTCTGCGCTACATGATGAATGGAGAGATAGGTGAGTAGGAAAACAGTGCTCATCACTACTGTATATATTTCTGTAATCCCTTTCTTTGGCATTTAAAAGCTCTTTCTCCTTTTCTTTCCCCAGTCTCAGCCAAAGGCTTTGAGTATGATAATTTATACATCCACTTCTTCATGGAACTGCCCAACAGTAAGTCACATACACAGTATACGAAACTATACACAGTGTTATACTTTAAAATATTTGAAACTAAAATGCATTTACCATTTTAAGTTGTGCTATTCTTGTTTGTTTAAGATTGGTCCAGCCTGCCTTTTCAGTCTCACTCGGGGGTAACGCAGACCTGCCGGGCCAAAACATTAGGGAAGGTGTGTATACTGTAGGAAAAAAGGTGAGCAGCGTCACAGTGTCGCTTCTGATGTTTGTTAAACCCTCAGTATTCTCTCTGCCAACAGGAAAATGTAGCTTTCTTCAGTTACCCCTTCAGCTTTGAAGCTTTCTACATGAGTGAAAAAGAGAGTGAGGGTTAGTATCAGCCGTGGGGTGTTTCATTACATTATTATATACCATGATGCATTTAACAAATGATACTAATACTTGGGTTTTATCCTTATCTCAGAGCCAATTCTTCAGTGGCCAGTGATCTACTTTAAGGTCCTCTCTCTGGACTCCTGGCAGCGCTACAGAACTGAAGGCTACGGCTATCTGCTGTTTCCTGCCATGCCTGGTATGCTTTGCACACTGCAGGGTTTAATTATTCATCAATTAGTCTTATTTCCAAACATAAAAAAACCAAAACCAACAATTTCATGAAGTTTGAACCAACAAATGTTTGGCAAAATATTTGCAGTTGTTTAATCTGTTGTTGTGATTTAAAATGTAGAATTCAATTAACATTTCAAGTCCCAGGTCTTATTTTATGATATGTGTGTGTTTATACTTTTGTGTTGCAGGTAAACATACAATAACTTGCCATACGTGGAGACCCCTTCAGACGGGGACAGTCTCCTCTCTGAGGCGCTTCTTTATCGGAGGATCTCCTGAACTCGAAGACCCCAGCTATGTCAGAATACCCGGGACCTTCAAGGTAGGCTCTAAACTATGTGCAAGCTCTCTAGACAACAATGAGGAATAATAACAACAAGAATTCATTCCCATCTTTGCTTTACTACAATAATAAACTAATCCCAGAGAAGAACCACAAAATCACTTAAAAACACTATGCATCATTTATTTGTCAATGTCTCTAAATAGCACTTAAAGTGAGCATGTAGAGTTTTATTTTATATAACAAATCTCTGGTAACATTCAGTTTTTGTTACACTGATGAGTTCTGTATAGATTTCCCTCCAGACACATTTGCAACGCCACATTGTCTGATTATATATTTCGAACCGTGTTTATTTTATGTCCATGTTCATGCTGCGGTTAATTCTGACACTGAATTATTATTATTTGTATTCCATTTGTGTTTGCAGGGAGAGAGGCTGAGTCGCTTTGGCTTTTGCACAGAAACCACAGGAAGTGTCACCTTTAATCTGCACTGCCTCCAGCAAGCCAGGTAATACACGTCCTCCATTGTGAATGTATTTATAAATCACAGCATTTGTCTATGAAAATATTTTAATAAACATCATGATTTATAACACTTTTAAATATTTTTATTTTCAGTACAGTAGTTGCAGAGTGTGATTTAATGTCTCCATGATGTCTTTGTTTCAGAGCCTTTGTTGATGCCACAGTGATGAAGAAGAGGAGGCAGAAAGTCTTGGAACAGCTGGGAGGATTTAGTCAGCAGGGAGCCGTTGCACCATTCTGGGTAAAGACCTTTATACTGAATCATTATTTAGATTCTGAGGAAGTCTGAAGGAAGGGGCAGATTTTTTTCGGTTGTGTACTTTCAAATTCGAGCGCACTCGAGCTGGTTTCTCCATTCTTACCTACCCTACCTTTAAGAGGTTGTGTCTTATATATTTGTAACTGTGTAGCCTATCCGTTCATTACATATTGTTTATTTGTATTTGTTTTTCTTTGACAGAGGCCTTCCAGAGGGCCAGGAAAAAAATGCAAGATGCCAGAGAAGGTCTTCCCAGAGACCTCGTCAACACCACCTCCCAGCAGCATGTCGAATCCTGATATTGATTTAACAAAATAGACCATCATTCCGGTCAAATGGCTTACACCTGCTATGTAGAGTAATAGCAACATTACCAGCAAGTATCATTTGCCATTTTAAATTGTACACACTGTGTTTCGAAAGGGCTCTGATGCACTGTAACGAGTCCTAATGTTATTTATTGTTTGTAAAGACAGCTGACATGTTGTTGGGGGTAATAACTGAGGTAACTATGGATTTATATGATGAACAAAGAGTAAGCCAATATGCCTACTGAGTATGGTATCCCCAAGCATTGTATTTTCATCATGTGTCTCAGATTCAAGTTAATACCCTTATTTTCGGAGTGATACACAATATGGCTTATTTAAAGTGGTGTAGCAGAAAATAAAACATGTTCTTAGATGTGGATTATATATTTTTTCTATGTATTGTACATAGGGTTCTTTTTTTCAAACGTTAGAGTGATGTTTACCGTGTAATAAACTTTTGTATATGAATTATAACTAACTATCGTTGTGGATTTCTATAATCCCTTGTGATTTTAGCAACTTTTATGCGTATTTGTATATGCATGTCAAGGCCGTATATGATATCTACATACAGAAACATAAATATCGTCAACACACAATCAGTAGTACTTTAAATACATAAAATACAAAAGTTAATATTACTGGTTGTGTGTCATCATCCGCTTTTATTGAAGAGACTCAAGGTCCATTTTTAAAAGACACACAACACTCAAATATACATTTAAAAAAGGAGTTATACCAATGTTTCCACAGAGGTGACTGGTATCGTGCAGCACTGAGACAAGGATTTGACAGCAGCATAATGACAACATTATGAGAATCATTCAATCGACAGATACATTTGTACATCAGATTTCTCATGAGAGCATGGAACGTGCTTTACAAAACATTTCACTTGCACTGCACCACCTTGGTTTTCTAAGTTGTATACGCAAACAATCATTATAAGCCTATTCATTCTATTGTTGACTGATTTCAATAATATAAAATCAACTCAATGGGGAAGTTATCCAGATTCCGGTGACAGTGAACGCACCATCACACTCCCGATTCTCCATCTTCCTCCAACCGGGCAAGGGACCAACCTGCGTCTTGCACCCACCGTAACATTCCCCTCTTACAAACACTCAACAAGGTATTTCGATTATTTTAAAACATCATAATGTATAATCTCTAATCTTTATTTCTGTGGGATTTGGTGGCGATCAGTTAGCTGGGCAGCTCATCACAAACGCTAACGTTAATGTAGCTCAATGGGAGCTGGGCCGCTGATCACTCTCCTGTTTTGATGTCAGATTAAATGCTTTATTAATTACCTTACAAGTCTAGTTTGATGACGCTGTTTACACCATTGATTGTGTTTGTAAAGCTAGTGTGTCTTTATTCGTTAGCTAGCATCGGTAGTCGGGAGGTAGCGTCAGTGCTAATCATTAAACTGGTGCATTTGACGTTAGCATGCAGCAAGCTAACGTTAGCAAAGTGAAACTGCTGTGGTTCCTGTTAATGTTGCTATCTTGACTTTTCAGAGAGGTCAAACGTTATAACAGCAAATACATTATCGCAAATGCTACGAATGATTTCGGTTGAGCTTTAATTGCACAATGTGATCGACGGTATTAACACATACTAGCTACAGTTTGTTATTTTTTTATAGACATGGAATTTGTTAATGATTTACGTTAACGTTAGCTTAATAACGTTAAAGTTAGCTACCGTTAGTAATGTAATTGCACTATTGTGTAACTCAAGCTAGCTAGCACCTGTGATAAAGCTAAAACATTAACCCAAATGGTCATGCATAGCATATGTATACGTAGCTGTATACTACGTATTCCGCGTTGTATTTGTTGACCATTTACGAGAAGGAATACTGCATGTTTAAATGATATGGCCAACTAGTATTACCACAGTCAAGGCTCTGTTTCATGAATAAGTCCTTTATTCAACAGCTTACTAAAGGTAAAAGTACTCAAGTATTATCAACTAGATAATTACAAGTATTACATTACCCATTTTAGAATAATACAAGTCCCTTGACTGTTGTTATTGTGGCTTTATTGCGTATGTATCACTAATGTTGCAGCTGGTATCATTATCTATTAGTTCATTAGTATTTGTAATGATCAGAATCTACACACAGTAATTAATGTGTTTAAATGAATATAGTGGAATAAATAGCACAACGTTTTCCTCTAAAATGAAAGTGGAGTAGAAGTAGCATAACATTGGATTACTCAAGTAAAGGATAGTTAACAGAATGAACTCTGTGCAGGTCAATCAGGTTCTTCCACATCAAGCTGGGAAAACCATTTATTTATGGAGCTTGGTTTGTGAACTGGGAACTGTCATGTTGAAACAGGAAAAGTTGAAGGCACACTGTTTCCTAAAATATAATTGTGCAGTTTGTTTCAACAACGTCTCATTTATTTCGAACCTTAACTATAAAAAACATCCCCAGACCGTTTGTTCATGTCTATCAAATGTTATAATTGGCTCTGTGCACCCAGGCAGGTGGGGATTCAGGGCATCTCCACAACACAAATGGGTTTGTCAGACTGTCACACAGTGGATCCTGATTCAATCGCTGCAGATATGACGTTTCCACAGCTCCACAGTCAAGTGGTAGTGTGCTTAACAACACTGATGTGTGATCTGCTGCCTGCGTACCTCTGCTCCGCCCGACAGATCCATGCCAATAAACTGAGCTGGTATTGCTTCATGGGGCAGTTTGTAACGTGTGAATGAATGGTGCAAACAGGGATCTGGAAGGATTCGCTATGCACTTGGCAGAAAGAGCTGTTGTCACTGCACAACATTTCTACTTTACGATAACATCACATATTAAAGATAATCTAGCTGCAACCTGGCAGAGGAAAAATCCAATTTATGAGAAAGATATCCTCCTGTGACACTGCCATGGCGAAGTCACTGAGCTCTGCAGTGCGATCCTTTCTACTGCAGATGTTTGTAAGTGGAGATAATATGGCTCTGTTTTATGTAATGTACCTGGATGAGGCAGCAGAAACCACAACTTGTGAGCACATACTTTTAACCCTGTTGTGTATTTCTCTGAAGTGTCAATGGGAAGTTAAACCATCATGGTGTGTTTCAATAGGAGCACGATACCCTGAGCACTTTAGAATAATAATAATAATAATAATATAATAATAATAAGCAGAGAGATCCTGTATTTAAATATGTATGCTAATACTGAAAAAGGCACTTAAGCTGTCCACTTTTAGACAAAGTATTTAAATACAGTCCAATTTGCATATATTCTCACTAACTTTAGGTGATACAAATGTCAATTAAAAAGCAATCTCAACCAAATCAGATAACATTGGAGGAAGCACAGATAAGCTAAATGACAGAATTGTGTGGAACTCCTGTGTTGTTTGATCATCACTACTTCACAAAGTCACACACCTGATAGGGGAGGAAGTGAAAAGGTAATCATTATTTCACTGATCTTGTGAAAAGGGAAATTGGAGATGGTTAACGAGAATCACTTATGCAGATTTTGCTGATGGCATAATGCACTGAATTTCTCGTTACAGATTTGAAAGGACCACAATCATGACGGACTCCAAATATTTCACAACAAACAAAAAAGGTAAGAAATCTGGCTAAATGGTCCGAAATCAGATTATTTTATTTCACAGTGTCTGACAATATATTCACACCATAGTGCTGCTGCTTACATTCAGTGTGCTTTATCTTACAGGGAGATATCTTTGAACTGAAGGCAGAGCTGAACAATGAGAAGAAGGAGAAGAGAAAAGAGGCAGTAAAGAAGGTCATCGCTGCCATGACTGTTGGGAAGGATGTCAGGTATCTATTAACATTGAAACTCTTGCAGAACCGTCTTTGATGTCTATTATAATCTGTGATATCTCCTGCAAATCAGAATGACACAAGCCACATTTGCTCAAGCGTGTTCATCACATACTTGTGGCATTATTTAATCTTAAAGATAAGGAGAAAGTGGAATCATTGTGGTAACCAACAATCCATAAATCTGGAGATCAGTCTCTGGAACTACATTTCCACAAGTCTGAGGTAGTGGCTCAGTGGATAGTGTGCTGGACTTCAAATCAGGTATAGCAAGTTCGAGTCCCACTGCAGTCAGCATGTCGTTGTGTCCCTGAGACACTTCACTCCAAATTGCTCCTGTGGGGATTGTCCAGAGTACTGAATGTATGTAAGTCGCTTTGGATAAAAGCGTCTAACTAGTAACATGTAATGTAATGATACCAGGTCCAATAACTTTGAGGGTTTACAGACAAAGCAAGGGACAAGGGAATTCATAAATAGGGTTGAAATGCAAGTAAGAACTTTGTGCCTGTGCACTTAAATATTCTTAATAGAGAAAAGTTAATTGAAAACAGACGGTGGTGGAGGTAAGGAATGTGGAGAATGTGGAGACTTACAGTATCTACCACTCTGCCCAGTTTCACACCTTTGCACATCTGGGGGAAAAAAAAGCAACAAATCTGAAAACGGTTTGGTAAAGTTTCACAAATCAAGAAGGGTTGAGCTTTCACACTGTAGAAACACTTCTGAGAGAGTACATATTGACCCTTCAGAGGACCTGTTTATCACCATGCTCACAATGTAAACACAAGATGAACTAAACAGAGGCATCTTTCCCTGCTGTCAGTTCTCTGTTCCCAGATGTGGTGAACTGCATGCAGACCGACAACCTGGAGCTGAAGAAGCTGGTGTACCTCTACCTGATGAACTACGCCAAGAGCCAGCCGGACATGGCCATCATGGCCGTCAACAGCTTCGTCAAGGCAGGGCCTACTTACCTTGTGTTTTTTGTCTGTATGGTGTATGTGTTTAATAGTGCCAGTGTATCTGAAACTTTGAATTCATCCATACTAAGCTAAATAAATCCCTGGAATGAGTTGGATTTTCAAATGTAGCTGCTGTAGTCTACCACAGTTTTCGTTAACAGTGTTCCCAGAAACCAGTGTCATCAGAGCTTCAAAGATAAATAAATTAATCCATGAAACTTGATAACATTACATTTTTGTTTCTGTTATTAGATTAGAAAATAAATTAAAGCTGTTTTCTTCCCTTTGAGCCCACAAACTAAGCTGCAGTGGAAACTGTATTGGTAGTTATTATCAAACATAAATCACCCAGAAACTTGTGTTTAAAACAAAAAATGATTTTTTACAATATTTGTATTGAAGTTTTCAAATATAACGAACATTACACATACATACAACGGTCAGTCTAGCTGGCAGATACAGTTTACAATCAAATGAATAGGCATGTAAATAAACACAGGTCAGTATACAGATGATACAGGGATAACAAAGTACAGAAATCTGAAAGAATATGACTTTAAGATCTAAGAATAGTTATGAGAAAAGTATGGAATTAAATGTTTGTTTCTCAGTGAAATCTGATCTTATTAAAACCCCACCTGCCTCTCTGGTCTCGCCCTCAGGACTGTGAGGACCCCAACCCTCTGATCCGCGCTCTGGCCGTCCGCACCATGGGCTGCATCCGTGTGGACAAGATCACCGAGTATCTGTGTGAGCCGCTCAGGAAGTGCCTGAAGGACGAGGACCCGTACGTGAGGAAGACGGCGGCCGTCTGCGTGGCCAAACTGCATGACATCAACGCCCAGATGGTGGAGGACCAGGGCTTCCTGGACTCCCTGAGGGACCTCATCGCTGACTCAAATCCCATGGTAGGTGACATGTTTTTATACCTGAGCCTTAATTGATTAGGACTAGACTTTATTTTTTAGACCATCATGGAACTTGAGCTTGATTCAAACAGCAGCATGTCATATATGTTTTACCTTATTCTTCTAGATTGCGTAGTAGAGCGTCTACTACGCAATCTAGAGGAATAAGGTTAAACTCAAACAGTTGAACTTTCTGGGATGAGATGGCATTTGAATTAGGTTTGGATGTGTTTGAATTGCAGTGGTTTGCCTTCATCCTCTGTTCAGGGTGTCCGCGGGGTCTTAAAAAGTATTAAAAGATGATAAATCAATTAGCGAAAATTAAGGCTATTAAAAAGTAGGGAAGAGTTCAACAGGAAATAGCAAGCTTGAAGAGTTGTGCTTCAGGTGCTGTTTACACGAGAACGCAAACGGTTGTATCTGCTACTTTTCTCTTTCGTATAGCCCGTTCGTTCACACGAGGCCGTAACGGAAACGTGCAAACGGACCCCGCAAACGCTAACGGGTCCCAAGGTGGATAGATCTGCAAACGGAACGCTCTGGGGGGCCAAACGGCTCCGTGTGTACGCCCTATACGATCATTTCCTGATAACGATGAAGCCATAGCCCGCCTCTCCCCACCTCTGCTGCTCACTGCTGTAGCATGGTCAGCAGCTACTGACCATGCTACAGATGTTAGTGCAACATCTACAGCTCCTCTACCACAACCATCAGCAACAAGTGGACATGGAGAACTACATGAACTACATGTTGCTAAATCCACCGCGGGGCATAAACAGAAGGGCAACCATGGCAACCATGCTCGGGGGTCTTCTTCGCTGCTTTTGGTGTATTTTGTGGCGGAAGTACAGCACCACTTACAGGCCCGGCATATGTACTACAGCGTCTCCAGCGCTTTCGAGCGGTCTCGTGTGAACGGAAGACTTTTTTGATATCGTATTCGGTTGTTTGCGTTTCATTTGCGTTTGCGTGTAAATGGGGTCTTAAAGTGCAGTTTTTGATGACATTAAAATCACATTCCTTCTTGCAGGTGGTGGCCAATGCAGTGGCTGCCCTGTCTGAGATCAGCGAGTCTCACCCCAACAGCAACCTGCTGGACCTGAACCCTCAGAACATCAACAAGCTGCTGACCGCGCTCAACGAGTGCACCGAGTGGGGACAGATCTTCATCCTCGACTGCCTGTCCAACTACAACCCCAAGGACGAGCGCGAGGCCCAAAGGTAACGACACCTCAAACCAGAGTATGGGATGTAGGCTTGTGCTGATTGACCGTCCTGTTGTGTCAAATGATCATATCTTTTTTTGTTTGTTGATTGTTATGTACCTGCCTCAGGACTGCAGATGGAAATGAGCTATTGGCTATAATCTGGCATAATTCATATCTTCTCTTTTGTATGCATGGTCCTTGTTGAAATAAATACATAATATATAATCATTTAAAACATATAGTCTTATACTCTGATTGCCTTTTACACTGTTAAATTGTATTTTTAGTCTTATATGTGTTTAACAGAGTCATATGTTAAGGATTTACATTTCAGGAGGGCAAAGGGAAGTGTAAAAGGGGGATATGCAAATGGTTAAGGATTAGGGGTTTTATGGTTTAATGATGGGATGTAGGACCAGTGGGCTGTTTCCTTTCATGAATATATACTGTAAGCTGTGTTCGGGGTGCAGAACTTATTTTTTCCTCTGAGGATGAAGTGGCTCTGTTCCTACATAACTTTGTCCATGAATCATTTATCAGTTTCTCTTAAGAATTTCCTCCACACGTCCTGTCAACGTTTTTTGTTCCTCGCTGACTCTCACCTTTCCCTCCTTCCCCTTTTTGAAGCATCTGTGAGCGAGTCACCCCCCGGCTGTCTCATGCCAACTCAGCCGTGGTGCTGTCGGCTGTGAAGGTACTGATGAAGTTCTTGGAGCTGCTGCCCAAAGACTCGGATTACTACAACACGCTGCTGAAGAAGCTGTCCCCCCCGCTGGTCACCCTGCTGTCCGGAGAGCCGGAGGTCCAGTACGTGGCTCTGAGGAACATCAACCTCATCGTCCAGAAAAGGTGCGTGGTCACAAATTATAGAAGCTGTATATTGTTCACTCATTGAACTTCATCTTACCTTTTATGATATTATGGATTAGCCTGTAGCTAAAGTACACAAAGCAGAACAACACTCATATTGTTGTTGGGATACTCCGAGCAGAAGTCTATGGCAGTGACAACTTGGGAACCAAATTTGGGAAAAATTGTTGTTTTCCTAATTTTGTTTATTGTGAAGGTTTCTCTTTAATTTTCAAATGCGCATTAAGAATGTCCTTAAAAGTCCTATATCTGAATTTAACTAGAAAATGACTCATGCAAAATGCACTTTTTGATGTCTTTTATACATAAATATGTGTCCCCGGTGCGTCGGTGAACTCACGCAGCGTCAGAAAATAAAACCCTCGCTCTTTTCCTCCGTACCCAAATCTTTTAAAAATGGGGCTACAACGGGCGGTTACAGATTTGCTGCCGATATTACGTAATTTCGGCAGCAGACCCACAGAGAGTTGCTATCAGAAACAATGCCTGACGCGTTTTGGACGTAATCTCGTCTTTGTTTACATTAGCAAGCCTCGCTAACACACAGAGCTAACCTGTACTGGAGAGAGTATGTGTTTAAAAGCAGGAAATAAAAAAGGAACTCACCTTGTGATAAACCTGCAAGAGAAAATGCATATGAGCTCCATACTGTTTCAGAAATAATCCTTGATGTGGCTTAGAACAGGATGGCGTTTTATCACAGCAGAATTTAACTTTATCTCCGGTAGAATTCTGATCAGGCATTAGCTCCGCCTCCTTTTTTTTTTTTTTTCAAGCTAAGGACCCAAAATCAGCGTTTCTCTAACAGGGCTGGAACAAAGGGATGAGGGGTGTCTAAAATGCATGATCTGTTTGTATTTTGAGCAAAACACATCATTGACATGTTTTTATATATTTGTATATATCTGAGACCCATAATATATGCCTTAAAATAGCATGATAGGTGCACTTTAATACTTTTTTATGCATGCGTCTTAGGTAACATTAAGCTGTCTGTGTCTCTTTTCTGCTGTAACAATGTAAATGTCCCCTCTGTGGGACTAATAAAGGGATTCTGATTCTGACTTAAGGGTGACAAATAAAAAAATTCCGGCCAATAACATAATTATATGTTTTTTAGAACATCAGGCCTTTCTCTCCGACTTGTATCTTTAGGATCAGGTCTTCCCACAGTCTAATATGTCATGTGTTGCTCTGTGTGCAGGCCTGAGATCCTGAAGCAGGAGATCAAGGTTTTCTTTGTGAAGTACAACGACCCCATCTATGTGAAGCTGGAGAAACTGGACATCATGATCCGCCTGGCCTCCCAGGCCAACATTGCCCAGGTACCTGATATAAAACTAAACGGGAACTTTGTTAGAAAGATCATTTTCCACACAGTTTTGCTCTCTATAAGAGTTGTAATTTACAGCATTGCCTTTTGTGTAAATACCCATACGTATACTACATTGAAGTGAACTAGTATAATAATTGATGTCATGTCCATTCTTAAGGTAAAGCTTGAATGTGTAATTTTTTTAAAGAAATTCAACTGGAACAAAATCCATTAAACTAAATAAAAACTGAAAACTGTTGTCCTACTTTCAGGTGCTGGCCGAGCTGAAGGAATATGCCACAGAGGTCGATGTCGACTTTGTGCGCAAGGCGGTCCGAGCCATCGGACGCTGTGCCATCAAAGTGGAGGTGAGAAACGCTTTCATCGATTCTGGTCTCTACGCCGAAGTCTTCTCGTGTTCATTTCAGCAAAATAATCTTTATTCATGTCAGACTTGTGACTGGGCATTTTGAAAGTAGCATCATCAAAGCCTCTCAACAGAGACTAAACATTATAATTCAGTGTCTCCTTGATGGTGAAGGTTTTCCTGTCTAGTCTTGATTGATTAATAAAAAGTCAAGTCATATTGAGAAATCTTAGGTGTGCCAAGTCTCCTCTCTCCTGATTGACCGTTATAAATTGACATTACCTGATCAGCTGATGTTTCCTCTTGTTTAAGCCTCTGTTTTGTTTCACTCCAGCAATCAGCTGAGCGCTGTGTCAGCACTCTGCTGGACCTGATCCAGACCAAAGTCAACTACGTGGTCCAGGAGGCCATCGTGGTCATCAGGGACATCTTCCGCAAGTACCCCAACAAGTAGGTTTCCCTTGTTCCCTGGAGAACCAGTAGGGCTGTACCCAATATCTGAAAAGCGTAATTCATCATGTTGATAGTGACATTTTAAAGAATATTCAAATGATTATCTCTTTTTTTTCCACGCACCTGTATTAACGGCAGGTTTTCATAAAAGCATTAATAAAATACGTTTATGTAACCCAATAACAATAAATCTCTTTAAGGTCTAACACTATTTAAGTTAATAAATGAAGTTGCAAAAAATATCATATTATATATCTGCATCTGCATTTTCCTTCAGTGCTCCATCTGGATTCATCACTTTATTTACAATAATGACTAGTTCTATTCATAAAAATGTGATTTATCCATCTTTTTACGGCACTTTTCAAAAAGATGCTGACCCCCCGATCGTATATTTTCATCCTGACCCCTGACACACTGCTGTTGTTCAGGTATGAGAGCATCATTGCCACGCTGTGTGAGAACCTGGACTCTCTGGACGAGCCCGACGCTCGCGCTGCGATGATCTGGATCGTAGGCGAGTACGCCGAGAGGATCGACAACGCTGACGAGCTGCTGGAGAGCTTCCTGGAGGGCTTCCACGACGAGAGCACCCAGGTGGGTCCAGGCATCTTAATAGCCATCAGTTCTGCTCTCCTGAAGGCTCATTTTGTTAGTAGGGTTGTTTTACACGGATAATAAAACATATATCTGAGAGTAATCTAGCCCGGTTGACTTTGGAAAGGACTGTATGTGCACTATATTACATTCACTGTGCAGGTTAATACCTCGTTATACAGGAGAACTGCACAAAACAACAGAAGGTATGGTGAATCAAAGATGAACAACTTTTTTCATATCGAATAATAACAAAAAAATAAAAAATGTGCAATAAGAGTCCTTGTAGCCACTGTAGCGTCTTAAATAATGCACTTTTCAAAAGCCAGAATTAAAACTAAACCACATGTTTTTAACTTGTGGAGCATTGTAGATGTTTCCGTTATGTCTTTCAGCTGAGTGCTGCAGGTCAACACATTTGGATGTTTCACTTTTACACACTTTATAGTAACCCTTGGACGTCCCGCACCTTATCCTGGTTGACTCATTTTATATTTTACTTGGTGATGTATGTGCACTGAAAATATAATGACAGTGTGTGCTTTGATTTCCAGGTCCAGCTCACTCTGCTGACTGCCATCGTGAAGCTGTTCCTGAAGAAGCCGTCAGAGACTCAGGAGCTGGTGCAGCAGGTCCTCAGCCTGGCCACTCAGGTGAGACACGACCTCTTTTCAGCAGAGAAGTGCACCTTGGAACCAGTTGGATGATTTATTTCTTCACTGCTGCATTATTTTGCATGTTTTTCTGATTTTACACAACATGTTTTTCATAAAATGATTCAAAATGTTAAATTACACTGAATAGAAATTTGCAAAGCAATTGATCATTTATTGCAGGTTATTACATGGCTTAGTTGAATACTCTATTCTGATTGGTCAATTCAGAACACGTGACACGTTGTTAATCCAGAGCAGACAGACCGCTGTCAAGCACTTATTGATCGTTGTTAAGGACGCTCACATCTGCACAAAGAAGTCCGTTCGATTTAACTGTATACAGTTTGGCCGAAAAGCAACTGACAAGACAAGAGCGACAAGAAAGCAGCGGAGAAGTAACGGGGCAGAAACCCTCCTCTTTACGCAGCGGTCCAGACATAGACATCAAACGGCGACACATATTCAGTTGCCAGTTACTTTGGCATCAGGGCAGGGATATCTAGATACTTTCCAAGGTTTGACATCATGAATTGTGCTACTTTTAGAGCAAGCAATGATGTTTTCAAATCTGTAATCAAAAAGCTCCGCCTTCCTGCCGTTGCTACGTTTTTCAAACGGTAACAACGGACTATTTTTCTTAGCGGATGCATGTCAATTTAAATCAATACATACAACTATTTTTATTTTTATTTTTATTCGTAAATATCCCCATCTGAGAATCATAGCTTTCTGTAGCATATCATTATAACATTATTTCAGGATTATTGTTTGAGGTGCCTCCCTCTTAGCTTCCACCACAGTAACAGCTAGTGTAATTATGGTCCCTAAGATCTCACTCCTTCACTGAATACATGTAAATTGCTCCTCTGCAGGACTCTGATAACCCCGACCTGCGTGACCGAGGCTACATCTACTGGCGCCTGCTGTCCACCGACCCTGTGACCGCGAAGGAGGTGGTGCTGTCAGAGAAGCCTCTGATCTCCGAGGAGACGGACCTGATTGAGCCGACCCTCCTTGACGAGCTCATCTGCCACATCGGATCCCTGGCCTCCGTCTACCACAAGCCCCCCAGCGCCTTCGTGGAGGGAAGCCACGGCGTCCACAGGAAACACCTCCCTGTGCAGAACAGCAGGTCAGGCAAAGGCAACTTTATTGTCAATCTTTCAGTTTGTGTGTACAGACGGAGAGATCTAAATACCGTTTCCCACAATCCCGAATACAAAAATACAAATATTGTTAGAAAAATATCTCTCGTCACCGGCTTGAGCTTCAATATCAGGATACATGTATTTATGATCCTCTCAAGAATGGAAGTAGTCATCACATACAGAGCATCAACTAGTTCCTGAACAGTGTCCTTCACATGCTGATATACAAGAGAGGGACTTACACAGTCACAAGATGGAGGAATACCAGTTCTTCTAGGTAATCATACATCCTGCCATGTACAAAATACTGACTTTTTCTCAAAATCTCAAAATTCTGACTTTTTCTCAAAAACTCAAAATTCTTACTTTTTCTCAAAATCTCAAGTCAGATTTTTCACAAAATGTTGACATTTTTCTAAAAATCTCAAAATTCTAATTTTTTCTCAAAATTCTAATTTTTTCTCAAAATCCTTACTTTTTCCTCAAAATCTCAAAATTCTTACTTTTTCTCAAAAAATCAAAATTCGGACTTTTTCTCAAAATCTCAAAATTCGGACTTTTTCTGAATAATTAAAATTGTTAATAATCCCTCGTCCCCGGCTTGATCTTCAATCTCAGGATCCATGTATTTCTGATCCTCTCAAGAATGGAAGTAGTCATCACATACAGAGCATCAACTAGTTCCTGAACAGTGTCCTTCACATGCTGATATCCAAGAGAGGGAGTTACACAGTCACAAGATGGAGGAATAGAAAGCAGTATTCAATGTTTAGTTCAGATTAGCTCCACGTCAGAAATGATCATGCTTGTCATATGTCTATCTCCATAGAGGCTGAATCATCATGTTAATCACATAGCTATCATATGCCTAAAACAGTCCTGATGCTCTTCTAGGTAATCAGACATCCTGTCATGTACTCAGCTTGCTGAACCTTTTGTTTTGTGCCTTAGCGGTGCTGCTGTATTCTCCTCCGGCAGCATTGAGACAGGCGAGAGCCCGGTCAGCGGGGGTCCGGCTGCGGCTATGGAGCAGCCGAGTGTGATCCCCAGCCAGGGGGACCTGCTGGGGGACCTGCTCAACCTGGACCTGGGCCCTCCGGTCAACGTGCCCCAGGTGTCCTCCATGCAGATGGGCGCCGTGGATCTCCTGGGAGGAGGCCTCGACAGTTTGGTAAGCTTAAACACACACACACACACACACACACACACACACACACACACACACACACAGACACACACACAGACACACACACACACACGCTAAAGTTATCTCTACAGATGCAATAAAATACATCTTTTCATCCCCATAATAAGAGATTGTTAATCTTATACCAGTCTATTTCTTATCATTGTCCGATTAAATGCTGCTGAAATGTTTTTTTGTTTTTCTTGTGGTTATAATGTTTATGTAAGCATGCTTGTAATTTAAATTGCCTCATGATCTTTGTATTAAATCTTAAAAGTATACAGCTAAAATATTTTTGAAAAGTTTTAAAATCCTGAACACATTAATATATTGATTTGTTTTTCCAAGAGTTAGGCTTGGTGTGTTTCTCCTCTGCTAATGGTTGCTCTCTACCTCTTCAAGCCGCTGGAGAAACTGGACTCCTTGATAGTCATGTTGCACATTTTAAAGTTGAATGTCTAACATAACATCGTGCAGAGTTGCTGTTTTTGCAGGAAGTGAGGGCTCCTCTTGATGGGTTGCGGTTGCTAAGAAAGTCTCTGTCTCTGTTTGTGTTTGGTTTGTCTTTGGGGGCCTCTCTTCTCCTGTAGCTGGGGGGAGACCTGGGCGGAGGTGTTGGGGGAAGTCCAGCAGTAAGTCCTTCTGTTCAGCAGTCTGTCTGTCTGCTTGCTGCATGCTCGCCGAGTTTAACCCACCACTCTCTCAGCTTCTACTGTTCACTCTAACGTGTTTATCCTGGCTTCTCTGTCTCACACTCATATGTTTAGTTCAGGGGTGTCCAAACTACACATTTGGGCAAATGTGGCCCGCGGACCATTTTGAATCGGCCCCTCACTCAGCAAATTAAAAAAGTATAATGACTTGAGTATAATAAACTTCTGCTTGTCTTATATTGTACTTCACAAATATATATATTCAAATATATTACACAGTATTCATGTGTTAATAAGCCCAATTTTCAACTAAATTCGGTCAATTAAAGTTGAAAACATGTTCTAACAAATCTTAGTTGATAAAAAACGTATTTCCATAACAAGCTTGGAATCTACCCTTCCTATTTCCTCTTATCAGCAATCTGAAGCTTCTGTTTTAAGGAATGAGCTGCCTACAAAATAAAGTAAACCCTACCCTGGGACGTAGGCAGTTTGTTTCTTAAAGCATTTTCAAGTATCAAGAATAATTTACCTGCATTGGATTGATTTGTCCAACTTATAACTGAACTTATGAGGCGATAACCCTCTAGTGAGCGGCCCAGACCTTCGTATATTTTCTGTATGTGGCCCTCGGTGAAAAAAGTTTGGACCCCCCAGGTTTAGTTAGTACACCAGGCTTTGCATGTGTTAGCTGTTTTTATAGCCAGGAAAAACATCCCACGATCTTCGCTTGCACTCATCTTGGTCCGGATAGGCCAGGGGTGTCAAACTCAAATACACAGTGGGCCAAAAATTAAAAAATGGGTACTAGTCGAGGGCCGGACTGGTTCAATGTTTATTGCAAAACTTATTGAAATGAACTTATTGCACATATTAAACCTGGAACTAACAAAGCTTAAATGATTGCCTATAAAAACAACATTAAACATTAAATAATCAGTTGCATTCATTTCTTATGGCTCTATCTGCAGCTTTTCCAGAGTCATTTCTTATGGTTACATTTTTCCACAGGCCAACAACAGCTTCAAAAAAACAATTCCCCTCAAAGAACAAACCAAACATGCCCTGTTGTCGCAAGAAAAAAAGTGCAGAAGGAAACATCCATTAAACTCAGTTTGCTGCTCTGTGATGCTAGTTCAAGCCAGATACTTGGCATCTCATCTTGGGTGCAAGTTCATCAATGTTTGGGCTCAGGCTCTGAGCTGAGGATATCCTCAGGATTGAGTGAGGGTGTGTGTGCAATATACCGGCGGGCCAGATCTAATAGTAATTAAAAATTATCCTGCGGGCCGAAATTAAATCCACCAAGGGCCTGATTTGGCCCCCGGGCCTTGAGTTTGACACATGTGGTATAGGCCATCAATAAAACTGCTTTATAATAAATCATTTCAATCAGGCTGGATAATAGATGATAGTTCACTCCTTCACTATGAACCTTCTGCCACCTGTTGGGATGAGCACACCTGTCACTCAGCTGTAATAGAGCTGAAAAATAAGAGATGAGACTTCAAGATGTTTTACCCAGTGGTTCAATTTACTACTTCTTATGTATAACTACATGTTGATCACGTGTTACACCATACCATAGCGATTAAGATTATTTCCCTGCCCATTGGCTCTAAAGTAATCCTTCACAGGCAACATACTGTAATGTAATCAGAATCTGGTTTATTGCCAATTAGGGTTTCACTTAGTGTTTAGTGTGTTGGTGCATAAAATAAACATCATTAAAGAAATTGATTAAAAGGACAAAAATCCAGGAAAAAATGGAACACGAGAAATATAAATAATACGTTAAATAAATCTGAATTAATAATAAATAACTTTGTAGTTTTAAAAAGTGGTAGTTTTGTTCTTAAATGTGCGAAATTGTCCAAAAAATACGTGCCGACTGTTGTGAAAAGTCAGCTGTTTTAAACTTTAAAAAACATCAACACATCATGTAGCCTTGTAATGAATGTAATTTATGGCCTTAAACACTCAATTCACCTCAAATCTGAGCTTGTTCACACTTTCTTTGTAATAAGGGCTTTGGCTAATCGCTTGCTTTAATTTAAATGTTTTTGTATTCTTTCTGCATGACTTAAAAGTGTCTGTTTGCTTTCTTTGTAGGTTTGTAGAAATTCTGAAGTTGCCAGTAATGCAAACTAAAACAAAGTGTTGTGTGTGTGTGTGTGTGTGTGTGTGTGTGTGTGTGTGTGTGTGGTGTGTGTGTGTGTGTGTGTGTGTGTGTGTGTTTTTGCTGTGATGGCTTTAGGTGGGACAGAACTTCATCCCCTCATCTGTCCCCAGTACCTTTGCTCCGTCACCTACTCCCGCTCCTCAAGCCGTCAGCAGCGGCCTCAACGACTTGTTTGAGCTTTCCACCGGCATGGCCAACACCACCGGAGGATTCATCTCCCCAAAAGTAGTGAGTTTATACTTCAGAATCCCCCTGAATAATGGAAAACACACACTCAGTTTAGTCGACTCAATTACAGATGCATGCCTCACAAAAAATACAAAAACTGCAAAGTAATGTGAGATTGTTTATATTAAATACAGTGCCATTCAATAGTCTGTTATCAGCTGTTATATTGATTCTGCTTTCCTTTCATAATGACTAATGTAACAGATATAAAAACACACAGTTTACTTCTTGTTTGTTGGACGCATCATTGTGTACACAGAGGGGAAGATGTTCCTGTTATAATCTGCACACACTTCCAATTTATGAATCAATGACTGCTCATTTCTTCCTTTCTTATTGAACTAGACATCTTTGTCTCTTTCTGCACTTTACATCTCCTCTCTGGTTGATCCAGTGACAGCGTTTTGTTCCCCAAATACAAAACAAATCTTTAATACAAAGCATATATTTGTGACCCGCTCTATCGAAATCAGTCGGAAGTCGCAACGGCTCATTTCAAAATAAACGTGGATTTGCGTAAAAAACTAGTTTTTCGGGGTTCGGGTGTTTTGGTCTTGGCTTTCAGAATATGAAACTTTTATTTCCAAAATCACACGATAAATACATGTTTGAAGCTTGTAAAGGGAAGATGACCGCTCTCACTCGCACTCTGCTGTTCCACACGCCGCCCCCCCCTCCCTCCGGCTGACATTATGAATGTAAGGCGTATAGTAATCATAGATAACACGGCAGGGTCCGTTACAGTTTGTTTTCTTCTGATTTCAAATAAACAAAGTCTTGGCTTTCAGAATATTAAACTTGTTTCGGCAAATTCAGATGATAAATACAACTTTGAAGCTCGTGACGGCATAATTACAAGCGGAGAACGGAGTAACTTGACGTCACAGCAGGCATAACAACAGCCGGTGTTTCTCCTGAGTGTTTTCCCCGGGAAACAAACACAATACACACAAACACAAAAATACACAAACACACACACACACACACGTATACATACACACACACGTATACACACACACACACACACACACTCGCGAGCTTGCCCCAGACCAGTAATCCAAACGAAAATATCTTCCCTCCGTAGTATTTTGATAATTTGCTGATAACCAATCAGATCGATGGATTCCAGAGAAGAGGAAACTTTGAAGGCCTTTTTCTCAACATGATGACTCGGTGACAGTCATTATATAATGTGACATATTTCGCTTAATATTTGGAGTACAACAACAATCCTGATATCATTAGAAAGCTAGGAATCTCCTCTTTCCAACAGTGTATACGATTCAAAATGTGTCTTCGGGTCAATGCGACTGATTTCGATGGAGTGGGTCACATATGTACAAAAAGGCCTTTCTACAACCTGAAAGCTTGTAAAAACATTCATAAATGACTGCACCTAATCAAACTTTCCCTGCAGGAGTTTCCATTGTAAAAACTACGTGTGGAACTGATTACACTCATCGTCTTTCACCCAGATTTGGCTGCCGGCAGTGAAAGCAAAGGGTCTGGAGATCTCGGGAACCTTCTCTCGCCGCCAGGGTCACATGTACATGGACATGACCTTCACCAACAAAGCCCTGCAGCACATGACCGACTTCGCTGTCCAGTTCAACAAGAACAGGTCAGAGCGCTGAAACACAATGTAATACAGTATATCTGAAATAGAAAGGCTTTATCTAGGTGTACTTCAAGTTTCAAGGCTTGTATTGTCATGTGTACATTAGCTACAGTGTAGATATGACAATGGAAATCTTAGGTCACAGCCAGGCTCCTCCAACAGTGCAACACAGATAAAATAGAATAGTGCAAGGAGAGTCTATAAACAAGTAATTGGAATATGATATATTAGATAAATAATGTGTAAGTTGCAAACAGATAAATGTTATGGATGTTCTTTCAAAAGTTCAGGTCTTTATCAGTCTATCTTATAACTGAATACAGGAAGTCAATGCCACTAATATTTGATTCGTTTGGTTTTCCTTCATGTAGTTTCGGGATGATTCCTACCAGTCCGCTGCCAGTTCACACTCCTCTGATGCCCAGCCAGACTATCGAGGTCTCTTTGCCCATCAACACCATTGGCCCGGTCATGAAGATGGACCCACTCAATAATCTGCAGGTACTGAAAAACTCACTCGCCGCACATTTGAACAGCAGTGCAACACGTTTAACACGTACCGACTAGGGATTTATACTTTTTCTGAACATTAGACATCATGGAAGCAGAAGCTCACTATCCTTGTTCTTAATGTATAGCTTCAGCTACAGTAAAGCAACACTTAACCCTTGTGTTGTGTTCAAAAGCTGTTACCGTTCATGGTGCTCGCGGGTCAATTTTGACCCATGATTTATCTCAGTCCAAAACACAAAAGAAAAATGACTATCATCCAATATTGTTTTAACTACATCATAACTAACTTATTATGCATTCATAACAATCCTGTTGTAATTTAATGTTATGGCCCAAAACACATCACACCACATATTGCACACGTGCATGTGTGAGTTCAGGTTCAAGTGTTAGTGTACATATTCTTTGAGAAAGGTGGAGTTCCCGTGGGGGGAGGGGGGCAGAGGGAGGGGAGACCAGGTGCATGTTGCGAAAAATTATTGTTACAGTTGATGAAGGGGGTGGGGAACCCCAAATTATACACTTTTTTTTTTTAGAGACCTTCAGACGTGGCAAAAATGGTCAAAATCAGTGTTGTAGTGTTCATATATCTGCTGTGGAGGATATCATGAAGCCTTGTTCAGAGACAAAGAACTAGAGCGTAGTTATTATATCATTTTAACTTGAAACGGGTCACGGGAGACCCGAACACAACGTAAGGGTTAATGGTGAGAAATGTGTATTAACCTATGGATTCCCAAACTACTGCTTATGTGTATTATTCTTTTGTATAAATGATTATTATTTGTTTAATTGATCACAGGTGGCTGTGAAGAACAGCATCGATGTCTTCTACTTCAGCGTACTCATCCCTCTCAACATATTCTTCGTTGAGGACGGCAAAATGGGTAAGAGTGTAACTACTGTCAACTATATCTGGAATTCCCTCCCCCAAGATCTTCGTGATTCAGAGTCCCTCACAGTCTTTCAGTCCCGCCTCAAAACCCATCTCTTCAACTCTGTCTATCCATAAGCCCCCCCCCCCTCAATCAACATCCTCTTGACTGCCTTGTCTTTGTTTTATTTTATTTATTTATTTTTTGTTTTGCTTGTCCTTGTTTGTCTACCCTCCCTCATACTGTAAAGCGTCTTTGAGTTCCAGAAAAGCGCTATATACATATAATATATTATTATTATTAACTCTTTTAAACCTCATCTCACCAACAATATATTTTGCAAACAATTAGTGTCACAGACCTGTGTTGATGCGTGTGTTTTCCCTCTTCAGAGCGACAGGTGTTCCTGGCGACCTGGAAAGACATCCCCAACGAGAACGAGCTACAGTACCAGATAAAGGAGTGCCATCTTAATGCAGGTAGGCCACGTTGGAGAATTAAACTCCTGTGTTGCAAAGAAATGTTTGTAATTTAAAGCTGCTCATTGTGTATCTTTTATATTTATTTCTCTCTGCTTTTATATTTTCTAGGCACGTTCTTTTGTTGAGTGTAATTACAGACTCATTGCTTTTTGTTAAGGATGAGAAAGATGTTTTATTCCCATAGGTAATTTGATGACTTTACTACTCACTTGCACAACAATGATTGGTTCTATGAAACATGATGAAAACTAAAGCAATAGTGACCCGCACATGGAGCACCGGTGTAACTCCTTTCAGATGGATGGATAATCCTGGCAAAGTAGAAGTGTTCACTAACATGGATTTAAACACATTTGTCCACAATATTTGAGAGAAATAACCTTTTTGTGGGCATAGAAAAATACATGTATATTTTTTTTTTTGCAAAAACAAAAGTGTTTCTATATTTTGGTCAGTGTAAGTAATCCTGCCCAAAATCCTGCCCAATTACATCAACCCACTGTGCCCTTTCAACCCCTTTGAGCACCCCAGGACTAGCCTATATGGCGCATTTCCACTACAGCGCGGTTTAAGCGTGCCGTGCCCGGCCCGTTTTTGGTTGCGTTTCCACTAGGCGTAGTTCCGGCTAGCGGCTACTTTTTCACAGTTTTCTGGCTCTCCAAAATCCAGGTTCTTTCCGGGCCAACAACCGGGCTGAGTATGCTAAACTAGTGAGAGAATCGCTGGCAACTACAGCACAATGAACATATTTTACCGTGATTTAATTGTAATACACGTTTCAAAATGATGCCGAAGTAACATACTATACGTTAGTAAAAACCATGAATTAATGCTTTGACAAGTCTGCAGACAGACGGCAGGCGAAAAACCTTTTAAAATGGTGTTTTCTAAATGGAGATCGGCTAAGCTAACGCAGTATATGCTCCGACCGTCCACACTCACAACAACGCCTACAGACATAAATAAACCACGCTGTTTCTCCATGACCAGACAGTCTGTGTTTGTACTTGTTTAACTTTTGTCTAGTTTCTGAACAGATATGAGGAGCTGTGAGCTCTGAGGGCTAACAGCTAACGGCTGATGTTGGTTTTGTGTTTCGCATTGAAGATGACGTCACGGCTCCGCCTACGCTGCGTTACTATAGTTACTGCCCCAGTTCCTAAACTATAATGGAAACGCAGCATAAAGTGAGCCAGTCCTACCAAGGCCTAACTATACCGTACTAAGCCGTGCGAGGCCCTGCAGTGGAAATGTCACCTTAGACTTTAAATGTCCTCAGAAATCATTTTTGGACGGAAATAATCAAATACCTCAAAATACAACTCCTCACTCTCCTCTCTGTTTCTCTCTTAATCCACATGCCTATCTTCGGACATTTCCTCCTGAAGATCACTTCCAAATGGCCCACTATGTGCCGTCCGGTTGTTCCTAGCAGACCCAGTGTTGTAGACTACCTGGTCAGGTTAACTTAGATGTTATTGTTTCCTCTCATAGTTAATTAAAATCCTCGTAGAGCTAATTTACCGTCAATTAAAAAACAAAACGTTTATTAGAATTAGAACGTGTGTACATTAGTGTTAGCTCCTTTAGTGACTAGTGATTACAGCCTCCTGCGTGTGTGCCGGTTTCTTTTTGTTCAGTCATTCAGGTGTGTTAATAACTTGATATTACTTGTGATCCTGCAGACTCAGTTTCAGGGAAGCTGCAGAATAATAACATCTTCACCATCGCCAAGAGAAACGTAGAAGGCCAGGACATGCTGTACCAGTCTCTGAAGCTCACCAACGGCATCTGGATCCTGGCCGAGCTCCGCATTCAGCCCGGAAACCCCAACTACACGGTAGAGTTACCGGCAATTTGCAATCTGCTTTTCTTTGACTGTCTGCTGTCTTTCATGGGTGTTGAACGTCCGATTGTAGCTCCTATAAGCCGTCTATTACCGTCATAATTGTTCCTACACTGAGCAATAGTTTATCATTTATATAAGTGACTCGTTTTATAAGATTTAGTAATAACTATACTGTTCTTTTCAATAGACACATTTTGTATTACATTTTTCCCCCTAGCATTTCTTAGTGGTATTATTGTTGCCACTGAGGGCCAAAGGGCAATAAATAAACATTATATGTATATTCAATTAAGTTAAAATACTCATGTGTTTACAGACAGAGAGATCGAAATACCGTTTCCCACAATCCCGAATATAAAAACAAATGTATATAGAAATATATGTGCAAATATGTATATGTATGTGTATATATATATATATATATATATATATATATATATACATATATACAGTCAAAGACACATTTGTACCTGTGCACACATTAAGACCTAAATAGAAACACAACAATCAGTATATACAAAATAACAGTCACTTCAATATTTTGAGTAGGGATGCTCCGATCGCCAATTTTGGGGCCGATCGCCGGAATCAGTATCGGCCGATACCGATCACCGATCACCGATCCGATCGAGTGGGCGGGGCCTATGGGGATCTTCCATTTAAAGTGATGTTTAAAACTCAGTTAATGCTCATTCACTGGAGCTTCCACAAACAACAACCAACATAATGATTACATTCAAAGGAAGTACATTATTCAAGTTTACATTAACTTTGGAGAATACCACGGGAGAAATGAGCGGAAGCGCTCTCTCTCTCTCTCCCCCTCTCTCTCTCTCTCCTCTCTCTCTCTCTCTCTCTCTCTCTCTCTCTCTCTCTCTCTCTCTCTCTCTCTCTCTCTCTCTCTCTCTCTCTCTCTCTCTCTCTCTCTCTCTCTCTCTCTCTCTCTCTCTCTCTCTCTCCTGACAGCCCGTCAGTATCGTCTCATGCAGCTCACTGATCCAGTAATGAGTGACCCGACAGTGAAGAATAAATATATGTATAACTAGTTTAGCTTGTTCCAGAGGTAGATCAAACAGCTAAGTGTGTTAGGTCTAACTCTTAGTGTGTGTGTTGCTCCGCTCACCGGTCCGTCACAGCGGGTGGAGCTGCAGGATTTCTGCTTCACACACGTTGCATACCGCTATTTCACTGTCTTTTTGGGACACCTTAAAATACTGCCAGACCGGTGAAGCCATTTCGGCGAGCTTGTTTTGAGCACAGAGAAAAGTGTCATCTATTTTACGTAATATTTTACGTCATGCGATCGGCTCTCGCGATCGGCATTTTTAGAGAGCACCGATCGATATCGGCCGATACTCACTCTCTGCTGATTGGCGGCCGATCGATCGGAGCATCCCTAATTTTGAGAATGTAATATTGTATAGATTGTATATACAAAGTAAATATGTCTCTTATTTGAACTGTGTGTCCTTCTGTGTTTCCTCAGCTGTCTCTGAAGTGTCGGGCCCCGGAGGTTTCTCAGTACGTGTACCTGACGTACGACTCTGTGCTGAAGAGCTAATTTAGCTCCAACTCTTGACAACTCTGCTTCGTATTTACAACAATCTGCAGAGTTTTATCATTTTCTGCCATATGCAGCTAACTGCCAGAACAAAGGACTCTAAACAGTTATAGTACGTCATTTGGATTATTAGTTGTATTCTTCCTCTGAGAAATCAACTAGGCACATTTCAATGAGAAACCATATGGTGGTTTATATTGTCCTGAAGTTAAACACTGTTTACGTCTCTTTGTTTTGGCAGTTTGAAAAGCATTATTGAATCTTCTTCTTCAGCTCCCCATTTCTATGTTTACCTCCCAGTGAAAACATGTCTACCATTCCATCCTTAATTGAGTTTCTTAATGTTGTAAAGATGTGACTGATGGTTAACTGCCATGAGTGGAAATACTAATCTCCCCCAGATTCTATGAAGCCAATTATCTTTTATTTTGCACGCTGTATGGCTCACATTCCTTTTGATTCTTTTATATTGCTTCGGTTGCACCTACAGAATGATAACAGTGTTGATCCTTTTGCCATTAATGTGTATGAAGAGTGGAAACCATCAATGTGATTTTCAGATCTTACAATAACTTCTGCAGACACGCTTATCTAACAAAACATACATCACATTACGCAGCATATGTACTCCTGTTCTCAGTCTAGCATTGGTTTAGATGTCTCACTCATGCTACTCTGAGAACCGGGGTTACACAAGTAACCTAAAGTTTTCCTTTCATGGCTTTAACACAGCTTCTTGTATTTCATGGGGTTACATATATATATCGGCAGTTTGAAACATTGTACAGTAATTGAAACACTTCAAAATGCATTCCAAAAAGTTGGAAAAGGAAAATGCAGACCGGAGATAAGTAAGAGCTCCAGTAACTCTAATGAGACCAAATCCAGGCATTTCTGTGCTTCTTCCAATCTAAGAATGATCGTTTCTCAGTTTTTCTTTCCTGCCGTTTGTGGTTAATCTGGCAGAGCGAAAGAGATGGAAACCGCAGGGGATAAAACACAGAAGCAGGCCGTTCCGATGTCTTTATTGCAATCGCTTTTCCATGAGCCTTCAGTCTGTATTAACACTCCTTTCTCACCTCAGCTGCACATAGACGTTGTTTTTAAAGCTTTTTCTTATTTTTTTGATGTTTTAATAGTTCAATTCAAGTCATGTAATGCAGATGACTGATTCAACAGATGCATCAAAATGCAAATAAATGTGAAATCAACTTAAATTCCGCCAAAATAGAACATTTTTATGAAATTAAAAAGTATTGTAAAAGAAACAAAACCCATAGTGAGGAACACAAACCCCCTTCTGACTGAAAGTAACTCACTGTACATTTGTTAAAACTTGTTTTCAAATATCCAGGTTGCTGTTAGTTTGAACTTGAAAATCTTCCCCCATTTGAACCACTCCACAAACCACAGCAGCTACGGATTAACACACCAGTGCCACTCTGTTTTAAAAAGTATTTTACATAACTCTTCTTGTTATAGCCCCGTTAACTGCAACCACATAGTTGTACACGGATTAATGCACCTATATTGTCATTCCTATTTATTGTGCATCTACCTCTGTGTGTTTTCCTTTTTAACCGGCTTTATTGTTGCAGTAGCTTCAATTCTGTAATGTGCTTTAAATGTCATCTTTCGATTCCAGTGTTTTTTTTTGTGTGTTCTTCATGCCATTGTTGTCGAGCTATTTAAACCTGTGGCAACACAGCCGCACTAATCTCACAGGACCAAGCATTCACGCAAATTAAATGCTAAGTCTATGTTTTAATACCCAAGTGTCCATATAATCTTCTAATGTTAGCTTTTTGTGTGCTTTAGAGGGTGCAAACTGTACGCCCTGAGGCCCAGAGTTGCGCTAGTACAGTGTAGTCCAGTGATGGTGTAGTTAATGTAGCTAATCAATTACAAATGTTTTGGTATTACCCTGAAAAGGAAATTAAGCCTTCCCTCTATCCATTGATAAGAACATTTTCAGTGTAATGAATGTGTCGGTGAACCTATTTTCCTACATGGTAACACGTTTATGTGCCTGCATGAGCCCACTGTCCTTTTGATCCTTTTTCATTTAGGATGTGGCTTTGCTCCCAGCTCCCAACTTCATGTCTCGGTTGTAGATCTCATGTTTTTAAGCAGCATTGTCTTCAGCACTCCCACTTTAAGAAGTATATCAAAAACGTTTGCCAGCAATAGAGACTGTATGGTGACGGCTATAATGGCGTCTTATATAAATGGAAAATGTCTAGAATTATTGCTGTAACCCTGTTGTAAATGGTGTTTTTGTCACACTACCACATCTTATGTCATTAAAATGTCAAAACAAATGACGTGTTTGGAAGTTCATATTTATATAAACCAAGTCAGACTCAAGAGATGGGTAAAACTCAAGTGGATTTTTTAGAAAGTCAAGTGAACTGTTCCTATTTATTATCACACATCAGGGAGCTGTATCACAAAGCTGGATTAGTTGTTCAGCAAAAGAAAATTACTTTAAGTACAGACCATTTACTGAATGTTCTTGAGTCTCTGGCCAAATCAAATGATAAAAGTTTTCAGATCTCATATTCGGCTTATTACAAAGTATGTTTTCCGATACAAGGAATTTACTTTGGTGTATAACCAATATATAAGTGCATACCTAAACGCAGACAAATTAAACTAAAAATAGGGGAAATATTGAAATATAATTGAGAAACATTATGAACAACATCAATATACAAACAAGGACAAATAAAAAGAATATGACAAATTAATGAGAGATTTTTCCTGAATTAGAAATGCAGTGGCTTTGCAGTTCTGAAAATTGTAGTATTGTACAGAAATGTGGAAAATAATGAGAGGAATGTTCAAAGGTTCACAGTAAGGAGAAAGACTGCAGATGTACAACCACAATGAGTCATGGGAAGAGATAACGTTACGTTACATGTTACTTGTTAGACGCTTTTATCCAAAGCGACTTACATACTCAATACTGTGGGCAATCCCCACAGGAGCAATTTGGGGTGAAGTGTCTTGCCCAGGGACACAACGACATGCTGACTGCAGTGGGACTCGAATTTGCTATCCTCTGATTCAAAGATCAGCGCACTACCCCACTGCGACACACACCTCCAGATAAGAGTCTACAAGAGTTGGATAAATGTATTTATGTTATAACATGCTGTTCACACTGCATATTATGAGTGCTTGGATGTGACAGTTTACAAGATAACTAGGGAGGCGTGTGGCGCAGTGAGCGTTGGTGTTCGGATCAAGGGAGCACAGGTTCAAACCCCACTGCAGTCAGCATGTCGTTGTGTCCCTGGGCAAGACACTTCACCCCATGTAAGTCGCTTTGGATAAAAGCGTCTAACAAGTGACATGTAATGTAACTCCTTTCCATGTTTATTCTACCAGTTTGAGTGCTGTTTCAACATTCATTTAAAGGTGGCGCTGTGGTAGCACCCTGCTGTAAAATGTGACACGAAGAAGAAGAAGAAGAAGAGAAGAAGAAGACAGCGGCCCGCGACCAATCAGATCACCTGGCGGGTCCTGGGGTTGTTGTGTAGTGATGGCAAAATGAAGCTTTGAATGAAGCATCGAACCACTTGGACAATTGTGTCGGAAATAGGTTCATTTCTCGAAGCTTCAGTTACAGCGACCTCTCCTGGCGAAGTGCAAGGCTGCAGTGGGTTTAACGTATCTTTGCCTTGAAAAATATTCGATGCACACACACACTAAGACTGAATATCATGTTCTATTTGCAATTAAAGATTGATAATTGTGTGTATTGGGTTATTGAGAAGAGACTAGAGAGTGCTGGACATTTTTTTGGGCGGAGACGGCCTTTTATCAGTTATTAAAGTATTAAAGTTGAAAAGCAATGATTAAAAGTTCATCCGTTCCAAGCTTTGAACCAGCTGCGCGGAGGACATCGCAGCATTCGGGCCGCCGGCTCTATCCACTGCGCTATCTATTCCTTAAACCATGTTCACAACTTCTCCACATTTCCAAGTGTTTCCCGAGCCAGAACGACCTATCTTTCCTCCTGGCTTGCTCTATAATGATCCAATTCAAATGCAATACCAACAACAACTCAACAGCAACAACGCAAACTACGACAACAACCCACACATTGCGCATTGTTTAGAGCGGTTATAAAGTGTTGAAGCGCTCAAATTCGAAACTGTTTCAACCTGTCACCTGTCAGAATAGAGACGAGGCAGTGCATTGAATCGCGTGATTGGACCGCGAACCAGTCAAGTGATTCATTCAGGAAATGAACCAGTTGCTGGTTCGGACGTCACATGTCACGTGATTTGAAGCAGTTGCTGCTTCTGACGTCACATGTCACGTGATTTGAAGCAAGCTTCGAATCACTGCTTCTATGGAAAAGGAAGTCCAGGGTTGAAGCTCCGTTCGAAGCTTCAGTGTCAAACTGCCATCACTATTGTTGTGCTCATCTGTCCCACTTTTGTAAAACATTATAACGGTACTATAAACATAAACCATGGCGTCGTTTGTGACCGAAGTGCTCGCCAGCTCCGGCAAACTGGAGAAAGAGGACCTGTCCTGTAAAATAAGCAAACTGTCGCGCAAGGTGGAAGATACGAAGGTAATCAACCAGCTAGCATAGCATTAGCTACGTAGAGCTACGTAAAGTTTGAACCAGCGTTAGCAGTTAGCGCTAACACTGAAAAGCACTTCTTTGATCCTTTGACCGACGTTTGGTAGATGTTCACAACTCACCTGGAATACAATTAACCCATACATAAACATAAATCACATCACAAGTTGATAAAGAGTGTTTTTTAAAAGCTAGTTTAGCTAAGTGCATTTTCATTAGCAAGACCGTTAGCTAGCCATATGTGTTGCACTGTCAGTGGTGACATCTGATTACGTGGCTGTAGAGAAACCATTGCACTGTGTTTTAATAATCTAAATATAATACATGTATACTACCACTCGTAGTGTTTTACTGTATGTGGGTGTCTTGGATGAAGTCAGTGTTTTAGCCAAGTACTGCACTTAACGTACAAATGTTAGGTACCTAAACGTTACTTGTTTTTTCTTTAGATTTGCTTGACTGCAACTATCTGACATCTTGAGTTACACATACAGATATGAGAATACAAAACGTGAAAAAAGCTAATCATATTATTTTAATGGTGCTCATGCAAAAATATGTAATGTTTCACGTTTTACACATTTGAAAATATGCTGCTTTTTATTATTGTAATACTTTTAATATGCATTACAGTAAAGCAAACATGTGTTTTGTTTGGCAGCAAAGCATGCATTGATTGAGCTCAAAGGCAGTATACAGAGCCCTGGGTGTTCAGGCCTTTGTGAAGTGATTGTGTGTACAGTCCAGAGTAATGAAGACTGTAATTGTACACAAACTGTACACACCTGGGCTTAAAGCAAAAGTATATCTTGTGACAATGTGTCTATAACTGAGCTTTCTTCGTGTTTATTTCGTAGGAAGAAGTATGTGAAATGATAAACAAGAAGTATAATGACTTCCTGCCGAGTCTTCAAGGATCTGAGGAGCTAATGCTACAGGTCGATGAGGTCTCCAAAGAAATGGATGTCCTTACAAACTGCATTGAGACTGAGGTGGGTGTGAAACTGTTCTTAAATAATATATATACTTAAGCCCGATCCGCCAAAAGAGCAGAACGATGGGTTTCAGTTTGACTCTAGGTGGATTTACAGCAGTGTTTTTAACCGTTTCTGTTTGTTGACACAGGTGCAGCAGAATGTCCACGTGGCTGTGGCTGAGTATGCAAAGCTAAAGCAGCAGCTGGAGAAAAATACTGTCATCATAACAATGCTTGGACACCTAAAAGAGGTATAGTTTACTGAAATATAATGTAATATGCAGTCGCAAAGGATATTATATCGTCCAATTATAACTAATGTTTCTTTGTGTCTCAGTTTCACAGTGCAATGGAGGAGTCCAACAAAGCTTTACAGGATAAGAAGTATGTTGTCGCAGCCAACCAGCTACAAAGGGTAAGAGCTTCTTACAGCATGTCCCAAAAAACCTTACTGAACTAGGGCTGGGCAACTCATGGAAATCATTACAACACATTAAAGTGCCAGTGAAGTGCATTTTTTTGCGCCAAAGTGAAATGGCAGTTTCATTTCTTACATATAATTGTACCTGTTCATGGCTAAAATAATTTTTTAGGAAGTGCGAGGGACGAGATAAACATCGCAAATTTTTCAGAGTCTGAGCCTACCGCTGCTGCAGACGATAGCGGCTGTGACGTCACAAGATGGGCCCAGTTGTGATTGTTAACATGGCGGAGCCTTCGGAAAGTGATACTGGTGCGAGAGAAATGAGTGATTTTGACAGCTTTTCGGACAGGATAGATGAAGAAAGTGGCCATGGAAGTCAATTTAGTTGAGGACAATATTTTGTCATAGATCTAGAGTAGATCTACACACAGGATTGGCCGTCACCTGATCATACATTCATCTGTTCATAGCATGATGCAACATTCATGTTCACATGCAGTGTTGTGCTAGTTACTGAAAACCAGTAACTAGTTACAATTACTAGTTACTTCACTACTTACACCAAAAAGTAATGCGTTACTGTGAAAAGTAACTTCTTAGTTACTTAGAAAAGGGCACCCATTAATGCCCTTAATGTGGCGTCGGATGAGTCTGGGTCTGTGGTCTTAGCTACTAGCTTCGCTACTAGCTTCGTCCCAGCATGTTTTTTCTGCAGATGTTTCAACAGATTTTAATTGCTGTTTTGGGCAGTCGATAGGATCTTTGACCCGCCAAGACACAACTTACATTTAACTAAAACGTTCTTTTCTTTGTGCTCGACAAAAGTGAAATAGTGAGAATATCTCCAGGCGGAGAAACTCGACTTGAGCTCTGCCGCCGCCATGACAGTCTTGTTAGTTAACACAAACACAGTGGCGTTTATTTTTCATAAACAATCTACGAATCTACGAAACAATGACACCAGCCACTCACCTTCATCTTTTGGGAACAGAAACATCAACACAGTGGCGTTTATTTTTCATAAACAATCTACGAATCTACGAAACAATGACACCAGCCACTCACCTTCATCTTTTGGGAACAGAAACATCGCCACTTCGGCAGACTTCACATTACCACAGCCAGCGGCAATGCATCGCTTCCCGTGTGTTTTTCCTCCCTTTTTCTTCACTGTCGCCTCCATTGTCAGCTTTTCTCGATTGGCAATCACTTCCAGTCGACTGCGAAACACTTTCCAATCAAATACTCGCTCAAAAACGTTGGTAAATTCGACTTTGAAATAGAGACAAAATGAATGGTGGTGAATGTAAACACTTCGGCTTGGCCCATCTTGTGACGTCACGCAGTAGATCGCAAGCCACGCCCACGAAGGCGGAGGTCGACTGCGAATTTCCCAGCGGAAAATTCAAACTCGTCAAATTCGTTGCTATTCCAACATCTTTGATATGGGTTCCAATGGACAATTTTGGTCATTACTATACGTATAAGCATAAAAGATCATGCACCGTCGCACACTTCAGTGGGTCTTTAAGCTGTTTTATGATACTTGTTCAATCGTTTTGAAACCTTTTACTATATGTCCCTCCCTTGATGCATCAGTAAGAATACACAAGTATAGTGTTGAAAGGTTCCTGGTATCCTTTATATTGACAATGAGGGCACAAACTATATAGCAGACTTGCATATTAATTGACACAAATACGGCTCATAGCCAGCAAAACAACCTTTATCCCACACATATCCCTCATCTCCCTTACCTCATTTGTACACAGGTTTTTTTATACATTCAACTTACTGATTGCTACTTATTTGACGGTTTTTCTTCCAGGCAAAAGCCACAGTGGATTCCCTGAAGAGCTGGAAGACTTCCCAGCTGCCTCTGCTCAGCGCTCTCAGCTCCGAGTTGACGATGCAGAGAGAAAACTTAATCTACCACCTGGGAGATGAATGGAAGCGCCTCGTCATCTGGAGACTACCGTCCTCAAAGGGTAGGACTTCAATATGTGTGTCCGATGTGTTAAATATACAACTATATGGAGTATACTGTGTTCTGTTCTTTGTTGAGTTTGAACTTAGTAGTTTCCTCAAGCAAAAACATGTTCACTTCTAACAGTATTCAGTGTTGTCTCAAAGTTGCAGGAGTGTCCCTTTCTTCTGTACAGTGTTCACATGAACATATGTTTCTGATTGTGCAGATATTT
Organism: Dissostichus eleginoides; assembly: GCA_031216635.1. NCBI lineage: Eukaryota > Metazoa > Chordata > Actinopteri > Perciformes > Nototheniidae > Dissostichus > Dissostichus eleginoides. Next base: position 25,955,990 of record CM062279.1, on the reverse strand, counting down.
GTGAATGCTACAAATGTACACTCAATCTCACCTTTCCCCCCAATGCCAATATTCCTGTCATTGTCTCAAAACATGATTCCGCCCCCCACCATGTGAAGTGTCGTGGATATGAATCGCTCACAACATGAAAGAATAATACAGAGAGAGATCAATAAAACACAGATATAGTTGAGATTAATTATTATTTAGTTGTACAACAAACACAATAATGAGAAACACTACCTTGCTTTCAAGCAGTCAATCGCATAGTGGTCCACAGACAAAAGGATCCCACACGTATCTTACCAGTCATGTCACACCCCCCATTCCTCCTTATGTTATAGCTAACATATTACAGATATATATAAGGTCACTTTCTCATGACCCCTCTGGCGCATTTAATCAACTTGTCAATGAGCTGTTAGCTTATTCTTGTTTTGCGTATTTAAAAATATAGCAAATGCATCTGAGTGTGATGCTTTGTAAGTGACTCTTGGATGTGTCCCAGCAGAGCCTGCAGATCTGAAGTCCTTCTTGAAAGTGGAGCTGAACCTGAGCCACTCGTGCAGTAAAGATGAAGAGCCCGGACCTCCTGCTGTGCTGTGCTCCGTCCTGCAGGCTCTGGCCATCCAGGGAGACCTGCAGCACAAGATCAAACTGTTCAGTAAGAACCAGCTAGACTGCACGGTTAAATATCAAACACTGTTGCTTAGCTAATCACTTCTAATAAGTTATATGTGATCATTGTTGGGGAAATATTTTCCTAGGCCCATCATTTTGACCCAGTTTATCAGTTTGCCCTCACTGAGCAAAACCTTGGTCTGCTGTGCTCTGTGTTTTGTCTCCTTATTCCTGTCTGTTGGCGTCAGCTGATAGAGGTGTTATGATAGTGTTTTATCTTGTTATGCACTTTGTTGATTATTCTCTCAGAACCAGCTAATTACATGGGTCTGGGGGTAGAGATCTTCAGAATTGGTTTGGCAGCCGCTGTGTCACCTCGTGGCTCAGCACGTCTTGTGAATTCTCCGTCCGAAGCTCCAAATACACCATCAGTGTTTAACATCAAAGTTCCAGCTCTCCCCGTGTCTCTCTGGGTCTCCATTGCTTCAGAAGTTTCCATCACAATCATTAAGTACCATGTTTCTTAGGAAAATACTGCGTCCTGAAGCACAATGTATCCATGGGCAGAGTGTGTCAGTGATGGTGTCTCTCGTTGTCCTGCAGGTCAGGTGCTGTTGAAGAACATGCTGAAGCCGCTGGTGATGTTCCCCTCCCTGTCGGTGCGGGTGACGGAGCAGCAGGAGAAGGGAACCGTCCTGGCTCTGCAGAGTCTGGAGGAGAGTCAGGAGGAGAGGTCCACTCCTTCACAAGTCTACAGCAAACTGCTGCTGGTGCTCACCACACTGCACTCACACCTGCTCGGTACAGAACTTGTCTTTCATCCTTTCTTTATAACTAATGCTGTTGATGTATTGTGCTTTTAAAAAGGTGTCCATTATCATCTGGCCGGGGACAACAGCTGGAAATCAGCAATGTTGGCTAAAGCTGCCCCATTTACTGTTTTGTGTGACAGTTGATCAATGGGGACTGTCCACGGCACTATAAACAAATACACTAAACTACTGCTGGGCCTATTAAAAAACATATGACATGCTTTAAAGGTCCCCTATTATACTGTTTTTCATCAATATATCACAGGTCTCAGATATATACAAACATGTCTCTGAAGTGCTTGGCTCCAAACACCAAACAGATCATTGCAGCATCCCATAATCCCCTCTGTTTCAGCCCTGTTTCCACAGTTTACACAGAGGGGACACATGTTGATGTAGAAGAGACATGAAGAAGTGGATTTTGCCTAATAGGTGACCTTAAAAACGGCTCAATGTCACTGAGTTTTACTTATTATTTTTCAGATGTGTCTATTGGCGATAAAAAGCTCTCGGCCATCATGGGGGAGCTGATCTGGGAAGAAATCTCCCGTTGCATCATCCACGAGTGTCTGCTTTACTCCATCCCCAACAACAGCAGCCAGCTGGATAAATACAGCACGGTATGGACACAACAACACTTTGTAATGTGTTGTGGAATTATAATGACACAGAATTATATCTTTATTGAATATCTTTCATTTACTCACTCAAGGTGATCAAGGAAACGGAGGAGTTTGAGAAGTCTCTGAAGGAGATGGAGTATCTGCAGGGCGACTCCACAGACCTGCTCAAATACTCCCAGGACGTTAACTGTCACTTCGCCAGAAAGAAATGCAAGGATGTCATCGTGGCGGCTCGCAAACTCATGACCTCCGAGATGCACAACACCGTCAAGGTATGTCGAGCGAGGGTTGGTGGTCTGGATGAATGGGTGATTTGGTGGCCAGCATTTAATAAATAAGGGGAATTATTAAGTATGCATCTTATTTACTTAAAGTAAAAAAGGTTTTCCAGAGATAATGTCGGTCAAAGGAGAAGATAGTCCCCGACCTTTGAACATTTTCTTTTCATAAAAATAGACCATGCAAAACATCATTAGGTTTGTTTCTTTGTGCTTTTTCACAAGCTGCAACGATGAGTCAATTAACTGAGCAATATTCTGCAATTATTGGATTATTTGTAAGTATTTTGTCATTTGAAAGAAATGACTGAATATCTTTGGGTAATAGAGTGCCACAGTGACGCGTCCTAAAACCTGGAAGTAAGTTAGCATTTTACCACTTCCGGTTCCTTCGCCAAAAAGCAATGCAATTTCTTCATAGGGTTTTGGAAAATAGCTGGAAATAAGCTCTGTGGTTGAGACACATTTAAGAGACGGATCACGTTTTGTTCAGCCGGATAATCTCCACATGTCTACCCTACTTTTATAAATTTCTAATCATAAATCTAATCGCCAGAAGCAAAATGCTAACGTTATGCTATAAGCGAACTACAGCAGGGTCGCTGCTTCAACGTCACGCCAACTTAAGATCCATATTCAAAACTACAGATTCTAAATGGAACAAGTTGAAGCGTTTGTTTGAACAGTTTGCAGGAGGCAGGTACTTGCTTTCAAGCAGAACAGGGGAAACAAACTTAGAGGAGTGTTTACGTGTTCGGCGTAATGACGTACAACGGCCTCGACAACTTCTGCAGTCCTATTCAGCCACTTGTTAACAACCATCGTTTTTCAGACACGTCAACTCTTCAGAAATCACCAGAGGGGTCACTGCTGATGGATTTAATGTCGTAGAACAAAACGTGATCCGTCTCTTAAATGTGTCTCAACCACAGACCTTATTTCCAGCTATTTTCCTAAATCCTGTGGAGAGATTGCATTGCTTTTTGTCGAAGGAACCGGAAGTGGTAAAACGCTAACTTACATCCGGGTTTTAGGACGCGTCACTGCACCACTCTATAGGGGAACTAAACAAGACATTTATGCATCATGATGGACTTTTGGAAACGGGGATTGATGACAGTTGTTGACATTTAAAAGGAAGATTAAGTTAATTTAGAATCAGAGATTTTTAGATATTGAAGTATTTGTTGGTTGCACCCCTACTTTTAAGATGTTTTAACAATATTTTGAGACCGAGAGATCTATTAGGTTGTGGCCCTTACTAAAGGGAGAGCTGTCTTTTATGTTATTAAAAATGGATGTACAGGAGTTGGACAAAGTAGCGCTTACTCTTACTTCATGTAATAGTATTGTATGATTCTAGATAATAATTATCTCCAGAGAACTGTACAAGTAAATCTAGAAAATACCAAGGAATAACTGTCATAAAATGGACTGCATTGTATCACATTGCACTACACTGCAGACCGGCTTAACATGAAATATGCCCCAAGATTTACAGATCTTTCTCTTTGTCTTATTTTAAAGCATCCTTTTTATTTTTTTACATTTGTCTCAGATCACACCTGACTACAAGCTGCGTCTTCCCAAGCTTCCTGCTCCCGCTTCAGAGCAGAAGGTGATGCAGGAGAGCAGAAAGGACGGGGTGACGATGGAGAACTCGAAGCAGCTCTCTGCGTGGAGCCTGTGTCTGCCGGCCTGTCGCATCAGCGAGTCGGTGCAGCAGCTGATGGAGCTCGCTCTCAACACGCTGTGCGAGTCCGTGGGAAGCTCCACCCAATGGTACGTTCAGAGTCTGTCTCCTGTGTTCAAATTCAATTCAAGGTAGTGATGGGTATTACGGCTCTTTGAAGGGAGCCGGATCTTATGGCTCCGTTCCTTTCCGAGAGCCGTTCAAAAGAGCCGGGGCAGGGTTAATGGGTTTATCTGCGAAATAATCACCAGGATAATGATTGACTGTATTGCCAGAAATCTACTTTTACTCACAGAAAAATGTATAACTTGCTACATCTCCCAGCCAGCCAAACTACTACTCAAGCAGCACGCATTATGCCATCATCTACGGAACATTTGCATTCAGGAAAGCAAGTTCCCGTAAAGGCGAGTGGATTTATGGCAGGCAGTGAACCAATGATAAAAAGAAGGGCTCTCACCAAGTACGACTCGGTTCCCTTCGTTCGTACCAAAGAGCCGTTCCAAAGAATCGGATCGTTCGCCAACGTAACGTCACTAATTCAAAGGTTTTATTGTCATACGCAGATAAGCTACAGTGTGGAAATGGCAATGAAATTCTTCTGACCTGAGCTCCTCCAACAATGCAACATATATAATAAAATACAAAATAAAAAGTAGTGCAAAAAGTCTGCATGTCAATAGAATACGGGATATGTACAAGAACAGAATATGAAATTAAATAATGTAAATTAAGACAAAATTAAATACGGTTTATTGCATTGATAACTATTTATATAAATTAGTAGCAAGTTGCAAGATGACAACAGGAATGTTTATCGGGGCACTTAGCAGAGCTCAGATGTTTACAATAAAAGCCTTGAAACCTTGAAACCTCTGTTCCCTTCAGTGCATTACAGCTCTTCTTCACCGTGAGAAACGTCTTCCAGCTGTTCGACGATGTCGTACCGACGTATCACAAGTAAGGATGTCTCCATCATACGATCCTAAAGCAGATCAAACCAACACATTTCTCCTCTAGGTGTCAAATGTTTCCCTCTTTTCTCCCTGCCTCCCCCTCCAGGGAGAACCTGCTGAAGTTCCCCCACCTGGCGGCCATCCAGCACAACAACTGCATGTACCTGGCTCACCACCTGCTGACGCTGGGGCATCACTTCAGAGCTCACCTTCCTCCGCTGATCAGCGAGGGTGTCTCAACTTTTGTTGATATGGTGCCCGGATTCAGGAAACTGGGTAAACAAATATTTCCGGACACTATCGTCCACACACTAATGGCGCATTTCCACTGCAGGGCCTCGCACGGCTTAGTACGGTATAGTTAGGCCTTGGTAGGACTGGCTCACTTTATGCTGCGTTTCCATTACAGTTTAGGAACTGGGGCAGTAACTATAGTAACGCAGCGTAGGCGGAGCCGTGACGTCATCTTCAATGCGAAACACAAAACCAACATCAGCCGTTAGCTGTTAGCACTCAGAGCTCACAGCTCCTCATATCTGTTCAGAAACTAGACACAAGTGAAACAAGTACAAACCACAGACTGTCTGTGTCATGGCGAATACAGTCGCTGGTTTATTTATGTCTGTAGGCCGTTGTTGTGAGTGTGGACGGTCGGAGCATATACTGCGTTAGCTTAGCCGATCTCCATTCAGAAAACACACATTTTAAAAGGTTTTTTGCCTGCCGTCTGTCTGCAGACTTGTCAAAGCATTAGTTCATGGTTTGTACTAACCGGTATCAGTATGTTGTTACTTCGGCATCATTTTGAAACGTGTATTACAATTAAATCACGGTAAAATATGTTCATTTTGTTGTAGTTGCCAGCGATTCTCTCACTAGTTTAGCATACTCAGCCCGGTTGTTGGCCCGGAAAGAACCTGGATTTTGGAGAGCCAGAAAACTGTGAAAAAGTATCCGCTAGCCGGAACTACGCCTAGTGGAAACGCAACCAAAACCGGGCCGGGTTTGGCACGGCACCCTTAAACCGTGCTGCAGTGGAAATGCGCCAATAGACTCTTATGGCACTACTTCTATTCTACTTTATTGTATTTACTTGCACTATTTTATCTGTTTTATTGTGTTGCACTGTTGGAGCAGCCTGGGACCTGAGAGTTTCATCGACATAACTACACTGTAGCTATGAACGCATGACAATAAAAGCCTTGAGCCTTGACATAAGCAATTAAAAGTGGAACATGAAAGTTTCCTTGAGGAGAAAAAACCAAAAAAAAATTCATCTTTTACTGTAAATTGCAATTTTTTAAATGTATGTATTAATTGTTTGTTTATTTATTATATATCTATATTATTCACCCTTTTGTTCATTCATACTTTTATACTGCAGTTTAAAATATCAGTTTTGCCATCTCTTTTATTTGTATTGTTTACTTTTTGATTTTATTTATTTGTATTTATTATTAATATTTGTTTAACTTAAAAAAAAATATATAATAATATTCTTTACTGCTATAAGTATATCTCCATGTAAAGTTAAATAACTATTTTTGAAACGTTTCTTATTATATTTTCTGTATATCCACCATGGAGGCAAAATGTCCACTTCTGCGTACCGTGTGCAAAATGCCTTTAAATCTAATATATGGTCGTTCTCCTCCAGGTGCGCAGTGCTTCTTGGCGCAGATGCACGTCCAGAGAGCTGAGCTGTTGGAGAGACTTTCCACCGCTCACAACTTCTGCAACCTGGACGATGAAGACAACTACATCGCCGCCAACAAGGCAGTGAGACAGGTGAGAGGGAGAAACAGTATTCAAATACTGAGTGCATAAAAAACGATGGCAAATCAGATCGTTCACTATTTGTAATGCATACAATTTTTATGCTTCAATCAAAATAAAACGTTTTGGGGGCAACATGAATGTCTGGGAGCAATTCATGTTATATGCTACACTAATACGGCCACAGGGGGTCCGCGGGGTCTTAAAAAGTATTAAAAGTTGATAAATACATTTAGCGAAAATTAAGGATATTAAAAAGTATTAAACGGCATTTTCCAAGGTATTACATTTTGTAGCTTGTTTTCAATAAGTATATAAATTGTCCAAAGAGGTTGTATTCTACAGTCTGCCTGAATGTAATCATTGCGTAGGTGTGTAGTGTGATTCTGTGTACTTTATTTATGGCATCCCGTTGGATTTGACGTCATCTGAACAGGACATCGCACGCTCACTGCTTGATAGCGCGCGAAGGCCCGTTTACGCCGGTTGTTAAACAACATCGTTATGGGGAAATGCAAGTTTGCGTCCAAATGGTTGAAAGATAAGGAGGAAGGACAATTAATACTGTATATAGTAAATGTGAGGCAAAGTGTGTCGCCAATGTAACCGATTAAAACTCAAAGTGGCGATGAGGTCTTAAAATGTATGGAAAGGGTCCAAAGATCCAAAAATACTTAAAGATCCAAAAATACTTAAAGTTCCAAAAATACCGTAAATTCCAAAAATACTTAAAGTTCCAAAAATACCTTAAATTCCAAAAATACTTAAAGTTCCAAAAATACTTAAAGTTCCAAATATACTTAAAGTTCCAAAAATACTTAAAGATCCAAAAATACTTAAAGTTCCAAAAATACCATAAATTCAAAAATACTTAAAGTTCCAAAAATACTTAAAGATCCAAAAACACTTGAAGTTCCAAAAATACCGCAAATAGTTGGAAGATAAGGAGGAAGGACAATCAATACTGTATATAGTAAATGTGAGGTAAAGTGTGTCAATGTAACCGGTTAAAACTGGAAGTGGCGATGAGGTCTTAAAATGTATGGAAAGGGTCTTAAAAAAGATCTTAAAAGGTCTTACATTTGACTTCAGGATTCCTGCATATACCCTGATAAATAAACTTGCCTTGCCTTCAGCTCTGATTGCATCAGTCTCTCCCTCCTGCAGTGATCACGTGTTTTCTTGCCTGCAGGTCATCCATCAGTTGAAGCAGCTGGGCACCGTGTGGCAGGATGTCCTACCAGTGGGCATCTACTGTAAAGCCATGGGGAACCTCCTCAACACGGCCATCACAGAGGTCATCGCCAAAATCATGATGCTGGAGGTTTGTAGCTTTTAAAAAAATTGCACTCTGTCGAACCTGTACAAACTAATAATAAAGACCAGGTAAAAGAAACACAGGGCTGAAGGCATCTAACTCAGCATGGTTCACATTCCCACAGTGTTTTCGGACAGCTGCTTTCGGTTTTGACGCAGTCCCAGATTGATTAAAAGGGCAACTATTATGCAAAATCCCCTTCATGTCTCCTCTACATCAACATGTTTCCCCTCTTCTTCATGTCTCTTCTACATCAACATGTGTCCCCTCTTCTTCATGTCTCTTCTACATCAACATGTGTCCCCTCTTCTTCATGTCTCTTCTACATCAACATGTGTCCCCTCTTCTTCATGTCTCTTCTACATCAACATGTGTCCCCTCTTCTTCATGTCTCTTCTACATCAACATGTGTCCCCTCTTCTTCATGTCTCCTCTACATCAACATGTGTCCCCTCTGTGTAAAGAGACTCTGAAAGTTTCAGGAACAAAGATTCTCTCTCTTTTTGTCCTGGTCCATTTCTATAAAAACCTGTCTGAAAATCAGCTGATCAGATTTTGGCCACTTTATGATGTCATAACGATGTGTTGGCTTGTGTAACCATTAGCCAATCACCAACCATGGTAACCCCCCCCCCCCCCACCTTATCACCTGAATCTCCTCCTAGAGCACCATTGTGTTCTTTTTAACCAAATATCTCTCAGAGGGGCGTGGGGAGGGGCTCCTTATTTTCATCTAAAGTAACAGACAGAGAATCAGCACTTTGGAAACAGGGCTGAAACAGAGGGGATTATGGGATGCTGCAATGATCTGTTTGGTGTTTCAGCCAATCAGAGACAGGCTCTGTATATATCTGAGACCTGTGATATATTGATGAAAAACAGTAGAATAGGGGACCTTTAAAGCAACAGTTCAAAATCTAACATGCATGTTTTTTCCACCTTGCCACCAAACGGCTTGAGCTCTTCCTTCCCTTGAAGCAGTAGAAAGAAATGTATTCCTACAATAAACTCTTAACAGCAAAGTCTGTGGACGATCTTCAGTAACCAGGTCATGATTTCTGGAAAGTTGCACATCTGTTGAGTTTTATTTCTCACTAACAGGATATTTCCTCTGAGGACGGGGAGCACCTCCACACTTTGTGCCAACCCCTCATCGAGGAAGGGCCGCTCGTCTTCATCCCTCTGGCGGAGGAGAACAAGAACAGGAAGTATCAGGAGGAAGTGCCGCTCTACGTCAGGAAGTGGAGCACCTTCAAGGAGCTGGTCATCGTGCTCCGGGCGAACCTGCAGGAGATAGTCGACAGGTGAGCAAACATCACGGTATAGTTTATAAATGGATTATAATATAAAGTAAATAAAGGTTGAGCTGCAGTATGTGCCTCAAAATGAGTCTGTTCTGGCTTGAGGCATAAAGAAGCTGTTGTGAGTCGTTTGCCTTTTTAAAGAGTGATTGTTTTTTTTAAATGATAAGGTTAAGGTTGATTCATCTATATAGCACATTTCAAGGTTATTCAAAGTCTTCTTACATGAGCATTAACATATACAAAAAATAAATCAAACGAAACAATAAATATTTCAATAATTTGTTTCGTAAATCGACTGATTAGGTTGTTTTGGGCAAAGCTTTCTTAATTGAACTTGCAATGTTTGTTATGCTTTGTTCATTTTGAAGGACTTCTATGGTAGAGACAAGTTTTAAAACGTTGCCTTTGCCTGGCTCTATGTAGAGAAACTCTTTTTGTTGCACATCTGTCGACCAATAAACTCATTCATTGGTCGACAGAATCATGAGCTTTTTTTTTTCGTGCACCTATAGTATTTTTTTTTCATTATAGTGTACAATAATCGATGCCATTTCATTTACATTGTAATATCACAGTACACTCACTACACTCCCCACTCCCACCCGCACATGCCCACACAGGCAAAACCAAAAAATGCTAATTAAGATAACTATCTGCTACTTTTCTCTCGCGTATAGCCCGTTCGTTCACACGAGGCCGTAACGGAACCGCGGAAACGGACCCCGCAAACGATAACGGGTCCCAAGGTGGATAGATCTGCAACCGGAACGCTCTGGGGGGGCAAACGGCTCAGTGTGTACGCCCTATACCAGGGGTCGGCAATTATATTTGGCCTCGGGCCAATTTTTTTCTGAGCCACTAGATGCCGGGCCGGGGGGGGGGTCTGCAAGTGAACTGTCAACGGGGGAGCCTCGCTGCGGTGCCGCTGCGGTGCCGTTCTGTGATTCTCCAGATTCTCCAGATGCCCAGTCCACCCCTGCTCACAAACTTATTAAGATCCAAAGCTTTAGTGCGTTTTGAATCAATGCTGAGTACAGCCAAACATGACCGTCTCTTCTCTGTCAATGTAGACCGAATGCATCTCGTTTTGCGCCATCCCGTTCAAATGACAATCACATTTCCACGCTCGGGCCAGGGCCGGGGTAGGGGTTACAAGGCTCGCGTCTTGTGCTGCATTCACTTGCACTCGGACATTAGGGATTTTCTCATAAATGTCCGATGAGCCAAAACTTTTCTTTCAAAACAAAGCTGCCAACTGGGGCAGCAGCTGGGGTGGCAGCATATGCATCACCACCCCTCGCCCTCCATGATCAGGCGGCTTCTCCGATCTTGTTGCCAATGTTTTGACTGAACTTTGTTACTGTTCACATATAAGTGAACATTACGTTTGAATGATTTAATGTGCCGGTGTTATTGTTTTCAAACCACAAACCGCATGTTGGCTATTTCAGCACCACGCGCTGTCCACCTACTTATTGATCCACTATCAGCGTCAGTGCACCCCGCTGCCAGATTGTGCCTGTGCTGTGTGTCATTCACTCTCAACATGGATAAAAGTACATTAAGCATTCTTCAGGTGTAGGTAGATTCTCTATTCGGACATTATAGCCTATATGTGTGACTGTCGGTCCTATATTGTAAAAAAAAAAGAAATTCTCAAAATAATATTTTATTTTTATTCTCAAAATAATTTTCCGGGCCAAATATTATTGCTGGCGGGCCGCCTATTGCTGACCCATGCCCTGTAGACAATGACAACACCACAACTAGTATTTCCGGCCGTCAGGACTAATAGCCACAGAATGCACCATTCCATCACTGGTCATATCTCAGATATATTTTCCAAATAAGAAAACAATGGCAACCACAGAGCTTGAAAAATATGTCCACGATTATATTTTTCCAATGTCCTTTTCTCCAGAGGTAAAACATTTGTTATCTGATCAATGAAAAGTTTAAATGTTGGGGGACGTTCATTCTTCCAGAATAAAAGTATACATTTCTTGGCAAAATATGTTATTGTGATTAGTATTCTGTAATGTTTGGGATTCAGTTTAAAGTTTGGCATGTCATTTAACAGGAAAAAACATGGATTTAGGCTAATTTCGATGTCTAAAACGGCTTTTGTGAGAGCATGAATCGAATCCCAGAAATGTTTCAAGAGATCACAATCCCAAAACAGATGCATGAATGTTCCTTCTTTTATTTTACATCTCGGACAGTTTGGAGAGTTTTCTTTGGAAATGTTATGCATCTTTATGGGTGTGAGGTACCTATAGTATTTAAAGGACTTCATGCTTTTTATTTCCATGGATGTGTGCGACTGGCTGACTCCTCTGCCTCCTCTCCTCAGGTGGGCTGACGGTAAAGGTCCGCTGGCGGTGGAGTTCTCCAGCTCGGAGGTGAAGAACCTGATCCGGGCCTTGTTTCAGAACACGGAGAGGAGAGCTGTGGCTCTGACCAAAATCAAATAGAAACCTGGCGAGAAAAGAAAGATACTACAGCACTTTTTCCCGCTGAGGAAAATACGACCCATGCCTTTATTCTGTTTAGTTAAATGTATGCATTTCCATGTGTGTAAGTGTGTAGCAGAGAGATAATTGCCCCTGAGGTGCTGTCGGTTTAATCTGGTTGTAATCAATCTGGATGATATGTTCCTTCTCAACATTCAGACTGCAATTAGTCCTGCAGAGATTACACCGAGGCTTCTTCACATCCTGTCATATAGCTTTAAGGGGTTATACCACAAAGCCAACTGAGGTTGTGTAACAGCGGCCTGCCATCTGTCGACATGATGTCCTACCCAGGGTTAACTTCGCTGCACATTGTTAATCGAAGAGAGTTTGTTTGAACCTATAAAGGCCTCAAAATGACCGTTTATTTCTGACCTTGTATCTCTCGACGAGGATTGAATTGTCCAAGCCTCTAAACTGAACTCTAACATTATGTATTTATTACTTGTCCAAAATAAACCAAAACATTCAACTTTTCAGAAAATGTTTGTTCTGTGTTTTTCTGATGATTATAACAAGGTGTCTTAAAAAGTATTAAAAGTTGATCAATCAATTTAGCGAAAATTAAGGCTATTAAAAAGTATTAAACGGCATTTTCCAAGGTATTACATTTTGTAGCTTGTTTTCAATAAGTATATAAATTGTCCAAAGAGGTTGTATTCTACAGTCTGCCTGAATGTAATCATTGCGTAGGTGTGTAGTGTGATTCTGTGTAGTTTATTTATGGATCCCATTGGATCTGACGTCATCTGAACAGGACATCGCGCGCTCACTGCTTGATAGCGCGCAAGGTCCGTTTACGCCGGTTGTTAAACAACATCGTTATGGGGAAATGCAAGTTTGCGTCCAAATGGTTGGAAGATAAGGAGGAAGGACTATCAATACTGTATATAGTAAATGTGAGGTAAAGTGTGTCCCCAATGTAACCGGTTAGAACTCAAAGTGGCGATGAGGTCTTAAAATGTATGGAAAGGGTCTTAAAAAAGGTCTTAAAAGGTCTTACATCTGACTTCAGGATTCCTGCATATAACCTGAATAATGATGATTCCGGTACGCAATGCTGAGCGGGTTCACTGCCCTTTACCGGAGAAGTAGCTGCACAGTGCTGGGAGATGTTCAGGGAAACATTGTTCATCTAAACTTCTGATAAGTTTAGTTTACAGCTTCACTTTCCCCTCAACCAAACAATAAATAAAATGCAAGAAAGTTTATTTATTTATTCGTTTATTTGGCAGGGACATTGCACATTAATGAACATTTAACGGTAGAGTAGGTAAGAATGGAGAAACCAGCTCGAGTGCGCTAGAATTTGAAAGTACACAACCGGAAAAAATCTGCCACTTCCTTCAGACTTCCTTACAGAGCCCCTCCTCCAACACACACGAACGTGCACATGACCAATGAGGGCACGAGATAAGTTTGTGCACGAGATGGAAGGCTGACAGGCAGGTAGGCCATCCAGTTATTTTAGCCGGGCCGGCTCAGATGATTGGTCGTGCTTTTTACAGCGCCACGGCTTCCACAGATGACATTTTTGTAATGTATTTATTGTCAAAGCATTTAATGTATTCATTGCTATCGGGATGTTAAGAGCATTCCATGGAATATAACAACAAGTGTTTCTGAAGTGAATTACCTACCCCACCTTTAAAACATGAAATGTGCCAAGTGTAAATATGACGGATTTAGCTTTGAGCTACTTTCCATCCCTTTTAAATCATACAAAATCTCATACTGCCTGTGCTGCAGCACCTCTTTTCACCCTCTGTCTGAAACCAGAGCCCAGTCTGCTCTGATTGGTTAGCTGGCCGGCTCTGTTGTGATTGGTCAACAGTTTAGAGATGTCCCGCCCCTTAACCTATCACGTACAATGTGTTGGTGCGCTTGCGGAAGTGTTACATGATGATGTCACTATGTTACTGAAGTAAACAAACGAGTACAACGGAGGCGTTTCAGGCAGGGGGGAGAGAGAAACTCCCCAGTAGGAACTTTGGGATTTTAGCCTTTGCAGGCCATGCACAAAAACCTGCATAACACACTACAGGAAGGGGAAAACACAAAAAGCATACTAGGGCATCTTTTAATTAAATTGCTTTTTAGTACATCATATTAGTAATATCAATGTACTTGATTGTCACATTATCTGTGAAGCAGAAGCAGCCACAACATGCAGTTATTTGTGCTGTAAATGATGCAGAGGGGAGGAGCCAAACAGCTGTCCAGGCACATCCTCTTTTACTCCACCTCTCCTCCTCCATCTGATCAAACCTGATGACTCCAACAAGGAGGATGCGTTCTGCCATCATCTGTGTTCATGTGACGGGACGCTCTACAGAGGTATGTCATTCTTTCTCTTTTTGTTATGACAATCTATCATTGTTTTTGTAGAAGTTTCCTATTCATGTCCTGCTTCATGGTAAAATACATAAATACAGAGGTGGGAGAGGTACTGAGATCTTGTACTAGAGTAAAACTCGTGTACCAGAGTGTAGGAATACTCTGTTTCAGTAAAAGTCCTGTTCAAAATGTTACTTTTTTAAGTAAAAGTACAAAAGTATTATCATCAAAATATAGTTAAAGTAGCGACAGTAAAAGTAGTCATTGTGCAGATTGGTCCATTTCAGAATAATATATATGATATGTTTTATAATGATTGATCATTCAAGTGTTCTCAAAGCTGGTAAAGGTGCAGCTAGTTTGAATGACTTTGTATACAGCAGGGTAGCTTGTGGATTTACTCCAGGTGGAACTAAAGTCTGATTTAACACTTGGTTATATTTCACATCATTCATCCACATCTGTGAAGTAACTAAAGTTATTAAATACATGTAGTGGAGTAAAAGTACAAAGTAGCATAACATTGAAATACTCAAGTAAAGTACAAGTATTTTAACATTTAATTAAAGTACAGTACTTGAGTAAAGGTACGTCACTTCCTACCTTAATACAACGGAAACACTGAGATCAAGAATACCATTTGTTTATCCTCTCTGCTTGTTATGGAGGATGAATGACCTCGCAGTAAAAGGCTGTGCTTCTGATTGGCTACCATGACATCTGCACCTCACAAAGACTTCACACTTTTTGTCGGTGTGTGTGTGTGTGTGTTTATTATTGTTGATATACAATAATCACTAGCACAAGGAAATTACCAGAGTTTACTTGGCCACATCTGGACAATACTTTCTGTAAGCCTTCTGCTGAATACAGGCGGTAATCTCTTTAAATCCACTCTGTTCCTTAGTGTTTCTCCGATTAATATTGAGGATTAGTGATAATCCTTACATGTCAAACTAACTGAAGCAGTGACTGTTTAGCACACTTAAGACTGATGAAAGCTCATGTCATGATAAAGAGGAGAAAAAGCAACAAAACAAGTCCTTTAGAAAAGCTCATTACTGCATTTTACTTGCACGATTTTTCACTTGCACTATTTTATTTCATTTAAATCTTAAGGTGCCTATATTGCATGTAACATTTTTGGGAAACATCAATAATGAATCTACATTCACTGCCATTAAGGCTCATACAAACGAAATGTGATTGACTTAAAGGTCCCATGTCATGCTTTTCCGGTTATTACCCTCCCCTTGTGTGTTATGATGGTTTTTATGCAGAGTCACAAACCCTCAAATACCTCATTCACACCAACGGTGTTTCAGGGCCGGTTCGGAGCTGGAGCTTGAAAAGCACCGGGTTTTCCTGTTCACACCGCAGCAGAGCAGCCTCTTAGCTCCGGAATCCGGTTCGTTTCAAGCACCAAAAAATTCTCCGGCTAGAGCAAAAGCACCGCATACGTCACGCTTACGTCGAGGCGGGGGCAGGGGCGGGACCAACTCCTGAACAACAACAAAAAGCGCGCGTTTTATCCAGTTTTTACACAACGATGGAGAAACTTAACAAGCAGCAGTGGTCCACTGAAGAGACCAGCTACCTACTGGGAATCTGGTCTTCCGAAGAGGTACAGAGGAAGCTGGAGGGGAGCATGCGGTCCAAAGCAATTCTCCAACAATTGCAGAAAGAGATGGCAACCGCTGGTTTTTACCGTACCGTGGAACAGATTGGCAACAAATTAAAATAAGTCAAGAAGGACTATCGGGACCTTGTCGGTGTGAGCTGTGAGGGGTTTCCGCGCGGTTGGCTTTATGAAGCAGGCACGCAAACGGTTACGTCATGACGCAAGCGATGACGCAATGACGCAGCACCAGTCGGGCTCTGAGCGGTGTGAAAAGAGCCGGAGCTAAACCGAAGAACCGGTTCTGAACCTGAAAAGCTCTAGCACGGAGCTTGAACCGGAGTTGCGTTGGTGTGAATGAGGTAAAAGTACACCCTGTAGCGAGTAAAACTCTAACACAGAAAAGACCTGTCTATGCTGCCCCAGAACGCCTCGTTGGAGATTTCTCTTTTTCCATTGTTTACTTCTTGGGTATAGTGACGTATTTCGGGTATAGTGACGTAACGGCTCCGCGGATTGGTCCGCGGAGCCGTTACGTTTGGACCAATCCGCGGACTTCCTCACACACACACACACACTCGGCGGGACGTTGCGAGGCTCGCTGCTGCGAGGAGCGGGACACTGTGAGCTGGCTCACTGGTGTGGGGTCGGCGAGACAGAGAGACACCGCGGAACTCAGCCTGGGCACACACACAAACTCCCAGCCATGCTGCGGGTGTGTGTGTGTTTTTCGGGCTGGGTTCAGCGGTGTCTCGCTGTCTCGCAGACAGCCACTGGGCTCACAGGGAGGGGGGGGCAGGAGCTCCAACAACCGTTTAGGACAGAGAGTGAAGACACATACTATACAGAGATGCTGTATGAGAAACCAATGTGAGTTTGGAAAATTGCACAATATAAATCTATTTTAGTAGACCTCAACAATGGAATTATGATCAGTAGAAATGGCCATGAGCTGCTGAAGACAAGACAATAAAGCCTTTAATCTTTGCAACAGGGGCACAACCTGAGGGTAAATCAACACCGTGAGGACATCAGCGATGCTCTCCACGGTGATGTGCAGCAGAGAGACGTTACCCAGCTTTGAGTTCAACAGTCGCAGAAGAAGCCCTGTTAGGATCGAGCCACGCAGGAACACCATCCCCGCAACGCAGACCCTCACAGCTAAACATCTGCTGGCATACCTTCCCCGACCTCAGTCAGAAACCATCCGCTACACCCCTTACTCACACAAGGTAAAGCTTTCTTTGTTACATGTTGTCCACTCAGAAATGTGTTTTTCTTACTTCACTTTGAGCTTCTTACATTACATGTCACTTGTTAGTCGCTTTCACACAAAAAGGCTTAGTACTGTGGACATTCCCACAGGAGCAATTTGGGTCGAAGTGTCTTGCCTAAGGACACAACGACATGCTGACTGCAGTGGGGATTGAACCAGTGCTTCCCTGATGGTGGTTATCAAAAAATACATGACCAAAATAGTACTTAACGGAGCATTTTGCTGGTGACCAAATCAATCCGGATCCATCCCCACTGTTAATAATTCACAAACCTCAAATTGTGTGCGCTCTTGCTGGCCTCCTGTTTCTGGCACAGTGTAGCCACATCACCAGTATCCAGAGCCACGTTTCTCTGCCACATTTGTAAGGAGTGTTTATAATTGGAGAGCCTTTGTTAGGACTCAACCTCTCAATCTAATTACTGTTTTTTTACTTTTGTATTTTGTGAATATTGTACTTTTTCCCCCCTTTTAGGATACAGCTAAATCCTCTGTTGCCGCCATGATAACCACAAAAAGAGCTTCTCTCATCCACAACTTGAACTATGTAAAGTGCTCATCACTCCCCCCATCTCGTGAGGCTTCTCCCTCCCTGAGTCCCTGCAGCCAGTCCTCCCATGCCCTCGCTTATTCTGAGCAAGAGCCCCCACAAACAATAATTATCCAAGCAGTTCCTCTGGAGCCAGTGGAGGAAGAAGAAGAGAGGCCCGAGCCTCACCGTTCGCATCGCAGCCGACACCTCAAGCGCTTCAGCTCCAGGTGGCAATCCAGAAGCTCCGCTGGCAGCAGAGACTTTCCCGTGTCTGCCATCGAGAAGCTGAATGTCGCGAGGAGTCACAAGAAGCGCTGTAAGCTTCTGGGGGACGACCACTCTTCACATGTCACCGTCAGCAATCAGCGGCAGCGTTATGTCTCCAAGGATGGAAAGTGCCAGGTCACCCAAGGACGTATTATAGAAAAGAGTCGGTTTATCTCTGATATCTTCACCACATTGGTGGACCTCAAGTTCTGCTGGTTCCTCCTCGTCTTCACTATGTGCTACATTCTCACATGGGTGGCCTTTGGGGCGATCTACCACTTTGGTGCCTGGTTGCGTGACGATATTGCACATGTTAATGACCCCGAATGGAATCCATGCTTCCAAAATGTAGACACTTTCCTTTCAGCCTTGCTGCTGTCAATAGAAAGCCAGAGGACTATTGGATACGGCTCCAGGATGGTGACGGCCCACTGCCCCGAGGGCGCGGTGCTCCTGATGGTGCAGTCCATCCTCGGCTCCATCATCGACGCCCTGATGGTGGGCTGCATGTTCGTTAAAATCTCCCGGCCGCAGCAGAGAGCGCAGACTCTGATCTTCAGCAAGCACTGCGTCATATGTGAGCGGGACGAGGAGTTGTGCATGCTCTTCCGCATCGGGGATCTGAGGGCGAGCCACATGGTGGACGCCAAGATCCGCGCAAAGCTCATCAAGTCCAGGCAGACCAAGGAGGGAGAGTTCATCCCACTGGAGCAGTCGGAAATCAATCTGGGCTACGACACCGGGGGGGACCGGCTGCTGCTGGTGGAGCCGCAGACCATCACACACTTCATCAATGAAAACAGCCCCTTCTGGGAGGTGGGAGCGGAGCGGCTGAAGAGGGAGAGCTTTGAGATCATCGTAATCCTGGAGGGCATCGTGGAAGCATCCGGTGTGTTTTTAAACAGTGTCCTGTTTACAACTAGAAGTGTCCATAGAATCACAGCTACATTTGAAAAGTGCATTTTCAGTTGTCCCAAAAGATAGATAGATACTTTATTGATCCCAATTTGGGAAATTATTTTGTTACAGAAGAAGCATCAGTGTGTTCAGACATAAAATAAAAAATACTTTAAAAGAGTAACAGAGAATTTACAACTAAAAATTAAAAGTAAATATAAAATGTATAACAGTATAGAAAGAAGAGCTAAATTGTCCATGGATGTGGTAATACCATGCTACTCTGATCACTAAAAGTAATTCAGACCTTTTACCATTACTTAATTTGATGCATGGTTGCAAGATAAAAATGTAAAACATAATTCTTATGAGTTGTGTCTACATAATTATTCTGATAATATCGTCAATTTAATATTGTGTGCAACTTCAACTCATATTTCTGCGTCAATTGATTTGAAATGAAATACATGTTGTACTAACTTCAAATATGGTAGTTATGTTTGACACATTCACATTGAGTGTGGAAAGATTTTCTGGAACAACTTAACTTAACTTAGCTGCATCCATTTGATAATACAAAGTGATTCTAGATATTGCTTTTGACCCCGTTGATAATGAATCGCTTTAGGAAAGTCAAATGTGTGTTTTTGGAAAGTTTAGTATTTCTAATCAACCCTGAGAAACAAGACCAAAGAGTGTTCCTGAAAAAGCTTGGTTTAAATTGGTCGAAATGTCTGCAAAATGTGGATAGTATGCCAAAAAAGATATATTTTAGTGGACATATTCTTGTTTGAACATAACCTTAAACAGCAGATCTGTCCCGATGCAAATGATGAATTTGTTTGTCGTGTTTTTTTACAATAAAGTAACATTTACCTCATCCACTAATGCTTGTTTGTGTTGCAGGTATGACGTGCCAGGCGAGGACGTCCTACACCGAGGACGAGGTCCTCTGGGGACACAGATTTGAGTCGTGCATTTCTTTGGAGAAAGGGGGTTTCCGTGTGGACTACAGTGCATTCAATAAAACCTTTGAGGTCCAAATGTCCCAACTCAGCTCAAAAGACAGCAGCTCTAAGAAGGAAAAAGAAATCGCATTTTAGAAATGTTGGCTGAATAAACCGTTCTTGTTTATGTACAATAATATTGCTTTTATTAAGTTACCCGGGCCAGCCATAATTACTGTTTTTCTGTTGTATATTTATAGATAAAATCTGTTTTTATTTTAATATATCATTTAATATGTTAACAATTGTGTTTCGTGTTGTGTTGAAATAAAAAATAAACATCTTGTGGTTGGGTGTGGTCATTTATGGGTAGTTGAAAAACTAGTGTGGAAAAATAAACCTTAGCACCAAATATTTACAAGCTTGTTTTGATTCCCATTAACACCAGAACGTTTGAATCCACAGGCTTCACAAAGTATCAAAAACACCCTTATAACTTAGAGTGGTTCCTGTCAGTGTTTTGTTACAACATATTTGATTATATAATTATCATTACTGATGCATTAACATTTCATTAAGCAGCATTTCTTTGTCTGATTTCATATTTATTCATTGATTTTATCTAAAGATTTGCTTGATCGTGTATTATTTTCCCATTTGAATAAAGTGGCGCGGAACCGGACTCTGAAGCCCTTACATTTTAAATAGAAAATCATAAATGAAAGCACACTCAGTTTCTGCTTAATGAAACACTTTATTTTCCAGTTGAGAATGTGATATAACCTCTAATGATATACATTCGACGAATAATGTAAAATAAAAAACGTTACATCAATGAACAAATCTATGAAAATCAAGGGTTACCTGATGTTCGAATACACAGAGAATTCACTTTGAATTGATATAATCAAAAATCTCGTCGTAGCCCCTCCCTCCACCAAAAAAGAAACAGCTGTCAATCAAAAATGTATTGACAGGTCTTGACTCTAAATCCTCATCATCATCAGAATCATCATCTATTCCTGTTGTTCTACACTCACAGAGACCTTCACTGGTACAATCTGCAGTGGGAATCCATACCCTGTAAAAATGAATGGAAACATCCTCTCAGTGAAAGTGTGTGTGAAGGTGTGTAAGTGTGTGTTAGTGTCAGGATCAGAGAACGACAACGTTCCTCCGTCCCAGTCCAGATTTACTCTGACCCTCTGGAGCTCCTTCTCAAATGGGAGATCAATTTGTCCATCTATGGAGTCCACAGATAATTCACCTTTATATAAACACATTCTCCATAACACAGACTCAAATTCTTCCTTTCTGTCGACGGACTCTGCCATCACACCCAGTTCCCAGTGTGTACTGTTTTTCACCTGGACGTCCCAGCTGTGAGTCCCTGAGGTAAAGCCCTCAGAGCCCAGGAGACAGCAGTAACTACTCAGCCTCTCTGGATTATCAGGAAGTGTCTCTTCCTCCTCTCCTTCTTTCACAGAGGTCAGATCTTCAGACAGGACGAGGTCTGGACCAGCAGTGTTTGGGTCCAGGATGAGAGGACAGTAGGACACCATGTCCTTCATCTTGCTCCAGATGTTGAAGCTGAGGTTGCCCAGGTGTTTGGCCTGGTCTATCAGAGCTCCTGAGGGCAGCTGTGGATCCTCCAGCAGGGGGCGCTGCAGCCTCTCCACTGCAGCCTTGTAGTTGAGCAGGAAGGAGACGTCTTCAGCTCTCAGCTCCTCCTCTGTGGCTCTGACTGTGTGTGAAAGAGCTGCTATCTCTCTGCTCACAGCCTCCATCTTCTCCTTCATCATTCTCCTCTTCTGCTTCTCTTCCTTCCTCAGTGCAGCCATCCTGGCCTCCTCTTCCTCTTCTAGAAACTGGTGAAGCTTCTTAAACTGCTCCTCAATCTGCGTCTCTGTGTGTTGGGCTTGGAACATTATGTGTTCTGCTGTTTGATCAAACTGCACTTTAACGCGTTCACAGAGCTTCAGTTTCTCCTGTAAGGGCTGCAGAGACTTCTGGAGCTCCTCTTTGAGATCCTGTGCAGCTTCATCGAGGGGTTTGAATCTGTGGTTGGTGTGTGTTTTTGAATCTCTGCAGACGAGACACACTGGCTGCTGATGGTCCAGACAGAAGAGTCTGAGTGTCTCAGAGTGCAGACTGCAGAGTGTCTCTGAAGATCTCTGATCTCTCTCCTGTAAGAAGGTCTCACACAGGTTCTTTAACACCAGGTTAGAAGGAGGCTCTGACCGTGAAGATCTCCTCTTACAAAGTGGACACTCTTGTGTTGGTTTCTCTCTCCACCCGCTCTTCAGACAGTCTCTACAGAAGCTGTGGCTGCAGGACAGGACGACAGGATCTTTAAAGATGTCATGGCACACAGGACAGCAGAAATCCCCTTCTAATCTGGAAGCCATTTATCCTGAAAGTGAAGCACAAAACAATTTTTTGTTTAGTAAAACTCTTGTTCTGTGTGTGGATTCAGCAGCAGCTTGAAGTAGTGTGTGTATGTGTGTGTGCGTGTGTGTGTGCGTATGTGTGGATGCATTGCAAGTACATTTGCATACACACTGACTGACACTACAGTTGAAAACATATGAATCATAAATTATATTGTTTTTCTTTCCTTCAGTTATACCTCACACCTTCACAGAGATGAACACATTATAATTCAGTATTATTTATATTTACAATAAAGAAGATTTAACGGCCCATGTAATGGATTTCCCCTTTATTTTAAAATCACGAACACTTAACGGATATGACGTCACTGCTTCGGTACATCGTGTTCTGGTAGGAACCTTTCTCATTGTAGTTGTTTGACGAATAAGTGTTACATTTGTACCGCCTTGTTACATGTATATAATAATAATGTATATATATATTCTACAATACAATTAGAGTTGTATCGAATGTTTACACCATATTTACAAGAGTGCAGGTGCGTTTTACAAGATAAACGGCCACTCAGCTGGCGGAAATGTTTTGATGACGGACCTCTTACTTACGGCTTCCTTGACGTAACCTGGGCCGAAAAATACCCTTTTTGCTCGTGAATTTACTCCTGACGTCAGGTCAACATAACCTGGATATATTTGAGTTATCTGGCTGAGCTAACTCTAACAAAGAAATCTCGCTAAGCGGTCCTACGACGCTGATTTTCTACTCGGTAAATCAACCCAGGGTTTCTCTAGACGGCTGTATGAGCCAATCACAGGAGAGGGGCGGGTTTAGCAACATCTGACCAATCAGAAACACAGAGAAGCGACCTGACAGTGGAGCGTCATAGAGAACCGCAGTGACGCGTCCTAAAACCCGGAAGTAAACTTCTTCCGGTTCCATCGTCAAAAAACAATGCAATTTCTCCATAGGGTTTTGGAAAATAGCTCAAAATAAGGTCTGTGGTTGAAACACATTTAAGAGAGGGATCACGTTTTGTTCAGCCAGATAATCTCCACATATCTACGCTACTTTTATAATTTTCGAATCATAAATCTAGTCGCCAGAAGCAAAATGCTAACGTTATGCTATAAAGGAACTACAAGCTAGAACGGCAGGGTCGCACTACTCAACGTCACGCCAACTTAAGATCGCCTCAACTGACTTTCGCGCGCTTGCATATTTTAACAAAGCTTTTCATTTTAGCCACGCTGAATTTAACTAGAAGTCATGGCTCTGTCCATTACCAGTCTAATATCTTTTTACAAAGATGACAAGAAGAGTGTAGATAGAGGAGAGAACCACTACAAGTCAGGACACGTACAACAGTGCAGCCTGGATACTACAGATACTTAAGATAGGCATATACTCTCTTTCAAGCAGAACACGGGGAAAGAAATTTACCAGGAGTGTTTACGTAATCGGTGTAATGACGTACAACGGCCTCGACCATTTCTGTAGTCCACTAATGCCACTTGTTAACAACCATCGTTTTTCCGACACGTAAACTCTTCAGAAATCACCAGCGGGTTCACTGCTGATGTATTTAATGTGGTAGAACAAAACGTGATCTATCTCTTAATTTTGTGTCAAACACAGACCTTATTTGGAGCTATTTTCCAAAACCCTATGGAGAAATTGCATTGCTTTTTGACGAAGGAACCGGAAGTGGTAAAAATGCTAACTTACTTCCGGGTTTTAGGACGCGTCACTGCGGTTCTCTATACCCGTGGTCATATCTCATAAATGAAGAGTAAATAATCGTGTTAGACAAATATGACTAAAACACTTAATCCAGGATAAAAGCCACATAGCTTCAGCTGCAAAGTGCAGGAAGAACAGCTGGTTGGAGAAACGGTGTTTGAATGCGTAAATGAACAGGTTTATGATATCACTGCCCCATCTAAGACACGAGTGGATCTGACTTTAATTACACTGTTATCCCGCTTATTATTACACGACCTCATACTAAACACACTAACGACTTGACTCCCAATATTATTTCTACAATACATATATTCATAGAATAAATGGCAAATACTTTCTTCTTGTAAATCACAAAAAGTACAGGAATATTCAATATCATGTCTAAATCTTTGCAGTACTTCTCTGAACGTCAATCATTTACTTTTAGCCAACCTTTTAAACTGTTAAATTCAGAACCTTTAGTTAATAAGGAGCAAACAGTTATGACTGTTTTACTTTTACCAAACTTTTAGCAAACTATTACCCAACTGTCTATTACTCTCAGCTTTCACCTGTTTATCCATACCGTTAGCTAATAATGAGCTAACTGTTTCAGGGTGATTCTCTGAATCGGGTGCCTTTTGGGTCTTTACATTTTTGAAAAATGAAACTACATTTTTTGCATTTTTGATCATAACATCTGGTAGTGGACTACTTAAAACTTTGAGAAGAATTTCCTTGAAAAAATGTGACGGGATTGAAGTTTTTGGCAAAAAGTAGCCATGAGACCTTGTTTAGCTAAGACAGCACCACATGGAATTTAAGGACATCATAAAATTGTAATATTTTGCGAAACTATTGTTTAATTTTTCATAAATAATTGTTTACTATCAGTAATTCATACAACAGAGTTGAAATGTTGAGCTTGACAATCTCAATCTGACAATAAAAAAATGAAATATAGGTAAGAAAAGATACTGACACTTGCCTTTCTTTGCCGTCTTTTCCTCAATAGACTTCTGTGATGTCACTCCCTAAATGCAGATGTCACATGGACTGATCCATTATTTTAATAGGGGGGTCAAATGTATAGCGTGATGGGCTTGAAACAAACTGGGGGACGAGTGTCAATAGTGCATTTTATAGATAATTCATGTATTTTTTCAGATTTTTTTTTCTCAGTTAAAGTACACACGCATTATGATTATATTAGCATCAAAATGTTGGTATAATTGCCAATTGTTATTTGTTTAATATTCAATTAATATGTGATGATGCTCAGTGAGGACATGCAAAAATGTGTGTTGTCTACTACAAAGACAACTAATTATTATAAAACAAAAACAAAATATATATATTTAGTTTTACATTGTAATGCAAAACACCCTGTTCCTTTAATTCAGTGCTTTAAAATACATTTGTAGTTTCCTTTCATTTAAAATCTTTGAAGTAAGCTTGGGGGACACAAAGGGCACCCGATTCAGAGAATCACCCTTCAACTGTTTATCTTGTTCTCTTAGCTAACTACTCTGACTGTGTATCCCTTACTTTAAGCTAACGTTTTGTTGTTTATTATATATGGCTATTATATGCAACCTGTTTGACCTGGCACGACTGATGTTAAAGCATCTGAAACTGAAGGTAGTTCAATGATTTAGACTTTTGATAAAGAACCTTTTTTGTCCTTGTTGATTTTGTAATCACGTATTGCTTGTACTCGTTGGCTTTGAGTTGTTGATTTTTAATGTTGTCCTGTATGATAGTATCTCTAAATTCTATAAAGAGTACTAAATATAAAAAAATACATCAGGGGTGATATCGACTCCAGGCCGGTAAATGGCGCTGATGCCCTAACCGCCGAAGTCCCCAAAACCCGAAGAAGAAAAGCCGCGTCCGAAGAGAGCATGACGGGATATGAAAGTCCTCCGGCGGCGCGCTGCCGCCATGTCACCGAGAGAGAAACATATAGCTATTCTCTCTGTTTTAGGCGTAGTTAGTCTTGCTCTTTATTATATTCCCAATTTTCTTTGGGTGACTTTATTTCTTTCAGTGTGTTGTATTGTGTGTTACTATCAAAGCGGAGAATCGCTTCCCGCCAGGTTAGGCCTCAATCCTCGGGCTCGCCTAAGAGTTCCAGCCGTGCTCCGGCGCTGGTTTTGGGGCTGGGGATCAACCGGCGTGTCGGTGGCCGCTCGGGGGAAAACGAAGAGCGGCAGAAACAAAACTGAGCACCGGTCCTTTGAGGGACACTTCAGAGAAAGGCCCGTTGAAACTGGGATTTATAGGAGGGATACTTTGCACACTGAGTCGTTTCTTTTCAGTCCTCGGGATTTCCTCATGGGGAGTTACATCGGAAAACCCGAAAGTCCAACTGCCGACTCCGGGAGGCCAAGAGCCGGGAGAAACCCCCGAGAGCAGCTCCGTGAGAGACTGGCCAGACCCAACCATGCTGTCTACACGCCGAACAGGAGGCTCTCATTTGCCGGGTACGTTGATGGCCAAACAACGCATCATACGCAGCTCTCAGCCAGGAGACGGTTCAATTTCTTGGCGGGGTTTTAACGTTAATTATTAACTCTTAAGCCGTTGGATAAATGATCATTGACACATTAAAACAGGCAACAAAGAATAAGGTAGCCGCTTTTTGAGAGATATTTGACTCAGACAAACACACATTATCAAAGCAGACACAGTTATAAAATGTCAAGGACTCCTATAGTCAATCCAATATTACTCTTTTTAGTCACTTGAATATATTTTGTGTTACCCAGTGAAGCATTACCTTGTTCTCTTTAATCAGAAATTGCATATGCCATTATAAGTGTGCCTGTATATGGTATAATGATCCCTAAGCCTACTGTTGCTGGAGAAAAACACATTGAGTCACACAAACTGATCATTAAAACACAACCCCATCATTAAACTAAGCTGCAAGGTACTCTGTGTTTCTGTCCAAAGCCTTCCCTCCTCAAACCTTAGAGAACAAATCTAATTGAACTTATTTTTTGTTAGAAGTTATCCAGCAACAGATTTTAGCAATGTAGTGATGAAATGTTTACTGAATGGACAGGGCTTTCATTCAATATTTTCATAGACTAACATGACCTGACATAGGAAGCAATAGTGGAGAGGAAAGGCATATGTTAAAGTTATAATGTGAGGAGATGGTTCATTTAAATGTGGATTTCAGCACAGGCAAACGTTGTATCTTTCATAGCAGACAGCAGACCACAATAATATATTTGAAGATACTACCAGTGGCTGGATTATAAAAAACAAGTTTGGACTTTTCCCCATAGGCTTCACCAGAGATGGCAGAAGTACACACATCCTTTACTCAAATACAAGTACAGATGCTCGTGTTTAAAAATACTAGTAGAAGTACTGACTAAACTTCTTTACTCAAGTAAAAGTAAAGAAGTATGGGCTTCGAAATGTACTGAAGTAAAAAGTACCCATAACTACCTGCTGTTTTAAAGAGTACCTGACCTCCCTTTATATTAATAGAACAATAATGTCATTGTTAGCTAATGAATGTTTCCATGCTGAACAACGGCAACATGACAACGTTTTCATTGGTCCCTCTTCTTTAGAGAAGACCAGGAAATGATGGATACACGGATCGTGTTCAAATCAATAGGCACGCAATGACTCTAAAGGATAATGATCACGCCACCAAACACACATTCAAACTAAAGTAACCAGCCTGTTTGGAAAATGTAAGAAGTAGAAAGTAAAAAGTCGTAGTGGAGTAAAGTACTGATACCAGAAAAATCTTCTTAAGTACAGTAACGAAGTATTTGTACTCCACTACTTCCCACCTCTGGGCTTCAAACTGAATCACAGTAATACACAGAGAGCTAAAGTCACAGTTGATGCTCTGTGAGATGTAGATATGTGTTGTAATTTAAACATTTGTTTCCCCTCAGGGAGCCGCCGGGCACAGCGGACAGATTCACCATCACCCCGCAGCGTCATTACCCCCTGCAACAGCCCGGGGTCTCACAAGTGGGAGTCCTACCTCCTGTGAAGTGGGACAGCTTCAGGAAGAAAAACATCCTCAGCCCTCGTAACTGTTCTGCTGTCCTCAGCCCCGTCACCATCAAGATCGCCAGGCCGGACCACCTCAGCTCCCCCAGGTCTCTATGTTCACACCAATAATCAGTCTATCATACCAGGGTTATTATGAGTTTGTCCATTTTCTTACAAAAAACACCACTTTGTACTTAATATTACCGTGTATCATCTTCAAAGTGTGCTTTCAGAACATGTTACACATTTACATATCTTGTAACTGCGTCATGATTTCTCTTTTTTAATGTATCTTTTGCGGCTTGAGCACCACAAGCAAAGGCCATCATCTAGTTTAACTATAATAGAGAAAGGGCAGACATCTCTAATGCTGATATCTCTAACACAGCAAGAGGACTAATATGTATTTTAGATTTTAAGATGAAATGTCTAATTTTAAGATAAAACAGTTTGAGGACACGACTCAATTAAAGTATGAAGCAACTGGTGATTACTTGTGCCACAACAGTGATGCTGTATTATCGCACTCCATTATATTGATAGGTATCTCTAAGTCCAGTGGTTTGTAAACTGACTGATAACACTGACCATAGTTTCAATTCTAACTTTCTTTTTGTTTTTAGTTTTGACCATCTGAGTTGTGCGGGGCTCCCCACGGCGCCTGTGGACCCCTGCTCCAGAGAAAGTGTCCTCAAGGTTTTGAAGGAAAGCCGCAAGAGAGTAGTTGAGGATGAGGACGGAAGCTTCACAGCCGAGCAGAAAAGCAAAAGAAGGTACGCAGAATTCACTGGCACTAATTACCTCCTTACAATATAAGAAATGTTAGTCTGGTGAGCAAGGCTACCAAAAAGTAGCCAAT
Source organism: Dissostichus eleginoides (assembly GCA_031216635.1). Classification (NCBI taxonomy): domain Eukaryota; kingdom Metazoa; phylum Chordata; class Actinopteri; order Perciformes; family Nototheniidae; genus Dissostichus; species Dissostichus eleginoides. The sequence continues at coordinate 25,927,236 of CM062279.1, read as the reverse complement.
GCCAACGGCTGTCTGTATTCCTCATGACCCTCACCTCAGAAGTCGTAGTCGTCTAGAGAGAATCTCCCGCATTGCATGCATGGATGAATCAATGAATATCCAGCAAACTGTTTTACATAAAAAGCATTCTGGTTCTCTCAGTACATCTTTGTCATGTCTGAATTAGGCCTAAGGGAACAGGGCTTTAGCTATTTCTGTGTGAACATTTGTCGATATCTCAAGATTTAAGAAGAACACGTGCTTCCCAGGACCTGGTTTATACCGATATTCAGTTGAAGTGTGTTTGTTTGAAAAACCTTTTTTTTCCCTAGGCGTAATGACAGCAATGGAAGCGCACAATCTGCGTTTGAGCCTCTCCTGCCCAACGGGACACCATCACTGCTGGTCCCTAAGTAAGTTTGACTTTCTGAAGTGACACTTTACTGTCAAATCTTGTCATCTCTGAGGTCTATTGACTGCATATTTGATGCTGTGAAGTATATTGTGACTGTCTAAACAAATGTGAAAATGCTTTCCGTTCCTTCCTTCCTTCCTTCAGGCCAGGAAGCCTGAAAAGAGGGATGACCTCCCTTGCAGAGGATGCCCTCATGAAGAGATCTCGCACCTCCTCCATCAGCTCCGGCAGCGGGGTCCACACCCCCAGAGGAACCCCCGGCAGCAGGAGAAACCCTATCCAGAGCTCCTACAGCTCTTCAAAGGGCCTCAGCCAGGTAGCGCCTATCAGCTAAATTAAAGTGCACATATCCCTGCAATGACATAAAGCTTATTTGCTAAGATTTATTCATGTTTTCCTTCTCAGTGGAAGAAGCGGTCAGCACCCAGCTCCCCTCTGTCCAGTCCAGGGTCATCTCGCTCTCAGACCCCAGAGGCAGCCTCCAAAAGAGCCAAGTACGTCTTTCGGTTTCCTCCTAGTCATCCTCATTTAATGACAATATTTCAGTTTGTAACCTGTGGTTTCATTGCAGGGAGGACGACGGACAGTCTCCCAGCTCAGCATCCTCAGTGAGGTCAGAGAAGACGGCCTCTGAGAAGGTTCCTGTTACATGTAAGTCTCATTTATCTGCAGTGGCTGTACGGTGAAGTAAACTTAGAAGTGCAGCTCTGTGGCCAACAGCACGATACTTAAATGGGCAGTTGGATGCAAACTGTGGTTTGTCTGCTTAGAGTTCAATATGGCAACCATAGGTAGGTATGCACTGTCCTGATAAAGAATAAATAATCAGATACATCAACTCGGGGTTTACAGGTGGTCTCCTTTTAACACATTGAGACCTTGTACAGTTTCTTCTTTTTATTTAAACAAATGAACAGTCACTGGCTTGATGTAAAACCTGAGATTCATGGTCATCCCCTCGACCTCCAGGACACCAGTGTGCCTCTGGAACTATGGTTATGTAAGATGACATGAGGACAGGGGTTTGCTGTGACACTAAAACTGTCTGGATTAATTTAGCTGACACCAGGGTGACTAGTGAGAAGAAGCGAGAGACTGAGAAATGAACTACTTCACATCTGGGCGAAAAGCCAACCCCTAACAGGGTCAGCACAAGAGCAGATAGCGATGCAGAATATCAGATCAGTGCATCCCTACAAAAACATGTTGGTTGGTTGAATCAGTCGGTTTATAATTGTGCATTGCATTCATAAACACACTAGAAGCAGGGTGTCCGCGGGGTCTTAAAAAGTATTAAAAGTTGATAAATCAATTTAGCGAAAATTAAGGCTATTAAAAATATTAAACAGCATTTTCCAAGGTATTACATTTTGTAGCTTGTTTTCAATAAGTATATAAATTGTCCAAAGAGGTTGTATTCTACAGTGTGCCTGAATGTAATCATTGCGTAGGTGTGTAGTGTGATTCTGTGTAGTTTATTTATGGCATCCCGTTGGATCTGACGTCATCTGAACAGGACATCGCACGCTCACTGCTTGATAGCGCGCAAAGGTCCGTTTACGCCGGTTGTTAAACTACATCGTTATGGGGAAATGCAAGTTTGCGTCCAAATGGTTTGAAGTAAAGTGTGTCGCCAATGTAACCGGTTAGAACTCCAAGTGGCGATGAGGTCTTAAAATGTATGGAACGGGTCTTAAAAAAGGTCTTAAAAGGTATTACATTTGACTTCAGGATTCCTGCATATACCCTGTTTTAGTGGTTATTTTTGTTATTTTGTTTAAGGGGAAAAACTAAACAAATTAGGAACAGTAAACTCGTTGATGGGGTAACAACAGAGCTACTAGATAGGCTCTAAAAACTGCATTGCTCCGTCTGAAAGTTGGGCACTTTTGTCAGATGTTTGGATGTTTCGGCCCTTACATGAAAACACTTATTGCACTTGTGGCAATGGGTTTAGTCCAAAACGATCTTTGAGAAGTCTAACCACACTTTTGAACTCTCTTTCTCTCCATCATGGTCACTAGCAGATCACTCTTGTGTACTGCATGGTGCTGCAGCGTGAAAATGCCCTTTCGGATAAACAAATGCTGTAACCCTATTGCAAATTAGACACGGATTAAGTGAGAGAAAAAGGTGCAAGATAACGTTTGTGTAAAAAAGTATTATACAATAAAAAAAAAAGACATATAAATGTAAAAAAACAATAACATTTTATTGTCCATTTTATTATGATGTTGCAGCTAAATGTACTCCAGCTCTCAAGCTGCCAGTCACCCCCTCAGCAGACTCTACAGGGAGTGGTGGGAAGAGGAAGCGTAAGATTCAGCTGGTGTCGAGCCACCGGGACGATCAGATCTCTCTGGTAAGGAGTGCGTCATTCTGAATATCGCCATGTGTTACAGGGACATGGATTTCTCTCTAAACTCTGTGTTTTTTTTAGCCTCCGCCTCCAGAGCTGGGCTACACCATCACTGTGAAGGACCTGGATGAGGAGAAGAAGGCTGCGCTCAGCAAAATCCAGAAGGTCCTGGAGACTCCCGGTGAGTGGAAGCAGCAACGCTTTCAAACTCTTTATATGCAACATTTTTTTGTGTGTGTGGTCATGTAATCGCTAAAAAATACTATTTTGATTATCAATTAATTATTTAAGTAATACTTTTGATGGAAAAACTGGAGAAAACGCAGCTTCAGCCTCTGTAGTCCGGCAGTGGCTCAGTCATTAGGGGCTTGGACTGTGAGCTGTAGGGTCGCCGGTTCAAGTCCCCGAACAGACCTAAATATGGAGTGTGGACTGCTACTTGGAGAGGTCCCAGTTCACCTCCTGGGCCCTGCCGTGGTGCCCTTGAGCAAGGCACCGGACACCCCCCTCACTCCCATTGCTCCCCGGGCGCTGTACAATAGCTGCCCACTGCTCCTAGTACTAGACTCCTGGTACTAGGATGGGTTAAAAGCAGAGAACACTGTGTGTGCTGGGGGCTGTGAATATATTTGGGGTTTGGTCTAGACTTTGAGAAGCTGGGATGGACATTTTTAAATCATGCTGCACATTTATCTTCCATTCACACATACAGACTCTTACTATTGAATAATGCCAGGCTGCCATTCATTGTTAATAATATCCTTCTGCCACCCAACGACTCCAGACTCAAAAATACCTAGTATTGCACCAGTTTTCAGACTCTCTCTTCGGGGACAGTATCTGCCTTTCTCTCTGAATCCTGTCAAACTAAATACCTTTGGGTTTTTTGCTGAATAAACCAAGACTTCCAATCCCTCACCGTGGAAAAACAGAATTCAAATGTACATGGATAAATAATCATTAGTTACTCCAAATAGTAAAGCAGCTTTTATTTCTGCTTGTTTTGGAGAGCATGGTGTGTCAGGACAGTCAGACTTGACCAGACGTTTGAGCCCCCCCCCCCACCTGACCTATGAGCTTTTGACTTCTCCTTCTTCAGCTCCAGAGCCAGAGAAGTCTGTCGCCCCCGCAGTCTCCTCTTCCCTCCATCCTGCCTCCTCCAGCAGCATCACCACCCTGAGCAGCCTCCTGGCTTCTCCTCTGCCCACAGCCTCCTCCACACTCTCAAACACCCCCGTCATCAACCTGGACCCCAGCCCCAGCGTCAGTGTGAGCTCCGCCCCGGCAGCATCCAACCCGCTGCTGGAGGCTCTGAAGATGAAGATCAGCATTCCTGCGAGCTCCACCTCTGCCGCCAACACAACTACAGGTACCTTTTTTTTCTTTCACAGGATGAGTGAGGGTACAATTACATTACATTCAAGATTTCATGACACCAAGAAATTCATTGGCAACAACATTTGACTTAAATTAGATACAGTAACAATTTAATACTTCATCCCTACTCATTTTCCCAAACAAACACTGACCAAACCTCCCCTCCCACACACACACACACACACACACACACACACACGTCGTTTAAGTGTTCCCCAATGTGTCTGGATTTTGAGGGTGGTCCTGTGGCTCAACACAACTACAGGTACCGTCATTGAACTGAAGCTGTTCTTCAGAAAAGTTCTGAAGCCATGATTGCAATTTGATCTACAACATAAAAATAATAAGTAATTTCCACTTTGCCATATATCCCTAGACGTAAGTACGATAATACTTTAATGGTCAGATCAAGCCTGAAATAACAGCACGATCACTGAGAGAAAACCTGCTCAAAGAGCCTTCAGCGTGCATCTGATCTGGGATCAGCTCTGTATTTACTGTGAGGATTGACTGGAGCACAAAGGATGCTTCAGTCTGACTTTATTGAATCGCGGGACCCTGTATCTCCCATTAGATGGTAGCAGTTCATATTCGCTGTTCAGAACATGGTTTGGGTCCCAGATGATGTTGTTGGACAGCTTCAATAGGTTATTATGGTATGCTGAGTCATAACGTCTCTGACAGGGTGGACCAACAATCGTGGAGCAGTTTTTTCCACAGGTGATCATCTACATCTTGTTTGATTCTGACATGTTCTTGTTGTTTTGTCTCCGTAGTGTCTGCATCCTCCACGCCGGTGCAGCCCAGTGGTTTCACCCTGAATGTTTCCACTGCAGGAGTCGCCCCTCCTGCCTCCACCTCTACATCCTCCTCTACAGGTGTGGAGCAGCCCTCAGCCTTCACCCAGGTGCTGAGTCAGGTCTCCAAGCCCTCCATCAGTGTTGCTGCTGTAGCAGGACCAACCCTGTTTGGACTGAGCAGTCTGATCAGCATCGCTGCTGCTTCTTCCGCCTCCAACCCGGTCTCTGCTGCTGCTCCTTCCCCCGCCAGCAGCTTAGCTTCACTCAGTAACACCAACCCTCTGCTGGCTTCAGGGTTCAAACCCATTTTTTCCGTCACCACCACCACCACCACCCCCGCAGCTGCATCAACCCCGGAGAGCAAACCTCCTGTCCAAAGTTTCAAGCCCATCTTTGGAGCTGCTACTTCAACTGCTGGATTCGGACTGCCTCCACCCTACACCAGCTCTAACTCAGCCGCCACCGCTTCTCCCAGTATCACATCATCAATGTTTGGTGGATCCACTAGCAGCACCACAGTTACCCCGTCTGTTTTCCCTGGTTTAACCATCACCAACACCCCCTCCTCCACCGGCTCCATCGCCGCCACGCAGCCCGCAGCCCCAGCAGCTGTGAAATCCCTCTTTGGAAACTGGTCAGCACCAACAACAACCTCCACCAGCTCAGCCTCAGCGCAGGCACCTAACACCGGGAGCTCATTTCAGTTTGGAGCCGCGACCACTACTGCTGCTGCTGCTCCTGTCCCGACCGCTGCTGCCACCACCACCTCCAGCGGGGGCAACTTCGCCTTTGGTGCCACACAGGCAGACCCTCAGGCAGCCAACCAGAAGGCATTCTCCTTCGGTCAGGCAGCTCCCAGCCAGAACACAACCACATCTTCATTTGGAGGCTTTTCAATGGCCAGCACGGCCTCCACCACTGCTGCCACCACCACCCAGTCCACCTTCAGCTTTGGGAAGTCGTCTTTTCAAGCACCGGCAGCACAGGCCACATTTGGCTCCTCGGCGGCACCGGCAGCACAGAACACATTTGGCTCCTCGGCGGCACCGGCAGCACAGAACACATTTGGCTCCTCGGCGGCACCGGCAGCACAGGCCACATTTGGCTCCTCGGCGGCACCGGCAGCACAGAACACATTTGGTTCTACAGCGGCACAAACGGCACCGACCACGTTTGGTTCTTCAGCGGCACAAACGGCACCGACCACGTTTGGTTCTTCAGCGGCACCTGCAGCACAGACCCCCTTTGGCTCTTCAACGGCAGCACAGGCCACATTTGGTTCTTCAGCAGCAGCACAGACCTCCTTTGGCTCCTCAGCGGCGGCGCCAAACTCTTTCAACTTCGGTGGAGGAGCATCATCCACCCCAGCCCCTAACACCGCCCCACCCCCTTTCCCCTTTGGGTCGACTGCCGCCACGACAGCTGCCAGTTTTGGGACGCCTGCTAAACCAGCGTTTGGAAGCAGCTCCACTGGGTTTGCTTTCGGCGGCACCGCTGCTCCCTCGGCTGCCCCCTCGGCTGCTCCGAACTTCGGTTCAGCCGCACAGACTCAGAGCTCCTCCTCCTCCAACTTCTCTTTTGGAAATGCGGCTCCTCAGCAGGCGGCCCCCGGTCCGGCTCAGCCTGCATCCGGTGGATTTAATTTCGGAGCTGCGATGCCATGCCCCCAGTTTGGAACACCAGCCCCCAGTAACCCTGCACCACAGATGGGAGGCTTCAATTTCGGGGCTGCTGCTACTGACAAACCAGCTTTTGGTAAGTAATAAAACACATTTTATGTGCCCGTTTTATATTTCAGTGAGAAACGCAACTCAACTTGATAGGGTAAAACCTTGACAGGGCTCAACGCTAACTTTTAAAAGTGGTTGCCAGGCTGGCAACAAGGCATCAGCTTTTGGTTGCCAAAACTGAAAATACGGTTGCCATTTTTAGTCACCTTGTATTTTAAATAATTAAGATACTATACAGTTATACATCAACTTAATAATGAACATGTGACACAAAAGAATGTTCAAATGCTTTACAATAAGTAATTAACACAATTATTTGAAACTAAAGTGGTAGTAAACTTGTCCACCCTCAATTGCTGGTATACAAAATACCAGTGGTGCAGCTGTTGTCATGTTCTTCACAGATCCCTCACAAATGAATTGAGCAAGTCACTAGTTTCTTGGTCATCCGTTGTCTTCCTTTCAAATGTGGGTTTTCTTGACCTTTGTGCTGAACCCCACCATAGATCCATTGGCCCTTCAGCATTGAAGTCTTCGATTGGCCAGACTAATACATTTCTAATGTTAAATAAATGAAAACCATTCACAGTTAAGAATTAGATATTAATTATTAATGCTGTAAATTACCTTTTAATATGTCTAACTATATTTAAAATGTGTTACCTTTTTATAGAAGTGATTATAATTTTATGCCAATATTTTCCTATGGTAAAGTTTCGTTTTGCACTTTTATTTTGGTAGTAATAAGATCGGGACTCTTATTTTGAAGGAACTTTTACCGGAAGTGAATGGAAAACATTCCTCTTTGCTTTTCGTTTGGGTTCACCTTGCGCTTTATCAGTTGAATCACTTTGAACATTCGTTTGAGATGTTGACGGGTTGGCCGAACCTTTTACCCCACAGTCAAACAACTTAATTTGCTTCGCCATTTTTTGTAAAACAAACACACGGCGCACGCGAGTAAACGTGCATCGCTTTCTGGCTACACCAATGCACGTGCAACTTAAGTATCAGGTTCCGACTGTTCACAACAATAATTAAATATCACTCTTAATACAACAAATAATTAACATTTAACTATTTTGGGGTGCACATTTTGCTGTTTGCTGTCCTTATTTCTTTATGTTAAAAACTGGTTGCCACTGATGGCAACCAAAGGCCAAGAAGTGGTTGACATTTTTTCTGAATGGTTGCCAATGGCAACCTGGCAACCATTACTGTCGAGCCCTGCCTTGAACTGCTCTATGATACACTAATGGCGCATTTCCACTGCAGGGCCTCGCACGGCTTAGTACGGTATAGTTAGGCCTTGTTAGGCCAGGCTCACTTTATGCTGCGTTTCAATTACAGTTTAGGAACTGGGGCAGTAACTATAGTAACGCAGTGTAGGCGGAGCCGTGACGTCATCTTCAATGCGAAACACAAAACCAACATCAGCCGTTAGCTGTTAGCACTCAAGCTCACAGCTCCTCATATCTGTTCAGAAACTAGACAAAAGTTAAACAAGTACAAACCACAGACTGTCTGTGTCATGGCGAATACAGTCGCTGCTTTATTTATGTCTGTAGGCCGTTGTTGTGAGTGTGGACGGTCGGAGCATATACTGCGTTAGCTTAGCCGATCTCCATTCAGAAAACACGCATTTTAAAAGGTTTTTCACCTGCCGTCTGTCTGCAGACTTGTCAAAGCATTAATTCATGGTTTGTACTAACCGGTATCAGTATGTTGTTACTTCGGCATCATTTTGAAACGTGTATTACAATTAAATCACGGTCAAATATGTTCATTTTGTTGTAGTTGCCAGCGATTCTCTCACTAGTTTAGCATACTCAGCCCGGCTGTTGGCCCGGAAAGAACCTCGATTTTGGAGAGCCAGAAAACTGTGAAAAAGTACCCGTTAGCCGGAACTACGCCTAGTGGAAACGCAACCAAAAACGGGCCGGGCACGGCATGCTTAAACCGCACTCCGCGCTGTAGTGGAAATGCGCCATAATTGTATGTAATTGTTTATAGTAAGATAAATTACAAGCTTTGTGAGAGAATGCAGCTTTAATATTTGAGATAGAAACTACAATATTTTGCAAACATGTCAGTCTTTTGAATGAGAATAATACAATATCTCATTTAAAACCTAAAACGTTCCTACGCAATAGAAAGAAAGAAATGGGAATGTTAGAAACCATTATGATGTCCAATGCTGAATGGGAAAACTGCTATTTTGATGTTGCTCAAAGAACTGTTTAATAAAGTTGTGCTCTCTCTGCAGGAACGTCTAACCCATCCTTCGGTCAGAGTGCTGCTGCCGCTGCCGGTCCGATCCCCTTTGGAAGTCCTGCAACTCCAGTCCAAGGCTTCAACTCTGTTCCTTTCGGTATGTCATTTTTGTTTCTGGTGGTAAGGCACTTCCTGCAGAGATCACTGCTTCCACTCCTACTGCTATTTAGGTACCACTTTACAATAAGACTACTCTTATAAAGGGTTTAGGAATAGTTTGTAATTCATTTATTAATTAGGTTGTGAAAACTTCATAAATCATTAATAAGCTTTTATAAGACATGAGATAAACAGGGCAACTGTGACCAGCTGCTTGCCAAATAGTGAGCCCACATGTATCTGTACTGCTAAGTTTTATATTGGCTACCTAGCTTACTTCGTCTTCCTCATCAGCCAGCATCCTTGGTGTCTGTTGCTCACTGAGTTGATTCTTGCTGAGTAGCCAATATAAGGCTTAGTCATCTTGCCAAATAGTGAGCCTGTGTTGATGCATGAAAACTATGTTAGAACTGGTTTATAAATGGTTCTTGATGATTAATAAAGTGTTTACAACCTAATTCATAACCTAATTAGAAACCCTTTATGAATCCTTTATAAGGGTAGTCTTATTGTAAAGTGGTATCGCTATTTATTACATTTTTACTTCATTATTTGCCTCTCTTGTTTGTTTGTTTGTTCGTCATGTAAAGCGGCCTTGGGTCCCTTGAAAGGCGCTACACAAATGTAGTCTATTATTATTAGTAGAAGGTAGGGCTGCTCAATGAATCGTATTTTAATCGCAATTACGATTTTGGCTTGCAACGATTATGAAAACAAAATAATCTAAATAAAACTATTTTATTTTTAATAATTTTTTTAATGTTTTTTCAGCTGAAATTATACTTAAAGTTCAGGGTAATCAACTGTTAAAAACATACTGTTCACATTTTTTTTTCAGTAAATGGATAATCGTTTTTAATAGTTTTTTTATATCAATTATTGACCCAAATAATCGAGATTAAGATTTTTGCCATAATCGAGCAGCCCTAGTAGAAGGACAAACCTACATTTGATCCTTAGAAATGACACATGCTTCTTGTCGTTATCCTCAGGGTCCCCAGCCGCTCCCTCCTTCTCCATCGGAGCCGGATCAAAGCCAATTGGAGCTCGTCAGAGGCTTCAGGCGCGGAGGCAGCACAACAGGAAGAAGTAACGTGCTGCGTGTGTCCAGCACCGCCTAAAGAGGACTTCAGCTGCTGCTATCGTTGATCTGGCTTACGTTGCTCTGATCTAAGCCCTCAAACCTGGCTGCCACCACGTCCTCTGCTCCCCCTCCTCAGGTGGTCGTGCTTGCCCGAAACATTGTGTTTGTAGAGGAGTTAGAATTAGAAAGAGCACACAGCCTGCTCACTGCCTGGATGACTACATGTGAGGAGACAGGATCCATAACAACGTACTATACTTGAAGAGAGGGAGAAGACGCGTTTGATTTTGAACAAAAGCATATCCAAAGTCCTTTTTTTTTTTCCTTTTACAGTGTGTGGACACTCCCATTGGTTGGTCTTAAGGAGAAGTTGAGACGCCTCGACTCAAACATTTATTTTTTTACGTGAAGAGCTCACTGGTTTGTATGTTACAGAGTATTTGAGTTCGTTATCTGAATGAATGAGTGTGATTGGGATGAAAGGCACAGTTGATTCAGATAAGGTACAAAAACACTGCAGTGTAAATGTAAAGTTATGAGAAGTTTGCATTTTTAAATTATTTTTTTAATTGGCTCTCTGACCCTGTAAATGAACGATCTGTTTCTGCACTTAAAGGGCGACTTAGTTAATGTCTTAAAGTTACTTATGGTTACTGCAGACTTTTGTGTTCTTGTTTCATACTTTTTGTCATTTCAAGCATTCCTAGAGCCTTTTTTTGACAGTGATTGCCAACACTGATGTAATTAGCAGGTCAGTATAGGACTAAGATGACTACTCTTATCTTATGCTGACCAAACCAAAGCCAACTCATCAACTTCATGCCTGTGAAAAGAATCTGTGAACTCTGTCTCTCTTTATGCTGAGATGTTTGTTTGTGCCAGACTACCTCTCTTTGCTCCAGGCGCTGAATCTGTGTCACTGACAGGATTGAGAAGATCAATAATATTTTACCTTTTAACCACTGTTAACACCTTTTAAATTAATACAGTGAGTGTTTAAATGACATGCTGCAAAACAAACATTAGCCCCTCTGGTATTTCATTGTTTTAATAGATAAATAATATCAGCTTTACTTAGATACAATTTGTCATATTGAAAAGTATTAGTTATCTGCTTAGTAATTGCATAAACTCTCATGATGATGCAAGATCGAAGATTTTTGTCAAACACACGGGACGATAAACACATTTCTGTCTGCGGTCAAGGTTTTTTTTTTATTAAAATGATTTCTGTTTTGTGTGATGCATTTTGTGGTTAATTTTGAATGAATAAAAACTGAATTTTGGACTTGAATGTTACAAAAATAACACATTTCAACCCTTTGGGGTCCCATTCTTTTTTTCTCCTCATGCAGGGGGTCCGCGGGGTCTTAAAGTATTAAAAGTTGATAAATACATTTAGCGAAAATTAAGGCTATTAAAAAGTATTAAAGTGCATTTTCCAAGCTATTACATTTTGTAGCTTGTTTTCAATAAGTATATCAATTGTCCAAAGAGGTTGTATTCTACAGTCTACCTGAATGTAATCATTGCGTAGGTGTGTAGTGTGATTCTGTGTAGTTTATTTATGGCATCCCGTTGGATTAGACGTCATCTGAACAGGACATCGCGCGCTCACTGCTTGATAGCGCGCGAAGGTCCGTTTACGCCGGTTGTTAAACTTACATCGTTATGGGGAAATGCAAGTTTGCGTCCAAATGGTTGGAAGATAAGGAAGAAGGACAATCAATACTGTATATTGTAAATGTGAGGTAAAGTTTGTCGCCAATGTAACCGGTTAAAACTCCAAGTGGCGATGAGGTCTTAAAATGTATGGAAAGGGTCTTAAAAGGTATTACATTTGACTTCAGGATTCCTGCATATACCCTGTATATTCACTTGACTTTATCTGAGTCCCTACTCCATACTACTTTCTAATAGGAGCCATCTTTTATGTAAGAATACAAGAGGTCTACATCCTTTTACGCATTGCCTTATGCCAACCCTCCTGTCCAGTAGTTGGCGGTATTGCGCTTTTCGTTGTTTGCCGACATTTAAATCGACGAAGAAGAAGACGACAACGTACTTTGACGCATGCGCAGTAGCCTCAGGTAGTGAGGTGGTAGCCAAGTAGACGTTAGCAGTGTATTAAAGTACGTGGCACCAAACTTTTGACATGATGGAAGTAGCAGCATTAGTGGCCTTGACCTTATTATTGGGTGCACTGGTTATACTCGTCGCAATAGCGGTAGGTAAAAGGAAAGAAGAAATCAGGGAGGAAATAGAGCAAGCGGCGGAGTTGACCGGTAAGAGACACACTAAGCTAACGTAACTCTAGCCGAGCAATGAGTCATTAACTGTCACTATCACTGGGGTCTTTGACACACACATGTTCATTCATTCATTCATTTATTCATGTGTGAGTGTAAGAACTGCACCTCCACGGTTACGTAGACACCTTACGAAGCGAGTAATAGAAACTACAGCAACTTTGAGTGACTGTCACCTGTCTTCATTGACTATAAATTATGCAAACATGAGATCAGAATTCAACCGAGATGCTCTTTGACCTCTCTGAGCATCAGAGCTTCGTTTTAGGTTGTAGGAAGGCCTCTTAGGGGTTTGTTTTGTACTTGCAGATGATTGAATGTGCACAAAGACACATCTAAGAATAAGTGCAATAAGGAAAGGAGAAATCAGCAGTCTTTATTCAAAGATGCTGGAAGCCTAGCATCAAGATGTCTGCAGGTTTAAATAGGAAGAGGCCATTTTGCACAATAATGCCTAAAACAGGCTTCAATTCGCAGGCAATGGTTGCTTTGGCAAAGCTCTGGATCTGGACAGTTTAACCTACTGAGAAGACTATAAGAAATGGACAAACTAAATATTTAAAGCAGTTGCACGTTGCGATTAAGGGTCATTTAGGCTTTTCTGGACTGGAAAAACAAAATCATTTTCGTCAGTATATTTTCTACTTTTTGTATTGCTGTTTTATTTCTATTTTGAGATGTTTAACGTTATAATTGATTAGTTCTACTCTTAATTTCTCTTATGTGCAATGCCTTGTTTTCAATGCTGCTGCAACGCAAACATTTCTTAAATTGGGATCACTAAAGTACATCTTATCTTATCTTTCATGCAAAACTGTGGAGACAACACTAAAATAGAAGTTTGAATCATTTGTCTTTCCTTCAATTGGGTCAAAAACGTTTTGGGTTGCTGAATTATACTGTTGTTATATGTTTTATATCGACATCATTGAAGAAGGAAGAAAAACCTCTTTACAACAGATGCTTCCATAGCATAGCATCACGAGATGTTAGGAACTGCAAAATCCATGTCACCCCTTTGTCCACCAGAGACCTTTTAATAGTGACAACAGAAATGTGCACAGGTTTTGGTTTGTGGTCTCATAAATTGAAATGTTTTTGAGTCGCCGTCTGTTTTGTTTCTCAGCTGAAGGCAGTGCCGCAAAGGTTCCTGCGTCCAAGAAGCCAAAGCAGGAGAAGCTGCGCGTCCGAAAGGATAAAGCCTCACAGCACACGTTCAGCCACCAGCTGCTGGCCGCCTCACTGAAGGTAAACCTGAGCACACGGTGACATTACAACTGCCTCTGAGTAGTGAGAGGGTCCTTGTTCTACGACATGTTCGTAGTTATCAACAGTTTAGAAGTCAAAAAGCCCCTATTTCTATTTAGTTTGCCTCATTGATGTCGCGTGGGCATGGCATTTATCATTATTGATCAGAATAATTGTTAGTTGCAGGCCTAAACAAAAACAACATAAAAACATAATGACCTTCATGGAAATACAATGTATATGTTGAATTCAGAAGTGTTGATGAAACTGAAAAACGGTGTACATGTGTAGATATTTGTCATTTCAAACAACCCCTATGTACTTTTTCGTTTTCGTTTTATTTTACCAATTTTGTTCGGTATTTAATTTGTCATTTTGTGTCTCTAAAAATATATGATTTGCAAAACTTTACTTTTAATATAACGTGACCCCAAATAAATAAAGAATAACTGGCAACTGTATTAGTGATGTGTTTTTTTGTGTTTGCCTCACTTCAGGCTTTTTCTCCCAAAGCCATTTCTTAAAGCATTTGTGCCTTTGTGTCCGTGTTCTTCAGAGCCACAGTGCGAACGTGACGTGTCTGGACTTCAGCAGTAACGGGAAGTATCTGGCGTCCTGCGCTGACGACCGCACCGTCCGGATCTGGAGCACCAAAGACTTCCTGGAGCGGGAACACAAGTGTCTGCGCGCCAACGTGGATCTGGATCACGCCACGCTGGTCCGCTTCAGCCCCGACTCCAGGTCTCCACCTCTCTCTCCTATTGTACTAGTGCAGACCCTCATATATAGATATATACCCCTAAACAACTCTAAATAATAAAAAAAACTATAAGTAAGTAACATTTATTTATAAACGCGCTTTTCACAGACATAGTCACAAAGTGCTTAACAAAGCATTAAAACAAGTGCACAATAGAGAGCCTAAGTCCCGCCCTTCTACTTTCAACCCATGGGACCTTATTTCGGAAAAAATGTGTACTGAAGTCAATGGAGAGAGAGTAATTATGCTTCAATCCCGTTTGAATTGTGCCACGAATTACACATATGATGTTTGTCAATTGAAAAGATAATTTTTCAAGTCAAGAAAAAAAAAGTTTGTCGTAAAACTGTGAAGTAACACTTAGTTTTGTTTGAAACCGCTCAATGAACTATATCTCTGGTCTCGCACAATACACGTCAGCAACACCAGAATGAGGTGAAAAGTATTAAAGGAGGTGGAAATCATTACACGTCTGGGCATGTTGAGAGCTGCGATTACACAAAAGGGGAGTTAGTCAGTTCCGTAAGAGCCAGAGGGAACGGCTGTACAAGGCTACTTACTCTGGGATTTGTAGTCTTTATAGTTGTGTATTTTTCATAGTCTTATATTTCAACAGTTTTACGACAAACTGTGACTTTCTTGACTTGGAAATACTTTTTTTAAATTGACAAACATCATATGTGTAATTCATGGCACAATTCAAACGGGATCAAAAAGTATTTCTCTCTCTCCATTTACTACAATACATATTTTTTCCGAAATAAGGTCCCATGGTGGTCCACCGGAAAGGGAGGGACTTAGGCTCTCTATACATTGTGAAAAACACAATACACAATACATAGAATAAAAACACACAAGTTACGCCTGCCCAAACAGGAATGTCTTTAAGCCTTAGCTCAGCAAAAACAAAAACCCGTTAACATTTAGATTTTTTCGTCGGTGTGTAAGGTTTAAAAAATAGTACTGGTTCCTCTTGAGGTGATTTTTGGATGCAGGCTCATACTAATGCACACCTTTCTCCTACAGGGCATTTATCACCTGGCTGGCTAATGGAGACACCATTCGAATATTCAAAATGACCAAAAAGGAGGACGGCACTATGAACTTCAAAGCTGCTCCGGAGGACTTCCCACAGAAACACAAGGCTCCCATCCTAAACATCGGCATTGCAGAGACGGGTACATATAAAACGTCTTGAAGTCATGTTTGGATTTGTAGATACTGTTTGTATTATTATTGTATGTTTAAACTTACTGTATTATTTGCACTATGACCTGAAAACAAGCGAGCTAAACAACCAAAAAGAGACAGAGGACTTCAGAGACACAAATCTATTGTAAAAGGACGACAAACTGAAGCAAAATGACTAAAAAGTGACGCAACCCTCATACTAGTGTTGATAATTGGTACCCAGACTGGTTTACCGTGATTATGAATGAATGCAAGTTAACGTCTAAAAACAAAAATCCCAAAGGGACAACAGTTTAAGCACTTGGATCCTCTAGTTTGTCATCAGATGAAAATACTAAGTAATGCTAGGATGAACTGATTCAGTGTTTCATCTCTGCAGGAAAGTTCATCATGAGCGCCTACACGGACACCACCATCCACATCTGGGACCTGAAGGGGGAGATCCTGGCCTCCCTGAACACCAACCAGATGACCAACTCTTACGCTGCCGTCTCCCCCTGCGGCCGGTCAGTCTCTCCTCCCTCGCTGGAAACATTTCACTTAGAACATTGAATAGGGATCCCTCAGATACACAGTGCGCAGAAAACATATTAACCCCCTTTGCAGGTTTTTATGTTTAATTGTCTTCCAACATATTAACCCTTAACCCTAACCGTAAAAGATTTTCAAAACGAAAAGGGATCTTAACAAAGTCAAGAATTATTTTATTTTTGTGTATAGCAGTTTAAAATACTTTCAACCAGAAAAGGTACTTGCACATACCTACTTCCCAGGGGCGGACTGGGACTAAAAATCTGCCCGGGACTCTCGACCGGCCCACTTCGGTACCGCCGGCCCACCTCGGTACCGCAAGTAAATACCGCTAGTAAATGCCGCTAGTAAATTGTCAATGGGGGGGGGGTGCTAGTGACTTATCCGACCGGCCCACATCGTCCGACCGCCCACTTCAGTACCGGCCCATCGGGATTCGTCCAGAACGTCCCGATGGCCAGTCCGCCACTGCTACTTCCACAATGAAAGTCGTCACCTATTAATATAATGTCATATGTGTGTTTGTCCGTCTCCCAGGTTCGTAGCCTCGTGTGGTTTCACTACTGACGTCAAGGTGTGGGAGGTTTGCTTCGGGAAGGGAGGAGAGTTTAAAGAAGTCGCACGAGCTTTCGACCTGAAGGGCCACTCTGCAGGAGTTCATGCTTTCGCCTTTTCCAATGACTCTCACAAGTAAGGAGGCTTTGCTGATAATTGTTTTCTGAACCCATTTCTTGTTGGATGAAAAGATTGATTCCACTCTCGTATGAATGCTAAACATGACAAGAAAAGTCGAGATTATGTCATGAGACCACATATCATGTTATATTTTACTATACAATATGTCAAAGGTTATGTCTTTCCCTGGTTTTAAAGGCAGTAAAATCAAGTTTTCTGAAACAACCACATTGTTCTGTACTTAGTCATTTGATCTACACATTACTGAGATATTTTATAAAAGCACAAATGGAGAAATCGATGTCAAGGTATTTAGTCACAAATATTGTATATATTTTTCTCTTTCTCCATATCGCCCGAGCGTAGCATTACGTTTAGAAACATAGCCTGGCTCTGTCTAAACAACAACACTACATCTCCTAGCAACATTGAACATTTTTCATTAATGATTTCACACATTGTTTTTTGTACAGATTTTGTAAAGATGTAAATAAGAGATCTTCAGAGAATCTCTATCCTCAGCATCTTCTCAGTTTAAATATGCAACATGTTTCTTTCCACTTTTTAGAATGGTGACTGTCTCCAAAGACGGCACGTGGAAGCTGTGGAATACAAATGTTGAGTACAAGAAGCAGCAGGACCCCTACCTCCTGAAGACGGTCCCCTGTTCGTCCTCTGAAGGCACTCTGGCGGCGCTGTCTCCGGACGGCCGGGTGGTCGCCATCAGTGACGGCTGCAACGTGGCCATGTTCAACGCCACCACCGGCCGGCTGGAGGAGGAACTGCACGGCGTCCACAGCGAGGAGATCAACGACCTCAGGTTCGATGTAACCGGACGATTCTTGGCGTGCAGCGGCGACAAAGCCATCCGAGTGTTTCACAACGCCCCCGGCTACCGGGCGGCCATCAGAGACATGCAGGACATGCTGAAGAAGGCCCAGAACGAAGCCATGAAGCAGAGACTGCAGCAGCAGATCTCAGAGGCTCAGAGAGCGCTGGACACTGTGCTCGCTGCTCCCAACGAGTGACGGGAGGAAACACTGTGATGAAGTCTTAAAGTCTGACTCTTGATGCTAATTTTTTTTTTTGCAACTTCAAATCTCCCTCCGCCAATAAATGCTTTGGCCCGGGAATTAAAGAATGTGCATGTAGTTTTAATAAAGAACATCTTTTTATGGAAAAGGGAAATGTTCTGATCTTATTGTCCAGTTCTTTAAGTGTGATCCTCTGCTGCAACAATTTAAAGTCTTCCTCCTTTAAAAATATGTTTGCTTGTTGTTCTTTCACTCAGAGGTATGATTTTGTTTTTGCAGAATGATGTTTGTGCATGTACATGTTACATCACAAATAGTGTGGGAGCCCTCTACGGTCCAGTGGGAAACTTACACATTTGGAAAGAGATGAGATTACTTACGGGAAGAGACCGAGGGGTAGACCTAGGACCAGGTGGAGGGATTATATCTCTTCGCTGGCCTGGGAGCGCCTTGGGATCCCCCAGTCAGAGCTGGTTGATGTGGCCAGGGGAAGGAAAGTTTGGGGCTCTCTGCTGGAACTGCTACCTCCGCGACCCGACCACGGATAAGCGGGAGAAGATGGATGGATGGATGGATAGATGGAGATTACTTTTATTAAGATTTTTTTTATTGAGAAAGCATTTAAATGCACAAACATTTCAGACATGTCTTCAAAAGACTCGGCATAATAATTTTTAAATAAAATCATAGAAATAATAATGATGAGTGAAAATATGTAATACAATTTATTAAAATCCATAGATTAAATAAGTATGCATAATTCCCAAAAGAGATTTATTTAAAATACGTTTGACATTTGTATCACTTATTTTAGAATTAAAAAGTGTAACAGTCATAATTTATATTTGTAATCGTTATTGTATCATTAATACTTTCTTTATTTTCAACATATTCAACACTGTCCATTTTGTAACACTTGTGTTCTTTTTTCCAATAAAGTTTTTCAAAAGTGAAAAAAAACAAACGTTTGACCCGGAAGTAGAATCCGCCGAGTTCCACACGTGTTTCCTTCCTCTTAGCAGCAGCATGTACTGAGAGACCACAGAGGGAAATGTCTGTAGAGATGGTGGAGCTCTCCGTGAAAACAGCGGAGCCGGTGCGCCCGGCCGGAGTCCTGCAGCAGAACCGGGTCTTCCTCGACTTCTTCTGGGACATCGCCAAGCCCGAGCAGGAGGTCCGGCTCAAGGCCGTAGAAGACCTGATCCAGTACCTGAAGAAAAGCGACCAGGTGAGGGGAGATCTGACACACACACACACAACACACAGCGTGGAGACACTGCGCGAAGTAACGGAACTAGTTAGTGGTTTATGGCATTTAACACTTGTAACGTCAGTAGTGGTGGAAGGAATACATCATTAATGTACTGCAATAAAAGTAGTATTGATGTAACTATAATGTCAAGCATATTCTGTTATGAGTAAAGACTGCATGTGCTGCATAGGGTGACAAATCCAAGCACTGCATTCAAATCCAACTGCAGTGAAAACGTCAGCAATATATCAAAATAAACTTAGTACCAAAAATAAAAGTATGTATATGTAATTAAAACGTAATCAATCATGGTGTATTTATATAGCCCAATATCACACATTTTACCTTTGTCTCAGTGGACTTTACAGTTTGTACAGAATACAAATACGACACCCTCACATTGGATAAGGAAACACTTCCAAAAAACCCTCCACAGTTAATGGGGAGACATTGAGGTTATCTCGGTGAAAGCAACAGAGGAGGGTCCCTCTCCCAGGACGGGCAGACGTGCAATAAGTGTCGTGTGTAAATTAAAAAAGATAATACATTAACAACATAGGAAGTCCAAATGCTTGAGAATGCATGTGTCTATAAATAATAATAATAATAATAATAAGATGAATCCAGGTGGATGTCAACATTCCTGTTGGTGCCATCAAAGAAGTAGTAAAGTGAACATCAGGCAGGACCACATACAATGTGTTGGTTGATACTCTAACTAGGTACTGCTTGCATCATCTGTGTGATCGTGTGTGTGTGTGTTTGTTTCAGGCAGATGAATTGGACTACACATTTAAAAGGCTGGTGGACGGACTGGCTCACACTCGAGAGGCAGCGAGGCCCGGCTTCAGCCTGGCTCTGGGACAGGTGAGACAACCTCAGAAACATTTCTAAAACACACAAGTTTGTAAATAGAATTGTATTTCAGGCTCACTTGTACTTGTGAATATCTGAAATGTGACTATGGCGGTATGACTAAAAACACCTGATCAGGGCCTCATGAGTCTTATGTGGTGAAGGAATCAGAATGCATGAAACGACTGCAAAATGTAAACTATTTTATTGTGCAAACTTTGCGTACAACATAACAACAAAAGCACTGTTTGAAAATGTAAACAAATCCCCCTTCCCTGAAACTGCAGAGTGCACATTTAAATACTTTTTTATGATTTAATAAGGGACTCCTTTCTCTGCCGCACAGCTCGAGCGCCCTACGCCACATTTTAAACGTTATTGCGGTATGTGAAAAATGTATATTATACGGAATTAAGTTCAAGGTATTCGGTATGAGAAGATTTAAAGCCCAGCACTACATGTGACACAAGAGGCGCTTTCACACCAAGTACTTTGCCGTACTTAGTTCATCAGAACTCTTTAGTTCTCATGAACTAAGTACAGATCGCGTTCACACCAGAATAAGTCCCTGAGGGAGGATTAGTCAAATGAAGCCGCTGACGTCACTTCTTCTTTTGCTTTGGGTTTACTGGCAGGCCGCAAACAACTTCACGGCGTATACTGCCACCCGAAGTCCCCGGCCGGAAGTCCCCCGGAGTTGGGGACTGGCTTCAGTAGAAGCTGCTGGGACTCCCAGCAGCTTCTACTGAAGCCTTCCGAGTAAATCGCCAGAACGCCGACACCTCCTCATCTCCACCGCTCCCATGTTTTCTTTTGTGTTGCCATAAGTTATTCTCTCTCCGTTGGTGCGCAGGGCTAATGCTAATAAGGCTAATGCCAGCAAATACAATCTGCTTCACAAAACTTTTCAGAGTTTTACGGGGCGTGGATTGCAATCCGCCCAGCCAATCAGAAATGGGAACCTTTTTCTCCCATGAAAGTACCTGCTCTCTAGCACGGACTGAAAAGGGGTGAAAAGGTTCTCATGAACTAAGTTCTAGTTCCGTATTTTTTTGGTGTGAACGCAACATTTCAAGAACTATTGGAACTATACTGGGAAAAGTACTCCGGTGTGAAAGCGCCTATTATATTTACCAACTCAGAACACCGTTTTAAGATGCGTCAATTTATTAACCACACACACTGGAGTAGACAGTTTAGTCATTTAGTTTTAATGAAGTAGAAATAGTTTTCCAGTTGAGTTTCTGAATAGGGATGTGTGTCGGTCATGGCGTTAATGAATTGTGAAGCTTTGGAAACTGAGCTCCAGTAGCAGCGGGTAGAACTAATGAACTTTGTTAGCTTTATTATAACATGAGTTTCTGTCCCCTCAGGTCCTGAGTGCCTTTGAAGATGTTTCTCTACAGACTGTACTCGACAGAATCAAAGAAAAGCACAATTTGCAGACCGTGAAAAAAGTGAGTGTTTTAATGTTTTCTTTCTCTGTTAACTCCAAAAGTTTCATAACGTTTTTTTTTTCCTAAATGTTTACTTTTCTTTCTTTTTTATTGTAGAAACTTTTTAGAAATGCTATGTTTGGGAACTTGTTTGGCGTCCTCGCCATTCATCAGTCCAGCCGCCTCCCTAAAGTAAGTAGTCTCACCACAAAGTACTTTTCCGAATAGGTTGAGATATAAATGGAAACAAACATGTTTTTTGGAACAGAATGAGCAATGAATGGTTGTGGTCCGTCCTGTGTGTGTGTGTGTGCAGGAGCCCCAGGTGGTGTTGGGGTGTGTGAAGCTGCTGCAGAGTCTCAGTCAGCGCAAACAGCACCTGAAGGAACTGCCGACTAAAACCATGATGGACATCCTCAACGAGGTAAACACTCACAGCTCTACACTAATATAGGGGTCTTATCTAATACAGACACATGGGTAAATTACAACACATTTTATCTTACTTTAATTCATCTTGTCAGTGTGCCAGATCTTCAGGGGAATGGACTTAAAAAAAGAAGTACAAAATAAGATGATCATCTTTTATTTGAGCAGAAGTCATTTGGAACAACACATTTACATTTTATCTGCGTTTGTTAAACCAACAACACAAAAGTTTAAACTCCTTTGTGTTGTAGTTTTTCTATCCCTTTCAATTCATCTTGTGGTTTCTTTTTTGTATTATTGTTTGTTTGTATAAAACATATTTTTATTGTAAAGTTTTTTTGAATACTTGTATAAAAGCTTTATAGAAGTTAAACATGAGTTCTCCCTGCTGATTGGCTGCCTCAGATCCCAGAGGATGTGTTTGAGGAGGTGCTGCTGAGCGCGCTGCAGACGGAGCTGGAGGCGGCGTTCAGCACCCCGGAGCAGCTGCAGCTGCTGCTGGTCGCTCTGAGGCGTTTCCCCCAGACCCTCAAACCCAAGAAACTGAAGAAGCTGCTGGGCTGCTCCACCATCATCAACGCTGACAACATCCCCAAGTGAGAGGAGTGGGGGCTTCTTCCCCTCTCGTGTATTTCATTAATTAAGATTTCCCTAAACCAAAATGTATCTTCTTCACCTGCTGTTTTATGATCGTGTAACAGGGCAAAACATAAATGAAATATGGAGCCATGGAAGGGGGGGATATTCACAGAAAACTGTAGTCAAAAATGTAAAATTACCTTTTGTGACTTTATAATGTCAGATAATATCAAGTTGTTTCTCGTTAATGTGAGTTTTTATTCTCATATCTTTACTTAAATGTTGGAAAAAACCCAATTCTACAGAATGTATTTTCTTTTTTAAAGAGAATGGTCCTAATACTCGTATCTAGCTATATATATATATATATATACCAGCTGCAGTGAGGTGGATCTAATGCCTCGCGGTGATGTCCTGCAGGTTGCTGGACGTGTTAAAGATGGCGGCGCGCTCGGTGAAGAAGGAGTGCGTCCTCCCCTCCGTGGTGCTGGACCTCCTGAAGCTCTCTCTGAAGGAGGACAGCTTCCAGCTCTTCTGGGACAATGCCATCATCAACGGCATGTTGAAGGAGGCGGCAGGCCCCGCGCAGTGAGTACACAGGGGGGGGGGGGAAACTTCTGAAGCAATGGAAACTCAGAGAGACACGAGGAGAGCAGGAACTTTGATGGCAAACACTGATGGTTTATTTGGAGCTTCGGCCGGAGAATTCACAAGACATGCTCTGAGCCACGAGGTGTCACTAAAGATGCCAAACACATTCTGAAGATCTCTTCCCCAGACCCCTAGCTGGTTCTGAGAGAATAATCTACATTGTGCATAACAAGATAAAACACTATAATAACACCTCTATCAGGGGACGTCATGGAGGGAGGGGACGGCATGGAGGGAGGGGACGGCATGGAGGGAGGGCAACAAGGGGCTGAGAGACAATGAGCCTCATTCACCAATATCTTACATCATATTTGTATTAAATGTGGTGCTGAGGAAGGTCAGATTCATGACGTTGTCTTGAACTGCAGAACTGTTCCTACCTGTGTTCTTAGGATGAACCCTATCCTAAGTTTTTCTGTAGAAGTAGCCTTTTATTTGTACCTCGACCTGCAGCATGTGTTCCCTTTTTCAATATCTTTGTGTACTTTTGTATTATTTGTATTGTATTTGATCTTTATCCTGATTTTCTCTCTGACCCTGTGGCTGTGTTTCCTCTCAGCTACCTGAGCTTCCGGCTGCTGGGCAGTGCGCTGCCTCTCCTGTCTGCAGAGCAGCTGCAGGAGGTGTTATCTGGAGAGGTGATGGTGCAGTACGGAGAGCACGTGGTGGCGGCTCAGGTCAGTCGTCTACCTGCACAAAATAGCACTTTGACTTTAACGTCTTCATGCAAGATAAACACGATTGCCTCATTGCACATAGGGATTTGAGTTAGTTGAAAAAAAAGTAGAAAACTGCAGTTTATTAGGGAACACTGATTTGCTTTATTTTATTTGTGCCTTTAACTTCAATTTGAATGAATCTTGAAAATATTTTTCTTACATTTTTATGAAATCAACAAGCAATATGTTGATTTAAGCTGCATACTGAAAGCAGTAGAAAGGCAGAACAGGGTAAACTTACATATCTGTTAATCAAGTAATATCGTGATCCTATAGATTATTTTTTTACAAAGCATTCCCTTTACCGGATGTCTTTATATGTGAAAAATAGCTTTGTAGATTATAGCTTGAAATTGATTAGGAGTACTTGAAAGAGTACACGACTTGAATTAATTATTAAATATATCAATAATTGAAGTATAAATCCATTAATTCTGTTGAATAGAGGAACCCAGAGCAGCAAAGTGGTTAATGGGAAACGCCAACTTTTAATCAATAAAATATAAACGCTAATAAAATCCAAACTTCCATTATTGTTCTCTTGCAGAAGCCGGACCGCTTCAAGCTGGCTCCGGAGATGGATGTGTTCGTGTCGGACTTCCTGCAGGAGTGTCAGGACGCAGACAAACAGCTGATCGTGATGGTGCGCTTCTCCGCGTTGACCAACAAGGGCTACCCGGTGGTGCCGTCGGTGTGGAGGGTGGTGCAGCACCTGCAGCCGGCCGCCGTGGAGCAGTACGTCGCCTGGCTGAAGAACACCTTCCTGCAGCCGCAGATCGACAAACTGCTGGACTTCAGCACGCGCAAGCAGAAGGACAACCCGGCAGCCAAGGAACAGTGAGTTTCAAGATTCAAGGCTTTTGTTGTCATGTGTACATAGCTACAAAAGCTTAGGTCACAACTCCTCCAACAGTGCAATCAGAATCAGTTATTAACGGCATATACATATTGCACATATTTGGTTGGTATTTAACAGCAAGAACAACACAATAAAACAGATAGAATAGTTAAAATAGTGCAAGTAATAGAATAGAATAGTGCAAGGAGAGTCTATATACAAGTAGTTGGAATATGATCTATTAGATAAATCACTTGTAAGTTTCAAACAGATGAATGTTATGGATGTTCTTTCAAAGGTTCAGGTGTTTAACAGTCTTATGACCCGTGGGATGAGACTGCTGGTGTCTGTCAGCATGCCTACCTGTCTACATGGAAATTGGGTGAATGTAATTGTTCATTCTTTCGTCCTCAGGAAGGATGACTCCGTCTTCCGCCTGAGGAAGTGGATTATCTCTCGGCTCTGTGCGATCATCGATAACCACCTGGTGAAGAAGTCTGAGGATCTGATCATGGATGTGGCCAGGTGAGCTGACTGAAGGTGTATTCTACATGTCAGCGTCTCAGTGTTTGTGTGAAGGACAGCTGTCAGCCGGTGTCTAATTCTTTTTGATCTTCCAGGTTTGTCTTCTTCCACGCGTTCTTCGGCACCAAGAAGGCCTCGGCCGACATCCCGGAGACGAAGGGGAAGCTGTCCGTCCCGCTGGACGATAAAATCAGAGCCGTGCTCGTCAACTCTTTCTTTGGGTGAGGATTAGTACACTGTATTTATTTGGAAAAAAAAAAAACTTCTTTCATCATCATCAGCTTTATTGAAGAGACTCTTGGTCCATTTTTAAAAGATATACAACACTCAAATATAAATTAAAAAAGGCAGTTGTGCCAATGTTTCCACAGAGGTGACTGGCATCGTACAGCACCGAGACACGGATTTGAAAGCAGCATAATGACAGAGTTATGAGAATCATTCAATCGACAGATGAATTTGTACATCAGAGAGCATGCAACGTGTTGACTCGTGCTTTACAAAACATTTCACTTGCACTGCACCACCTTTTCAAAGCAGTATATGCAAATAATCATTATAAGCAACCTGGAGCTTCTGGAGGCTCGCCTTCTTAAACTTGAGCCACAAGGGGGCAGTATAGAGTGTAGTGTAGTATACAGAGGAGTACAATAAGCTCTAGAGAGGTTAACCTTAACCTCATCTGAACACCAAGAGAATTTCTAGCCAGCATGTTAGCTTGTGTATATAAGACACGCCGCTGTCTATACATGTCATCATCATCAGCCATTTCCTCTGTGACGATGTGTCCCAGATACTTAGTTTTAATAACAGTATTAATATAATTACACTACTGCATATATTGTAATATATTGATGTATTGTTATAAAATGCAGTACAACGTGTGCAGTTTAACACAGTCTTCTCTATGTTTGTATAAATCTAAAATTGAGCAAGTGTTACAAAATCCCTGGGATAAAGTTAAGGGTTTTGATTCTGATACACAGTGGGGATAGTTTAAACAGAAGAGCATCTCTAAGGTGTGTAAAGCAACATTCATTTTATTCAGGAAAATGTTGACATCCTCCGTAGCAAAGCACACAACAAATACAAAAGCGTGCATCGTAACCTCACAGAGTTTGATCAAAAGTTGTCATGCGTGTTTAGTGTCACTGCCTCCTCTCTGACTTCCTGTCTGCCCCCCCCAGCCTCCTCCTCTCCATGCACCACCTCCCTCTGGCGGAGGACTCTCCTGAAGGTGTAGCAGTGAGTCAGAAGCGTGCGCTCGGTGTCACGGCCGACGGCACCATGTGGATCTACCACCTGGTGCAGTACGCCCAGAGCCTGCTGAGTCAGCCCAAACACGCCCAGAGCAGCCAGCCCTTCAGCCCCGAGCAGAGCCAGGCCTGGGACAGGTGGGCTTTTGTATATTCACGTATCTGTTTAATGGGTGATACTAAAAGAGATAGAGTATGTTTCACACCCTGGCTCTACATGTGTGTTTTCTTGCAGCATGCTGGAGTCTGTGGCCAACCTGAAGAAGAAAGCAAAGAAAGGTCCGTCAGCAGAGAGCAGCGCCTTCCAGCAGCTCTTCCTGTTGGTCGGCATGCACCTGTTCAAGGTACTGCACGCCACCAGAGACTTTAATATAATAGAATAGTGTTGTTATTGCAGCCATTATAATGTGCTAATCTCTCCTGAAGGCCCCTGAAGAGCTGCTGGACATCATGAAGGACCTGCAGAGCTGCATGGACAAAGCTCAGGAGAAGAAGGCCAAGAAGAAGAAGAAGAAAGAAGGTGATGCCCTACATGCTGCACTTAGTATTTTAACAGTCAATGAAATGACAGTGTGTGTGTCCCCACCTGCCTATGCAGCTTCCCCTCAGCTCTGTAGAGCGCTATAACATCTTTTAACTCAGTTTTGTATGTTTTACGGCTCCATGCTTTACTGTTCACGAGCATTAATACCGCTAGCTTGTTTCCAGACATGTCAGTTGGCCTCTTTCATCAAAAAATCTGACTTTGCAAAACCGGATCGGCATAAACCTGCAGACAGACCAAGTTAGCGACTAGTGTGGTAAACATATTTCGCAAAAACAGAGCTTAAAGAAAAGGTAATATCCGACCTAAATATCGCTCCGTGTTTGCTGGATGTGTAAAAAGACAACTGTGTGCTCACGTGTTTGTAATTTCAACTTCAGAAGGATATAATATGCTAGATGATTTATCTATCCTGTGCCCCGAAGGGTCCAAAGAAAATGTTACCAACTGTGCTCTAGTTTAAAGTGTATATGTGTGTGTGTGTGTCCAGCCGTGGAGCAGCAGCAGGAGGAGCCTGAGTGGGTGGAGGTGATGGTGGACATCCTGCTGTCTCTGCTGTCCCAGCCGAGCAGACACATCCGACAGGTCTGCAGGACGGTGTTCTCCTCCATCTGCCCCAACGTCACTGCTGCCGCCCTGACTGCCATCTTAGACGTGAGTAACGCACGCACGCACGCACACACACGCACACACACGCACGCACGCACGCACGCAGTCCAGATTTAGTTGTATTCAGTCCAGAGTGTTGCACTGGAAGCTGTTTATGAATGTATCGTAATGATGGTCGCTGTGCTGTGTGAAGGTCCTAGACCCAGAGAGGGATGACGAGGAAGCACACTGTGAAATAGTTTTAACTGGGAGAAGTAAAGGATTATCTTATATTAAATAATATTATAGCGCTAAGACTTTGGTCTAATAACAGGGTCAAATCACTTTTTCCTGGAACTTTATTTGTTTTATTCATTTGTATTTATAGTTTAAGAAATGAAACTCAGTTAATACATTTTATTTGTATTGATCTTGTGTGTAGGTCCTGGACCCAGAGAGAGATGACGAGGACGACGCTGCTGTGGTCGTCACCGATGACAACAAAACCCAGAAGAAAAACACAAACGAGGAAGATGACGAGGAAGACGAAGACATGGAGGTCAGTTCTTCTTTTGCTTATTTAACAACTTGTGCTGCGGCCTAGCTTTGCCACTACTCTTAAAGGAACTAGCGTTAAATCTAAAAGCCACTTATCCTGCTAAAATCTAATTAGGAGAAAATTAAGATTTTAAATCCTAAAACGCGTCGTTGTGTCCCCGCTAGAAGTCTGATGGATCAGATGATGACTCTGATGAAGGTGAAGAGGATGAAGCAATGGAGGAGGACGACGCAGAGGACGATGAGGACGAAGAGGACGATGAAGAGGAAGTGGGGCCAGTGGACCAAAACTTCCGTATTAAGATGATGAAGATCCTGCAGAATCAGAATGCTATGGTGGGTTTTCAGGCATCTCCTTAGTGTACAACAATTAGCTTAATGTAGCTTAGCCCCAGTGTAAACCTGGAACATGTGTGTCAAGCATCACGAAGCTTCATTTTAGTTTTGTTTGTAGGTCTTCACAGTGCATTTGTTGTTTTCAGCACTGTATGAGGTGGACATCATATTTAAATATTGTCTTTTTAAATACTCTCTCCCTTTTGTCTATACCAGTTTTACCTTTTAATTACAAGTTCCACTATATATTTAATGTGGATTCAGAGCAACCCTACCCTCTACTACACCTTGTGACACTGCTAGATAAAGTTCGTATTATGTGTCAGATCTCAGCTCACGTTGTATCTTGCGTTGTATTTTCAGACCACAGCAGGGACAGAGGGGGACGGCAGCAGTGATGAAGAAATGGACGATGACGCCATGTTGCAGCTGGATAAAGGTCTGGCGGAGCTTTTCTCAGAGCAGAAGAAAAAGGCCCAGGCCAAGAAGGATGAGAAGACAAAAATGCAAAAAGAGAAAGCGCTTGTCCGAGACTTTAAGATCAAGGTACAGTAACCCAAGACCTGTTAACACTTTGGAAAATAAACCAATGAATTGAGTATTTTGATCTGGGTATAAAAGATATACATGTAAAAAATAGATTTCACCTGAGAGATAGTTTCCACTTTGGAAAATATACTTTTTTCTAGCAGACAGAACTTGTAAAACAGGGAAACTGCTAGCTCAGCTCCATTAAAGGTAAAACATCAAATGTAGCCCTGAATCTCCCCTCTTCTGTGTGTGTTGTTGCAGGTCCTGGATCTGCTGGAGGTGTTTGTGGCGCGGCAGGCCGGCAGTCCTCTGGTTCTGGGTCTGGTGGAGCCGCTGCTCACCATCATTGACCGAGGGATGAGCTCTGACAGCGACCAGCAGGAGCAGGACTTCCTCCGCAGAGCTGCAGATATCTTCAGGTAACACAGGGGGTTCATAGCAACTGTGTTTGTTACTGAGTCAATTTAGGTTTTTCATTTTTATACTTAACATGATTTGTGTTGAGCATGATTCTATATGTGGTTTGAAAAACACATTAGGCGCTTTCACACCAAGTGCTTTGCCGTGCTTAGTTCATCAGAACTCTTTAGTTCTCATGAACTAAGTACAGATCGCGTTCACACCGGAATAAGTCCCTGGGGGAGGATTAGGCAAATGAAGCCGCTGACGTCACTTCTTCTTCTTCTGCTTTGGGTTTACTGGGAGGCCGCAAACAACTTCACGGCGTATACTGCCACCCGAAGTCCCCGGCCGGAAGTCCCCGGAGTTGGGGACTGGCTTCAGTAGAAGCTGCTGGGACTCCCAGCAGCTTCTACTGAAGCCTTCAGAGTAAATCGCCAGAACGCCGACACCTCCTCATCTCCACCGCTCCCATGTTTTCTTTTGTGTTGCCATAAGTTATTCTCTCTCCGTTAGTGCGCGGGGCTAATGCTAATGCTAATAATGCTAATGCAAGGATAATAAAATGGCGGCTTCACAAAACGTTTTGGGAGTTTTACGGGGCGTGGTTTGCATTCCGCCCAGCCAATCAGAAATGGGAACCTTTTTCTCCCATGAAAGTACCAGCTCTCTAGCAGGGACGGAAAGGGGTGGAAAGGTTCTCATGAACTAAGTTCTAGTTCCGGATTTTTTTGGTGTGAACGCAACATTTCGGAACTATATCGAAACTATACTGGGAAAAGTACTCGTGTGTGAAAGCGCCTATTTTGTTGTTTCATCATCTACTCGTACTGTGATGACCCCTGCTCATATTTTACACACAACATTAGATGAAAAAAACAAACAGATAATAAGCAAAGCTGCAAAGCCCTCATCTCTGGAGTTATATTTAAATAAAATCCAAAGGTGCCACAGCGAGGGTTTTAAACCATTAGTTCTTTTTTTATTTTGTATTTTTTGTATTTAGTGATATAGGAGTTACAAGACAAGTGCATACAAGTACAGTGTCACAGATACACAGAAGACAGTATGGTGCATTTACAAGTAAAGACAAATAACAAATGACAAAATATACACGGAGACAAAAAGAGAGTAATAAATGACTAAATTAAAATGATATGAGTAACAATATAATAGTCATGTTTCCTAGGCATGTAAATAGTAGCAGGACCTTAAAGACCTTAAAGGAGTAGAGAGGAGAAACCATTAGTTCTTTATTTGGTAAGATGTCTCATTCCTGATTCTCACCGAGTGAATGCATGTCTTTCAGGAACCAGCTGTGCAGGTCGAAGGTTTACTGCAAGACCGTCGGAGACCGAGAGGGGGAGCTGCACGACCTGCTGGAGAAACTGATGACGAAGAGCCAGAAGCTGTCCGACTCCTCCGTCTGCCTCTACTACTTCAGGTACTAAAGGTTTCAATGACTGGGCTGAGGGGAATAGATGTTAGTCAGTTGATGCCATGTTAGCAAAAGAACATGATGTCTGAACATTCTAGTAATAAAACATGTGGATTAGGGAAGTATAGAAATACATGATTGTGAGATGCATTTTAAATCAATATAAGGATTTGTAAATGTTCGGTAACACTTTATTTTAAGGTACACATATTCACCATCAACTAGTTGTTCATTAACATGCATGTTAGCAGTATATTGGCTCTTTATTAGTCATTATAAAACGCATATTAATGCCTTATTCTACATGACCATATTCTCCCAGTACTAGGCCATAGAGTTTGTCCTCAATAACCCTCTAATTAGTGCTTACTTATTGTAAGTAAGGACATCGTTGAACATGAGTTTGGGTCTTAATCTGCTCAATATGGGCCTAATGAGGCATTCTCTCATAACACCTAACAAATATGGACTATTCTTATGTAACAAGACATGAAATCAGAATATGTTCCCTATTTTAAAGTGAAGTCTTGTTCATAACCAATAAGCTAGTAGTTGACTCTAATATGTTAATGAACGACTAGTTGATGGTGAATATGTGTACCTTAATCTAAAGTGTTACCAAATGTTCTTTTGTGTATTATTTTTGTTCCGCTTTAGTATTTGAAAACACTCTACACATGTTTTGATTTCTTAATATTAACTCCTCCTCCATGTTATTCTGAGTTTACGGCTGCATCACACCGTCCTCATGAGCAGGATGGTGTTGCGTCCTTTTTAGCTGTTCAAACTTTGAGTTGTTACGGGACATCTATGTGGACCTTAGAGGTGAAGAACTAAATATCAGGTCGTAGTTCCAGTCTCCTGTAGTTTGCTGATGTCTATTTGTCCCTGCAGTGCGTCTCTGTACGTGGTGAAGGTGCTGCGAGGAGCTCCAGCTGCTGAGGCCAAAGAGGACCCGACGGCTGACGGAGCTGCAGGAAGTGACGTACGTTTACACACAGATTCATTTGATTTAGTTCAGTAAGGCTCGTAAACACCTTCCTGCGGTCGGTTCTGCTCGGTTGAGATCACTCGCCAATAGTTGCAACTGTGAAAATTACATGTTTGTCATATTATGTCCAGCTGGAAAAATCAGTGTCCTTCCCTGAATTGTATTGAGTCAGGAAGTCACCGATAACATGACCCTCTATTATCCAGAGAGTCTTCCTCACTCATTTAAGAAATTATTTTAGTTTCAGTATCTTAAACGTGATCATGTACTGGTTTTACTAATACTGTTAATACTAAATATAAGATAACAGCAACAGAACCAAGCTACATTGTGCACAGCGCCCATAAACCGCACATTCATCTCTCTCCTGATGTTTTTCTGCTCCTTCATGGTGTGTGTTTGTGTGTAGTTGAAGTTCATGGGCAGCCTGGATGTGGACCGGGTCTCCAAGATCTTCATAGAAGCTCTGAACTCCTTCATGGGCCGCAGGAAGAGCCCGCTCTCCGCTCAGATGTTCACAGATCTGTTCACCAGATTCCCCGTGAGTACAGAATCTATGTACAGATAACTTGTAATTGTAACAGAACACATTTTTAAAGTGACCTTATGTGATATTTCCAGGGTTTGTGTGTGAAGATGTTGGATGCCGCCGTGCAGCACATCACCTCGGGGGTCAGAGTGCACCAGCAGGTAAGAGAGATGTTCTTTTAAAGGTCACCTATTGTGCAAAATCCACTTCTTCATGTCTCTTCTACATCAACATGTGTCCCCTCTTCTTCATGTCTCTTCTACATCAACATGTGTCCCCTCCTCTTCATGTCTCTTCTACATCAACATGTGTCCCCTCTTCTTCATGTCTCTTCTACATCAACATGTGTCCCCTCCTCTTCATGTCTCTTCTACATCAACATGTGTCCCCTCTTCTTCATGTCTCTTCTACATCAACATGTGTCCCCTCTTCTTCATGTCTCTTCTATATCAACATGTGTCCCCTCTTCTTCATGTCTCTTCTACATCAACATGTGTCCCCTCTGTTGAAAGAGACTGTGAAAGTTTCAGGAACAAAGATTCTCTCTCTTTTGTCCTGATCCATTTCTATAAAAACCTGTCTGAAAATGAGCTGATCAGATTTTGGCCACTTTATGTCATAACGATTTGTTGTCTTGTGTAACCATTAGCCAATCAGCAACCAAGGTAACCCCCCCCCCCACCTTATCACCTGAATCTCCTCCTAGAGCACCATTGAGTTCTTTTTAACCAGATATCTCTCAGAGGGGCGTGGGGAGGGGCTCCTTATTTTCATCTAAAGTAAAAGACAGAGAATCAGCACTTTGGAAACAGGGCTGAAACAGAGGGGATTATGGGATGCTGCAATGATCTGTTTGGTGTTTCAGCCAATCAGAGACAGGCTCTGTATATATATCTGAGACCTGTGATATATTGATGAAAAACAGTATAACAGGGGACCTTTAAGTAAAGCTCTTTGTTCATGTGAACGTTCCTGTCGATGCATGCTCAGGTAACATTAAGCTGTAACAATGTACATTTCCCCTCTGGGACTAATAGAGGTATTCTGATTCTGATGGACATTATTCTGTGTGTGTGTGTGTGTGTGTTCAGGGCCAGGCGTGTGTGTTGGTGCTGCGGGCGATGCAGAGCCGGGAGGTCCAGCAGCTGCTGAGCGGCGCTGCGTGGACCGAGCTCTGTGGGCAGGTCTCAGGTCAGCTGACAGCGGTAGGTCAACACAACTTTTTTCTTTTTTAAACTTAATTTTCCTTTTTCTTAAACAACACATACAGCGTCAAGACACAAAAATACAGGTGTGCAGGTTGTCCTTTTTTTTTTTGTATCCCTCCCCCCACCCCTCAGAATAAGACAAGATTAATAGTCCAAAAACATTTAAAATGATAGACAAACAAATGGTTGAAATCACAGCACAAAAAATAACTAAAACAACGCCTAAAACGGTCGAGATAAATGTCAGTCATGGTTGACTATAGTAAATCTGTGTTCTAATTCAGAGTACACAGTTTCCATGTACGTTAAAAATGGTTGCCATGTCCTATAGGTCAACACAACTTAACATAATAATAATAATAATAATCACAGGCATGAGCTGCATGTATGAACACTGGGATGACTTTAAGCAAAAGTTTGCTAAAGGACGTGGTATATTGTTTTTATATCGCAGCTATGGGACGTTGTCTGGCACTATATAGTCAATAAAAGATGTTCCTGGGGCTGTAACTACACGTCATTTATTCTCTAGAAGACGACACGTTTCTACAACAACACCCTTTAATTATATGTCTCGAAGGGTTATGAAATTGCATCTTGCTCTGATGAATGATGATTAGAGCCACACTCACTGCCCTCTGTGTGTCCTCAAGATGGCTGATGGGGAAACACGCATTATAACATTTGTCACAAAAAACACTCGGCCCCTGCATTGTGCCGTCTTTGTAGTCCGAGCAGAAACAAACCCGCAAAACAACATCAGTCCGAATGGTTTTTTACCTTAAACCCCCCCTTATGAACTCAGAGACACTTACTTATATTATTATCTGGACAGCATTGACTGTATGAAGATATATATGTAATGCCAGCAGTGTAACCTGATTGTCTTCTGCCCTCAGAGTCTGGAGAAGGTCGGGGAGACTGAGAGCAAAGTGGTGAAGGAGAAGGTGGTGAAGACCCTGGAGCTCTGTCAGTTCCTGGTGAAGAACGTCAAACAGCAGGTAGGTGTTGGCTGCAGGTGTGAGGGGGGGGGGTTCAATGTGTTGAAGTGTTTCCTCTGAAGACCAGAGGTGGGAAGTAGTGGAGTACAAATACTTTGTTACTGTACTGAAGTACATTGTTATGGTATCAGTACTTTACTCCACTACTTATATTTCTGACGACTTTTTACTTTGACTTCTTACATTTTGAACCCAAATACCTGTACTTTGTACTTCTTACAGTTTCCAAACAGGCTGGTTCCTTTAGTTTGAATGTGTGTTTGGTGGCGTGATCATTATTATTTAGAGTCATTGCGTGCCTATTGATTTGAACACGATCCGTGTATCCATCATTTCCTGGTCTTCTCTAAAGAAGAGGGACCAATGAAAACGTTGTCATGTTGCCGTTGTTCAGCATGGAAACATTCATTAGCTAACAATGACATTATTGTTCTATTAATATAAAGGGAGGTCAGGTACTCTTTAAAACAGCTGCTAGTTATGGGTACTTTTTACTTAAGTACATTTCAAAGCCTCTTTACTTTGACTTGAGTAAAGAAGTTTAGTCAGTACTTCTACTTTTACCAGAGTATTTTTAAACACGAGTATCTGTACTTCTACTTGAGTAAAGGATGTGTGTACTTCTCTGCTGAAGACTAAAGGCTCTGCTCCTCGTGTGTAGAAGCTGTCTGTGGACCTGGAGCCGCTGCAGAGCGTCCTGCAGTCTCTGACCAGCGCCATCGCGTTCAAGAAGACGGGAAAGCTGGAGGACACGTACTGGGCCGTGGTGAAGCACTTAGGAGTCATGTGAGTTATTGTGTCAGCGTCTCAAGAGAGAGGTCATTCTCATGCAGCTACTCGCATGCATATTAGAAACCAGTATAGAGGGGAACAAACCATGTTATGGAGGGTATAACCATATATAATGTTGACTTTGTCTCTGTGACATCAGTTCTCTAGAGCAGCGTGAAGTGGGCGACTGGAAGCGTGAATATAATTTCAATGGAGGAGCTGTATAAAAAAACACCCCCTGTGTACAATTGGCTTTCCCTCTCCTGTAGTGTGTTGTATAGGTTTGTGTTATTTATATAGAATCCCTGTGTTCCCTCCAGAATGAGTTTCTCTCCCCCTTGCCGAAACATTGGACTCCTTTGTTTACTTTGAGAAAATTAAAGAACCTTCTAAACATTAAAGCTTCACAGTAGAGGCTCAAAATACAAATATGAACCTGGGAATGAGCATCCTCTTTAAAAACCCAAACTAAGCTGTAAACGGGTTTATTTCTGCTGTAAAGCTGTGCATTTTGACCTGGAGATCGAGGGA
Organism: Dissostichus eleginoides; assembly: GCA_031216635.1. NCBI lineage: Eukaryota > Metazoa > Chordata > Actinopteri > Perciformes > Nototheniidae > Dissostichus > Dissostichus eleginoides. The sequence goes on along the minus strand of CM062279.1, from coordinate 25,891,406 downwards.
GATCGCTCCCTTTGGATCCAGCCTGTAGTCGTTATTTGATGAAGTTCAGGTTTTGGCACGTCCATCTCTGCGCCTCGGAGGTTGCCCCTTGGGTAAAAAAAAAGATTTCTGTAAAAGTCTACAAATACATGCTGCAAGTCACTGGCCTGATTTACCTCCTACCTCCCCACATGATTTAGTGCTACTATAGCTCACTTACCGTACCCTTCAAATCCACAGTTTGGCTCAGATCAAAATGTTATTTTTGGTTTGAATTAGGAAAAACACTAAGCAACACTGATGTAGATTAACTATATAAATTCACTTAACATAAAGTTAATCAGGAGCATGATTGACTCTATTAGTTCACTTACTAATTGACCTGCAATCTAAGGTTCATTAGCAGCCATCTGCCACCTGAGATCTCAACAGGAAACTCTCCCGGTGGCAAGAATGGTGTTTGCTCTCTGTTTCAGAAGCACGAATCATGACTAAAGATGCTCACCTGAACTTCAAATGCTTAAGACATGACTGAAAGGTCTGCACTCTGTGACAAATGCAGAAAATAAGCCTCACAGTTTGCTCTCTGAGGAAGAGCTCGACCCGTAACATCTCTGCATAAAATCATATTTCTCGCATAATTCAGTGTGCAAGCTCATTTAAACAAGTCAATTCAAAGTGCCTTACAACAAACATAAAAAACATTACGAAATGGCAACTAAAAACATTACAAAATTGTATTTAAATGCATGCACGAGAATATAAATAAACACATGCTAAATATAGAAAGACTGGTTTAAATGAATACATTAAAGGGCAGAATCAGAATTCCTTTAACCGCCCCGCAGCGGGGAAATGTAAAGCGTTACAGCAGCAACAGTACAGATAAAAGGGAAAGCGTTTACTTTTATATTCAATAAAAAGACATACATTTAAAAAAATATAAACAAATAATACACCATGGTAAAAAAGTAGCATTAGAAGCAGTATTTAAAAACGTGTTGATGGAGCCTGTAACGTTAACAAAATGAACAACAATGTTAAAGTAATAATAAAGAGTTAATTGCATATAAGTGTATATTGCAAAAGAGCACTGGTATTGCACATAAGTTTTATATTTACAGGCAGTGTTATTGAACATCAGTGACAGTCTTTGTTGGGGTGGTGGTCTGCCAGGGACAGATATACTGTATACATGCAGTGTAAGATAATATTTAGAAAACAGAAAAGTCTTCATTTTGATTTGAACGTCGTTACCATGAAGTGTGTGTTGTTGCATTTACAGGACGGCTCTGTACCGAGGCCACAGTTTGCCCTTGGGTCTGAATTTTACAAGAGTCTAATGTCAGTTTGGGTTTTAATCAGACTTTGAATCTAATTATGTTGGATACACAGACGGGAAAACCTCTATGTGTAATGGCTTTTCCGCTCTGCTGTCCGAGCCGTTCTCCTCCTGTACGGACAGGCAGGATTGTTGTAGAAATAAGAAACCCAGTTACAGACTCACGGCCAGGAAATCGCACTTTACTGGGAGGAATCTAGCTCGGGGAATCAGGTTTCTCTTACCTCCTTAACACGATAACAAAAACCAGGTTTCCTGTTTAAATTGCGTTTAAGAAATCAGATTACTGCAGGATTACTTAAGTGCAGGTAAATGTTCCCACTGTCTCTCCATGTAGCAGCAGCAGTACTGTACAGATTATGATCTGACCTAAAAACATGATGATAGGGAGGCGTGTGGTGCAGTGGGTTGTGTGTTGGTGTTGGGATCAGGGGGTCACAGGTTCAAACCCCACTGCAGTCAGCATGTCGTTGTGTCCCTGAGACACTTCACCCCAAAGTGCTCCTGTGGGGATTGCCCACAGTATTGAGTATGTAAGTCGCTTCGGATAAAAGCGTCTAACAAGTGACATGTAATGTAATGATGTATCCTCATCGTACAGCAGCTATTGGATTCTCCAGCATTACATATGTATTTTAAATCACTATCATTTACTCAAAAGGCCCTATTATAGTTTGGGGGGTTTCCCCTTTCCTGTAGTGTGTTATATAGGTTTTTTGTGCATGTAAATGGTCTGTAAAGGTTCTCTCCCACACACTCCCCTCGGACGTAAACACCTTCATTTGACTCCTTCGTTTACTTCTGTGACATCACTATGTAACTTCTAAGGGGTGGGACATCTCTAAGCGGTTGACCAATCACAACAGAGACAGCCAGCTAACCAATCAGAGCAGACTGGGCTCTGGTTTCAGACAGGGTGAAAAGAGGTGCTGCAGCACAGGCAGTATGAGAAATAAAGAGCTTTTTGAACATTAAAGCATGAAAATATGTCACAGGAGAGACACTACATACTGACATGGTTGAAGTAGATGGTTTATGTGTTGGTGCCCAAATAAGTGGTTCAATTAAAAGCATTTTATACTGACTCTTGCTGAAACAAGATACATTTAATCAACTTATATATTTATTATTATTTTTGATTTAATTAATAACTTATTTTATTTAAGAATTATTTTATTTTCCATACAAACATGCACTTCACTGTGTTTTCTTTACCACATAACACCTGTATTGCAGTTCTTATTCTTTCAGTGTGTTGTGATGTATTGCATCTCAGTGTATTCTTTTGGTAAAGCACTTTGAATTGCCTTCCTTGCCTTGTCTCAATCCATCATGATGACCTTGCATGTGTTCTTCACATTTACAGAAAACCCAAAGTTGAAAAGATAAAGCCCGAAAAGAAAGCCGACCCAAAGGAACTTCTGAAGAAGAAGAAAGGTTTCCTGCCAGAGTCAAAGAAGCGTAGGAAGCGAGACATTCCCATCTTAGAGCCGGCGGCCGCGGCAGCCGCAGCGGAGCAGGCGGCCCTCAGAGGGAAACCTGCAGCAGGCACAGGTCACTGGAAAAAGAAACATGACAAGAAACCTAAACAGAAACGACCGGCCGACGGAGCAGCAGCCGCCGCAGCTTCTCCAAACCCAGCCAAGAAGAGCAAGACAACGACGACATCGGAGAGCAACTCAGCCATGAAGAAGAAACCCAAACAGAAGAAATAGGGAGCAGAAGTGAAGTGGACAATGTTTTTTATAGGCTGTGCTTTTTTGTTTCTGTTTCTGTCTTTCCTTGGCTGCGATTTAGTTTCAGACATGTTCGTTTCAATATGAGATGTTGTAATACATATTGAGACTTCGGATGTGTCGGACATGAATTTAGATGGATTATTTTTCTAACGTTTGACTAGAAGTAATAATGTCTACAACAATAAATGTATTTCTCTTCCTGGAGATTCATGATAACTCTGCTCCCACTGCAGTTTCTTTTGTGCTTTATTAATACGAAACATTTGTAATATTAAAAAGCAACTAAACCTTGTTATACATTACCAAATATAAATATGTTCTGAGTCTAAGTTACATCTTTGTTTCATTTTTTCCAGGATATTTTATATTTTGCAGTGAGTACAGTATTCTCAAATTGACATGGTTGATAACAATTTGATACTGTCACAGACATGATTCAAATTAACCCCTAAAAGTGGTCAAGAGGTTTATTTATTTAGTCAAAAAATACCAAAACCAACCTCCAGTTTGCTTAAAAAGGTGACCTACTATTAGGTAAACAAAGGTCAAATGTACAGCTTAGCTTTTTAATATCAGTATCTTAAAGGTGGGGTAGGTAATTCACTTCAGAAACACTTGTTATATTCCATGGAATTCTCTTAACATCCCGATAGCAATGAATACATTAAATGCTTTGACAATAAATACATACAAACATTCATCTGTGGAAGCCGTGGCGCTGTGAAAAGCACGACCAATCATCTGAGCCGACCCGGCTAAAATAACTGGATGGCCTACCTGCCTGTCAGCCTTCCATCTCGTGCACAAACTTATCTCGTGCCCTCATTGGTCATGTGCGCGTTCGTGTGTGTTGGAGGAGGGGCTCTGTGTGAGGAAGTCTGAAGGAAGGGGCAGATTTTTTTCGGTTGTGTACTTTCAAATTCTAGCGCACTCGAGCTGATTTCTCCATTCTTACCTACCCTACCTTTAAACCAAGGGGTAAGATAAATCGTTACCAGATCTATAATATGTCACCCTATACAACACAGTCAAAAAAGCTTTAGTTATCGATGATAATGATCGTGCTTCCTTTAAGTTTCATTATTATGTTATGTTTCACCTTGGTGGCATTTAGTACTGGGCGCATAACATTTTCCCTTTCTTCTTAAAACAGCAATAACCAATTTTCCCGTGCAGCAGCAGACAAGTCACCTTTAAAATGTAAAATAGCCTACATTTTTTTACATTTTATCCACATCCAGCAGATACGTGACAACAACCACTGATAAGGAGTCTTGTCTGTGTCCACCTTATGAATGCAAGTACAAATGTGTGTTTTGGGTCTCCACCACCCCCTGAGGGAAGTATCTGTCTCTTTAGCTGCTAAATGTTCCACTATGTTCACCAACTAGTCTCTAACTGCGTTTCTGCTGTTAGCCGATGAGCTAATGTTTAGTGACTTATGAAAACGATTGAGAGGTCGAACAGATACAAAATCATACAAATTTCACTGTGGCTCCAGAAGGTGGGCGCTAAAGCCAATAATATAATGTAGGTGATTAGAAACGACCGCTCCATGTTGTCATTTGATACCTTGTTACCATACAAATATAGATTATAGCACATAGAAACAACTGAATGTAATGTATACATCTGTGTTTTATGATAGTCAGTTGCATGTTTAGTCTGTGGCACACTTTTCCTTTGGAGAAGTTTTTCCTTTGTAATTGGCTTGTAATTTGTCACTGACCAAAAATCTAGTTTCTAGCACTGCCAAGGTTAATCTCTATTACGACTGAACAACTATTTCTGAATGATTTGTCACGTGATGGCAATGTAACTTAATTATGTAACAATCTTATTAGTAAAAAAAACTAAAACACCACTGGCTTCTGCACAGGGTGTGCTGTTGCAAGCCTTTATGTCATAAACTAAGGTGAGCAATCCCACAGAACCCTAATTCAGCTGTCAGAAAATGATGCAGTGTCCCACAAATGGATTACTATACAGGACATGGAGCTGTGGCGCCATAAATCTACAGAGAGCCAGGCAGGTAGCAGCCTCATCCATCAGCTTATCTCATCTCGAAGCCCCTCTCCACTTCAGTGGTGGGTCCCAACAGGAGCAATCTTACTTTGTGTTGTTTGCTGCTGTACTCACAGTTCATAGCACTGAGCTAGTTCAAGTCCCAGTGATTTTAAATGCATGGTGGTGTGTGTCCTAACACAATATCAGTTAGAATCAAGGCCGTCCCTCCCTACAGGCCGATCATGCAGACTGCGTGGGGCCTCATCTTGCGGAGGGTGCCTCACCTTGCGGAGGGGGCCTCACCTTGCTGAGGGGGCCTCATCTTGGTGCCTCAACTGAGCCGAAAATGCGGCGCACCCATGCGCTTATGCGGCGCAATTATGGCGACCCGTTTTTGGTTGCGTTTCCACTTGGCGTAGTACCGGCTAGCGGGTACTATCTCACAGTTTTTCTGGCCCCATAAAATCGAGGTTCTTAGCGGGCCAACAACCAGGCTGAGTCGGGCTGAGTATGCTAAACTAGAGAGAGAATCGCTGGCAAGGGGGCTACAACTACAACCAAATGAACATATTTGACCGAAGTAACAACATACTGATACCGGTTAGTAAAAACCATGAATTAATGCTTTGACAAGTCTGCAGACAGACGGCAGGCGAAAAACCTTTTAAAATGCATGTTGTCTAATGGAGATCGGCTAAGCTAATGCAGTATATGCTCCGACCGTCCACACTCACAACAACGGCCTACAGACATAAATAATAAATCGCCATGACACACACAGTCTGTGGTTTGTACTTGTTTAACTTTTGTCTAGTTTCTGAACAGATATGAGGAGCTGTGAGCTCTGAGGGCTAACAGCTAACGGCTGATGTTGGTTTTCTGGGGTTCGCATTGAAGATGACGTCACGGCTCCGCCTACACTGCGTTACTATAGTTACTGCCCCAGTTCCTAAACTGTAATGGAAACGCAGCATAAAGTGAGCCAGTCCTAACAAGGCCTAACTATACCGTACTAAGCCGAGCGAGGCCCTGCAATGGAAATGCGCCATTAGTGTGGCACGGCACGGTTTCGCCGCTGCGAGGCTCCACTAGTCCCCCCCCCCCCGACGCTCGCGAAACAGAGGGCCTCATCATATAACTTTGCGTGGGGCCTCATGTTGGCCAGGGACGGCCCTGGTTATAATCATTAGGTAGACGTCAACAACTGGTCTCAAATCAATACAATCTTAAAGGTAAGTATGTTATGTTTAGTCATTAAAATGTCTAAAAGCAACAAGAACTATTTTATATATTTTGTTGAGTTGTGGACTTGCAATAAAAAACATTACCTTTGAATTAAAAGTACTATTTTAATTGTGATCAAGGTAATTACGAGTCATAACCATGTTGAGCATGAATCTCTGTTATGGTGTTGCCAGAAACATCCTGGCAGTTTTGAAGTCATGACGTGACTTTATTCACTTTCAAGCAACATTTTAAGGATATATATTTGAGATCTTGTTAGCTTTCTTTATGTACTATGAGAGAGACAAGTAACTCTGGAGCAGCAACATCAGGAGACCACTTTGTTTTTGTGAAACTGCTTTATATTTTATTACAGGTTTTAATCTGTTTGTTTTTAGGAAGGAAGAAAAGCTCCTGAACGTTGAATGAATCCCAACTGGGAAAGGCTGACAGCAATGTGATGAAGACAATAACTCCCATGATGCACAGTACTTTTTCTTGTTGTTTGATACACCTCAGGCATTTAAATCTGCTTTGACAAATATTTAGTTATTTTAATTTTATATAATATCTTCTATTTGAAAGGGGTGCCTAGAGACAAACCCCAGTCTGCAGTTTCACTCACGCCTAAATATCATTTTAGCCTTCAAACAGCCAAAGTTAGTGAATATCTGGTGAAAAAAGTGGAGCTTTTTAGCAGCTAAAAGCCAGATATTCATCACAGCAGCTGTGAAGACCAACAACAGAGCCAGAAGAGAGAGACTATCGGATCAATTCACAGGCTAGCAGGAAACATGACTGAAAAGGATGCTTCAGATATGCTAGATGTGTAATTTAAGCATCAGCTTGCCAGCAAGTGCACCAGGGCAACTTTTTATAGTGATAATATGTCAGTGTTTCCATTGCCCCATTTGAATAAATCAGTTCAAATGAACATTTAGGTTAAGGATCAGATTCTAATTGAATTCGAGATGAGTCTATGGAAAGTAATTAGGCCATTCCTTGAAGTCTCTCATTCTACCTGTCTCTGTCCAGTGCAGCTCTTTATGTGTGACGATAAGTATAATCAGACCTTCTTTATCTATCTCTGACGATGACCTCCATCATCTCATCCATTCCCAACCACTGAGCTCTGGTCTTCATCATTTCAAACTGTGTCAGTAATGGTTCCAGTCAAAGGTCTCTAAAAAGTACATGAGTATGAAGGGCAGAAATGCTGTGTATGTATGAGACTATGTTAAAAGAAAACTTCAGCAATAAGTTAAAAAGTTAATATTGCACAACAGAGAAATCAAACAAGATTTTTCCTGATCTGGCCTACAAAGCAGAGAAAATATTCTTAGTTTCTGGAACTGTACCTCCCAGCCACCGCTTTAACCTGCAGTAATGAAGCATAGAAACAGACACTGGTGGTGACAAATCATCCACCTCGAACCCTGACAGCAGGGTGAGAAGAGGAGCCGCGGTGTCCTCTCCTCCTGACAGTGAACTGTCACTTGTCATCGCTGTGACTTCAGATTTAGAGAGCAGAACCAATCTGCTAATGCAGCTCAGAGGAATAATAAGAGTGGGCTGTAAAGTTGAGGACAAAGTCTCATCAATATGGGTAAGCTGTAACTGAATGCAATCTTGATGCAGCCACTCACCTTGTGAAATATTTTTGGATTCACCCATGTTGCTTTTGTTAAAGTGTGGTCCTTTAGAGTCTGAGGCTCCTCAGCAGGCTGTTGGCAGGGTGTTAGTTCTATATCGAGTGCAAACAGAAACCTACTAATTAGTGCACCCAGTAGTTTACTTGCCAGGCCTTGTAGGAAGGAACAATGGTTGAGTTGAGTCGTACTGTTTTCTTTAAACAGCTTCTTGGCCCAAATCTGCAAGCCTCCCACGGTCTCCTCTTCACCGCCTGCTGTGCAGAAATCTTCCTTTTTCCTATTGAAATAATTTAAAAGACCATACCCGTCTTCCTTTATGTCCATAAATTCACACTGTATATTTTACAATAATGCTGACTATATCCAAAGCAAGCCAGAACAAGTTTGAGTGTGAATCCAACCCAGGATTGCAGACTCGACTATATTTCAAGTGTCTGCAAGTTGATCTTTCAAGAAATGAAAGGAAATCGATATCTGGAGGATTTAAAAAATATTCAATACTGTGTGTTCAACATATTAGTTTTAAAATGTATTAAAGAACTGAGACCATTTTTTTTTTTAAACAGAGGTATAGCCAATAAATGGAACACACATTCTTACCAAAAGTGGGCCTAAAAATGTAAAATGTGTCCTTGGGCACTATAGGAGCAAGGTCCTGTTGGCCAGTGAAAAAAAGTTAAAGTATGTAATAAACTTTATTTATATAGCACTTACACTTAAGCTTCAGAGGACACTGCCTATCAAAACAATCAGCCCAACAACCCTTATAACTCGGACTATGGTTCAACCATTACACCAATCTGCAACAATGAACATTGGCATTGCACCATTTCACAGTAAATCACCCATTTAGATTAAACCTGCCAACCTTTAACAGAGCATATGCTCAGTGTAAATCTGGGTTGTATTCACTTGGGGGCACATGCGCTCACTAAATCTCCAGATTAGATTATGTTGTACTATTTAAATGCTGATAACTGAAGACCAGTTGCCTGAGGCGACAAACACATTACACGCGACCATAATAAAGCTGTAATGAAAGGTCTCAGAGGACCTAATCCACTCACTGGCCAACTAACGTCCCTTGCAAAGTTTATCTGCAGCACTGAGGAGCAGAACACTGTGGGAAGACAAAACCCTGCAAACTGGCCTCATTAACTCTAAATGAGGCTATACACAATAACTAGGCTATTCCCAAAGCAAAGTTATGTGACACAAAAGTCTCTCGCTCTGCCTCTCTTTCTCAAGGAGCTCCATATGTGAGACAATAACTAAAGGCAGACCTACTTCATCTCTCCCTGACTAATGACCTCTATTTCATACATTCCCAACAAGTGACCTCTGGGCTTCAATCATTCATAGCCAGGACCCTTCATCCACTTTCTAAGAACTTCCCTTCATCATTCCCAGCCACTAATCTCTACTGACTATAGGCACCACCCCACATTGATTAATAACCACTGACCTTAGCTTACACTAACCACTGACCTTTTTCAATCCCAAGCAACTGACCGCCGCCAACATCCATCCATCACAGAAACCAATTATAGCCACTGACCTCTATTGATTCGTAGCCACTGACCTTCATTAGTTTCTAACAACTGACCTTCATTGAAACCTAGCCACTGACATCCTTTCATTGCCAGAAACCAACCACCACTGACTTACATCCTTCAAAGCCACGGAAGATGACTCAAAGCCACCGACCTCAATCGATTCATAGCCACTGACCTTGAACAATTCCTAGCAACTGACCACCATTGACCTATGTTCATTCTCAGCCATGGATCTATTGATTCCCTACCACTGACCTTCATTTTTTCTCAAGCCTCTGTTATCCATTGATACACAGCAACTGACGACCACTGACCTTCATCCATTCCTCGAAAAACTCACAGCCTCTGACATTCATTGATGCCTAGCCACTGACTCTACTGACTTCACGTTTCCTTACCACTGACCTTATTTTCTTTCTCAAGCCACTGATATTTTTTCCTACACACCAACTGACCACCACTGACCTTCATCTATTCACAGCCATGGATTGATTCATATCCACCATCCTTCATTTATTCCTAGTGAACTACCATCTCCTTCTGTTCTTCCATCCATTCCTACTCACTGACCTCCATTGATCGCTAGCCACTGTCCTTCATCATTGTCCAACAACTGACCTCCATTGATTCCTAGCCACCAACTGTTACCACAGACACTGTAACAGATGTGGAGGAAGTCCCTCGATGCCACCCATTGATTTGTTAACTACGATTTGAAGCCTCAGTTTGCCAATTTGGTCTTCGGTCATCGTCATCTTGTTTTTTTGGAGCCAAGCCAAAAACAAACTGAAAAATCTAATCCCTGAACAAGATGATTGTCCAAAATGTTACAATACACTTCCATGCACTAAAAATACATTGAGAAAAGGTTGGAAAAAGTCTAAAACAAAAACACAGAGCACCTAGAGAACGCCATGGTAGGGACTATAATCATAGCAACACCCTAAAACGTACCTTGTTTAATTGTCTAGTTATCACTCAATAGGACCATCATTAAATGGAAAATCATGCTGTATTGAAGAAGAGCTGAAATTAGCAAGTGAGACCCTAAACAAATTAGGAAAAGTTGAATTGACACAATAAATCAAATCAGATGTAGGATCATTTATTTTACATACAACCTGACTTTCTCTTGCAACCAATTAAGCCCCCACTGCTGGATCTTAGAGATAATACAGGTTTACTTTTCTGATCTTAGTCCATTCCCACCCACTAACCTTTGTCCATCTGTAGCTACTGACTTTTATTCATTCTTAACAACTAACCTCCATTGATTCCTAGTAGCCACTCTTCTTGGATGATTGCAAGACACTGACCATCCCTAGACCCACTGACCTCCTTCCATCGCTTGCTTTCTGAACTCCTTGACCCCATCATTTACCAGCAATGTACCTCCACTCATTCCTGGCCACTGACCTCTCTCCACTCGTATATCTCTTTCTGGCAATATCAATCTATTCCCCTCTTTGACCTCCATCCAGCCCTGGTCTCTCCAATCCATTCTTTGCTACTGACGTCCAGCCAGCTTCATAACTTACCAGCAAGAGGTGTTGCCACCCTGCACAATAGATGACAATTTAACACAGCTTTTAGCAGATGGAAAAGTGTACAACAGCCAGGTAATACGGAGAGATGCACATTTCCAGAAGATGGTTGAAAGACACAAATATAGTTATATCTATGACGACTTCATACTACCTGGTTTTAGTTACTTGGACTTACATAATAGTCAAGAAATCCATGTCTCGAGTGCCATGTAATTTCTATTTTGTTCATCCCAAAAATATGTTTGGTATTCCAGCTCCCAATCTATAAATTGGTCTGAGGGGAACATACGTTTGAATGTAGAAAGCATTAGTCATCTTTTGTTGACTTACTTCCAATTTCCCTGCTAAGATAAATGGTTTCATTCTGTTGCACTTATGCCAATGAGATAGGATCGACGGGCAGTCTGTCAGTGCATCTTCCAGGACTGGAGCTTTGCCAAAGACTACTTCATATTCCCTGGCCTTTTTCCGACTGGGGACAATTAGGAACATGGTGTCCTGGTACCTGGCCAACACTGAATGATGCTGATTCACTTCCACTGACCTCCAATACGACAGGCTGTAGCGCCATTAAGGAGATGTTGAGATTAAGGGTGGTACTTCTATGGATAACCTTCATGTTCATAAATCCCATTGAAAGATTGATGGGGTCTTTACAGTGCACTAGTTCTATATGCACTGGGTCTAAATGTGTAGTAACAGTATTTGACGTGGTCGTTTATACCATAGGAATTGTATAAGCAGTAATACTTTGATAGCTATAGAGGTTTAATGCAGGGGACCCAGTGCAAATGGATCTCCCCTAGGAAGGTCATTCGCCTGGGTGATGTAATGAAAACCCATCTACAATTTGCATATTATCTAATGGCATGTACATTTTCACCAGTCCATTCAATACACTGAGAAGTAGCAATCCCAAACAGTCTTCAAGCATTTAAGGTAACTGACACATTACAAGGATTCACATAATGTAAGTATTTATTTATAAACTTAGAATATTACATATTTTCCTTGATAAGGCAGATTATATGAACTCCAGAAAGATGATGTTACTGTAAAACATTCCAGCTCTCATAATGGCATACATTTACAGTGATTTCATATAATAGATGACACAGAATTGATATTAAGCCCACTATAATACAATATGAAGGATTAAAAAAGGAGAAAAAAGAAGATGGGCTTAAACTCAAACCCTCTGTTGGATTCTAAACGTATTACATGTCAGAGAATACATTATAAATACTCAAAAAGGAAAATACTGTATTAGCGCTAAAACTTACTATCTGACACATTAAAAAAACCATTATGTGCATTACTACAGCAAAAAGTATGTCAGGCTAACTAGAGCTAGATGTCTAACAGACATTGGAGGACAGTACTTTAGGCAAATATGCTAAGTCACTTAATTGAAGGAAAAATACTACGCAAACAAATAAGCCATTTTCTACAGCCTATATGCAGCTTTGCACTGCCTAACAGCACCACAACATCCATTATAGTCTAACTACATACTGGTAGTGTGTCAGAGAGACATGCCAAGGAAGATCAGCGAGCCATTAAGGTCTGTGTTGTGTCACTAAACTCTTAATAATTCAACACAACCTCGTGTCACATCCCAGGGAAGATTTAAAGTTTAAACATCTTTGAGGGTTTAAAAGGAAGAGGAGGAGGTCCAAAAGTCAAAGCAGGCAAATACTTTATACAGTCTCATAAGTTTACCGGTTGGCTAAATACTATTGTGTTAAGGAAGATGTGAAGCTATCCTATGTGTCACTGTAGTTTTACCTCTATGCCGACTATTCTGCTCAGTATTCTGCGTTAATGTTCCTAATCTACAAGCAGCAGAGATGGGGAGCTCTTTGTGCCTTATTGCTTTTCCTGTTTATTCCACAGTCCCTGAAGTTAACAGTCAATGTGAACTGTCTCGTGCAGCACCTCGGTGGCATCCTGGCTCTCTGCACTCTGGGGGCACGACAGCCTCTCCTCGTCACATCTCACGGATCGGACGATGACGCACGGCCTCGCGGGCTCTCCGCGCGTCCCTGCGCCGCGCGCGGGGCTGCGACTGTCGCGCTCGTATTCCTCCTGCGCGCGCTGGATCTTCCTGTTCCGGAGCTTCCTCTTGTGGAAGTGGAAGGTTGCCAGGGAAACGAGGACGATCCCCACGAGCACGGCCACCAGTACGAGGAGCGCGAGGGTGGAGGAGAGGGGTGGAAAGAAGTGGAGCTGCTCCGCGCACGTGCCGTTACCGGCCTGGAGACCCCCGTGACAGCGGTGCGGCGGCACCGACAGCCCTGAGGCCTCAGAGGTTCTGGCCGTCATCCGGTCCACCTTTCCCGGCCACTCGTGTCTCTCTGACCCCGGTACCCTTCGTGCTCTCCGGGCTCAGCGCGGTGACACTGGCCCGCGCATGTTGCAGGTTACCTGCACCGAAGAGAAGACACATGAGAGCGAGCTCAGAAGACACTGTATCAGAACCACCAGAACCCGCCCACCAACCCTCATTGACTGGATCCATCTGTAACACCATTTCACATTGGCAGTGCGCACCAGTTCACGCAAAACTACAATGAAAAAGCTGCCTACCTTTAGAGTAAATGTACAAAAGAAGATGCTGCCATGAATATAAGATGTCGTAGAAGTCGGGACAATACATCATCTATTGTGATAGGCCTACAATATTTAGCCAAACAGGAGCCATCCTCTCCTGCACTCACGCAGCATCTTTGTCAGAGGATAATGTCTGCATTTGTTGCATCTTGAGCTAAAAATAAATTCAAATGAAGGGAGTCCTTACCTGATGAAACAGTCAGTTCGGGGAACAGTCCGTGAGTGGAGAGCCGATGTGTGTGAATGGTAGAACAGGATCACGGTGACGCATTTCATACAATGAGATGCTGCTGCTGAGCTCCGATCACTCAGGACGCTTTAAATTGCCGCAATCCGCTCAGTCTGCATCCAGGAAACCACTTCCCCCGCTAAATTAGTAACGGGAGGGAATTCCCTCACTGTGCATTAAAGTGGGTTTTAAAAACGCGATAACAAAAAGAGCTGTGGTGATTTCCCCTGAAAAGCGTCTCCCTCCTCTGCTCTTCCGCTGCTCCGCTCAGCATCTGAATGAAGAGCTGCAGCTGCATTAAAGGTTCCTTATAGTCAGCTGGCACGGCTGGTTTTTTTCTTTCTTCAAACGTAGTCTACCAACCCCAGTGTGCATCTGCTCATGTGCTTATTGACGTTTCACTTGAATCAAACAATGAATAAATTAGTTATAATTTTAGAACTTGGTCTGTAGCCTATCCACTGACATTTCGGAGGGTGTGGTCAGTCAAATGCTGCATGATTTGTAGCGTTTAAGCCTCATAATGAGGGGTGTAAATAATGTCCAGCTGTCATGCATTCCCAGAGCAAGTATAGGAATGTGCCAATTATTAGCTTTCCCCCAGAATCTAGAGAGAGAACGTTGGCTGAAAGCCCATATTGTATAGTTTCAGATACAAAATATGCAATTAGTAAACATCCATGTGCATTCATTACAATATAAAGAGGAACACTGCACTCACATCTTTAATTAAACCAGTGTATCTCATTAAAATACTGCCACTATCATTAAACACCCTTGAAAGCTTTATCTGTCCTATGGAAAGGATGTGGATACATTTGTATTATTTTATTTGATATAATTAAGGTTATACTCTCATTCTCAGCGATTTAAACCCATTCAAAAAGTCCCGACTTATTAAGATTTTTTGAAAACACTTTTTATTAATTTAAAGAAATCCTAAAATGAATTCCTTAAAACAATAATTAAGGCTGAAGGTTTTAATGTATGTTAATACAAATATTAATTTCAACATGTTGACAGCAAGAGCCCACAGAGAGCACACTTTAATAATATGGTAATAAGGCCAGATAATAACTCCCAATTTAATATAAAAGTAAAAACAATCATTAGTCTTAAAAGTAATCTGTGATGTTCGCCGCCTTCTCATCCCCCGCCAGACTTCCTTGGAGACCAAATATTCTGGCAGAATGATGAGTGATGAATCCAATCGATGGACTGACTCATCACTTGGATAACCGGTCTTTACAGACTAAGTGCAGTTATGCCATTGGTTTTAAATGAAGGAAGTGCTCTTAATAATAGCCTAATATAAGCAGTTTGACATTAGCTGTGAATAATACACCCCCGCTTTTACTTTCGCCGAAGAGATAAGTTAGAAAAACACTCATTTTGACACCCACCAAATCAAGCTCAGTTCCCCCCCCCGACTTGAAGAGTGCTGCAGGCGGTGTGACAAGCACTCCAAATATAGTGTGTGGGCAGTGAGAGACACATTTACAATGAGGCTGCACCTTGACCTACCTTAAAGCAGTGTGAACTCAGACAAAAAACATCATTCTCCATTTTGTGTTTTTATGTCTGATTGTGTCTGCAGTACCAGAGTCTCTTGGTGTGAGACAGAAGAGAATCTGCTTTTCACACTACATACTGATTCTAAGCAGGTTAGTTAGTGTGTGTTCACACTGGAAAAGTGGTAAAGCATGCATACTACAATTAGCTGATTGATTGTGGTGTTGATTGATGACAACATTTTCCCAGGACGCATTGCACTAATTAATAGGATGGCAGGCTCACATCTGTGAAACAAAAGAAAAATCATTTGGACTGAAGGTAAAACAGCTTTGAGAACAAAGCAGAACAAATTATGGAATCTGATTATATGAAACGTGAACAACTTCATCCTGAAAGACAAAATTATTGCTGTAACAGCCTAATACTTTTGCAGTGCTTACTGTAAAATGTATATTATTGCACCAAACACCAAGTCAAATTCCTTCTAAGTGAGAACCTATAACTTAATCTGATCCTGAAGCAGTTTAATCTGTCCTTATGATTGATATTATAAATTGCAGTTTTTTGGCATCTAATATGAATTCAAACTCACAAATGTGTCACTCATGCTGGACTTTCAGGATCATCATGTTTTGGTTCCTAAAGCCATGCTTCCACCAACACAGCCTCTTGCAGAGTTAAACAACCAGGGCATCACCAAACTCCGCATGATTCATCGTCTGGGGATATGGAATAAATGCACCAACGTTAAAGCGATCAAATACAGTAGTTGCTGAGATATTATCGTCTTGTTGCCTCTGTGAGGAAGGAGTGTGTTTCACCCAGAAAGAAGTTATGATTGTAAGATATATTGTTCATGATGCTCTGCAGCTCCAGCAGAGATTCAGGCTGCACCTTCTCCCCCCCGTTCACACAAAGCTTTCCTGATGTTGCTGTTCTTTGTTCTTCTTTCTGTTAGTGTCAGCTGCTCTCAGTCTGCTGCCACAGCACATGGAAGAAGACACTGACCACCAACAAATAATCAACCTCATTGACAGACAAAACGATCAATATGTCACGACTCTGCAAAACTACGTTCAATAATGACGCTTTTTCAACTCCTCTCTTTATCCATGCGCTTGGCAACTACAGCATGGTTAAGGTCAGTTACATTTTATGGAAACTATTGGATTAGGTAGCTTTGAAACTTGGTCAAACCTGCTTGACAGATTTTTTGTTAACTGGGGGAAACGGCCACAGGATTCAATAAGTCTTAATGTTTATGATATTGGTTCAATATATACTCTCTTAGCTCTGTGTTGGTCTCCACCGACTACTGAGGGAAAGGTTTCTCTCTTTGAAATAAATAAAAAGTCATCATTTGAGTAACGTAATACTTATTTTAATCTAAACCATTATCTTTTCCCTAAAATACCTAGTAGTATTGGCTCCAAACACAACAGAAAAACAATCCTGCAGCTCTTCTTAGATATGCGTCTTCTGGTTTACTGGTGGGAGTATTGGCCCCTTCTGAGTGGAATTGAAAATAATTGATAAAGGCCATTTCACGAGGTGATAACATCAGTAGATCAATCAGAGCCGACAGGATGTAGTTCACTGAGTAGCTCTTATTGTCCAGGGCCACTTTAAGGAACAGCTGCTTTGAAGGGGAACAGGGGAGTCTTCTCTCCTTGATCTTATCCGAGCTGCAGGTGGTTCAGCCCACACGATTCCACAATCCGGTCCACAACTTTTATATTCAGCCTCTTCGTCCCTGATGACAAACAGTCATCATGCAGAGTCATCCGAGATCTGAGAAAACAGTGTGTGGCTTCTGAAGTCTGACGAGAGTAAGCAGGACTGAGAACAAAAGGGAAAATCCTCTCATTTTCAAAATCTCTAAAATGTTCTCATTATTACGAATCATTATTATTTTATGCTTTGATTTAAAATGTTCTTTAAATGTGTCTTTATATTATTCATTATTGGTAGATAGATAATCTTACTCAGATTTATTTCAGAAATCAGACAAACTCTAATTAAATCATAATTCACACATTTGTGATTCTTTTAGAGGGGCCCAACGGATTTTGGTTTTTATTACATTTCTTGTAATGTGTTATAAAGGTTTTTGTAGGTCTGCAAGACTCCAATCCCTGTGTTCCCTCCAGAGGGAGTTTCTCTCCCAAACAATCCCCCCCCCTGCCTGAAACGCCTCCATTGGAATCCTTTGTTTACTTCAGTAACACAATGACATCACTATGTAACACTCGTGCTTCTATTGGCTAGCACACCAACACATTGTACGTGATAGGCTAAGGGTCGGGACATCTCTAAGATGTTCACCAATCACAACAGAGCCGGCCAGCTAACCAATCAGAGCAGACTGGGCTCTGGTTTCAACAGAGGGTGAAAAGAGGTGCTGCAGCACAGGCAGTATGAGAAAAATAAAGAGCTTTCTGAACATTAAAGCATGGAGACATGTCCCAGTAGAGGCAGTTAACACTAATATGAACATTAAAACAAGCAGGATAGAGACCCTTTCAAACTTTTCACTGTTTTCGATTAGTAAGCTGCAAGCAGATTTTAGGATTTGAAGGCAGTGTTTGATGAAATATTTAATAATGGACACTACTGTTACCTAAATGTTGGACTTAAATCTTAGAGAAATGTGATAAAAGTCATATATCCGAGTAATTGACAAAGTCTATTTTGCATAATTGTGCAGTGAAAGTAGATTACAGTGCTGCAGGATGTGTAAAACCCTGTGATATAAGGGCAACACTTGATCAGATAAAAGTCTCTGTGTTGGGACCACAAAGCGTTTTTTACAGTATTATCCTAGTCCTACTTGTGGACATGTTTCCCACCAGCGGGGCTCCATGAAAAATGAATGTCCTCGAGGGAGAGAGGGTCCCTGAATGATGAACTCGCTGAAGATGAGTCCATGCTGAAAAATTTATACAACTATTCATGCACAGTTTAAAGCCTGGCATATGTTTTAGGGCTGTTAAATGGAGAGTGATTATAGCACTTGTTTTAATATTCATACAGGTCCGCTCAGTTTTCCAGGTCAACTGGCTCGTATTAAATCCACCTGACCTAACTCCAACCACAGAGGACACACTTAACCTTCAAATAAATGGCATACTTATATAAAAAACTCTCAAGATACAGCCTCTTTGGGGCCTTGAAGGTCGACAAGACGCTGCATTTAGTGGTGACTCTGCAGCTGTGGCAGGAAATCCTGGTGTATAAACGTAGAAGGAGTTTGTCTTTGAAAGCCTCTACAAACAGATTAAATTGCACAAAGTGTGTATCTTTGATGAATTGTACAAATGGAGATAATAGTACAACGTTCAGACAAGTCTCTCTTTGAAGGCTTTCATGAGAGAAAAAGAGCTTGAGAGAAGTTTAAACCCTGTCCAATTTCACACTGCTGCACTGTGTGCTACCCGCCCATCAACAAACAGCAGTGGGTTTATTGGAGCTCGCTGAGGCTGGAAACGAGGTTTGAGAGAGAGTGAACCACAGCGGCGAAAACCAAAACAAAGGGCCGAAAGATGTGGAAACACTCAGCAGAGCTGCGGGGAAACTGAAGAATTGGAGGATATTTCTCTATGGGTTACAAAAGACATTTCTTATACGTCATTTTATCAAGCGGTAATAGAAATATGTTTATTTTAGCAGTTTTATGCATCTCAACAAAAATAAATAGTTCCCAGTGGTGAGGAAGTATAAGCATGTAGCATGCATGTAAAAGTACTAAGTAATACCGCTTAGTGTATTGTCTGAAACCAGAGCCCAGTCTGCTGATTGGTTAGCTGGCCGGCTCTGTTGTGATTGGTCAACCGCTTAGAGATGTCCCGCCCCTTAGCCTATCACGTATATTGTGTGTAGCATTAGCCAAAAGAAGAGCGATTGTTACTTAAACATTTATTTTTGGTGTCTATCTACGCCGGGATCCTGAGTCGTGGCTGATCCTGTTGCTGTGGTCCTGAGTCCTGAGTCCTGGATCCTGAGTCCTGGATCCTGAGTCCTGCATCCTGAGCCCTGGATCCTGAGTCGTGGCTGATCCTGTTGCTGTGGTCCTGAGTCCTGGATCCTGAGTCCTGCATCCTGAGTCCTGGATCCTGCATCCTGAGCCCTGGATCCTGAGTCGTGGCTGTGCCTGTTGCTGTGGTCCTGGATCCTGAGTCCTGGATCCTGAGTCCTGGATCCTGAGTCGTGGCTGATCCTGTTGCTGTGGTCTTGTGTCCTGGATCCTCTATCCTGAGTTCTGGATTTGAGTCCTGGACTTCGAGTCGTGGCTGAACCTGTCTCTGCGGTCCTGCCTGACTTTCATCTTACTACTTCCCTGATGGCTCCCACAGGATTGTTGACATCCTCGTGGATTCATCTTCTTATTATAGACACATGCATTTCCAAACATTTGGTCTACCTATGTTGTAAATGTATTATCTTTTCAATTTACACACGGCATCTATTGCATGTCTGTCCGTCCTGGGAGAGGGATCCCTCCTCTGTTGCTCTCCCTGAGGTTTCTCCCATGTTCCCCTTTAAACTGTGGGGTTTCTCTGGAAGTTTTTCATTGTACGATGTGAGGGTCTAAGGACAGAGGGTGTCGTATTGTCATACTGATATTCTGTACAAACTGTGAAGTCCACTGAGACAAATGTAACATTTGTGATATTGGGCTATATAAATAAACATTGATTGATTGATTGATTGACTTAGTGATGTCATTATGTTAGAAACTCTGGGATTTTAGCCTTTGTAGACCATTTACATGCACTAACACCTGAATAACAGACTACAGGAAGAGGATAACCACAAAAAGCAGAATAGGGCCTCCTTAATGTTGCAGCTGGTATATAGCTGATTTTAATTTCTTTATGTGCTGCTGTGAATTCCCTTCTGGGCTCAAATGAGTCATATTATAACCTTACTTATAATAATAATAGTCATATTTTATTACTTTTATTATATTCTGTATAATAAATCTCCATCAGGGTTAACAACAGTTTAAAATAAATGTGGCGATATGTCTTTAATTGTAGTTGTATAAAGTAGTACCTGAGAATTGTGCTTTAGTGCAGACCAGGAGTAAATATATTCAGTGACTGTCCGCCTTACTGTCAGTTTCATTAAAAACCCAAACTATTCTCTTTCTCAATGACACATTATGTTTCTGCCTGTTATTGAGGCACCTTTTTCTCTTCCAGCCTCTGTGACTGCAGCTTGTGTTAATCAGGATTATTAACTGTGATGAGAAAGCTTTGTGGGTCTGAATGCTAAACGTATATCGATGTACACGCTGCTGTCCACTCAGAGTGTGTGTGTCTGTGTGTGTGTGTGTGTGTGTGTGTGTGTGTGTGTGTGTGTGTGTGACGTTGTGCTTCTTTATATGAATGAGCTGATATCTTTAAAGCTACAGGCGATCTCCAGGCGGGAGCATCCTCTTGATATTCCTTCCACGCTCACGCCACTGCTTCCCCTGCAAGTCTCTGTCAGCAGAATTTCGAATGAACTGCACAAAAGCCCGTGTATGCACTCATGCACACGCACGCACGCACGCAAGTCTCTGTCAGCAGAATTTCGAATGAACTGCACAAAAGCCCGTTTAACATGTATGCACTCATGCACACGCACGCACGCACGCACGCACGCACGCACGCACGCACACACACACACACACACACACACACACACACACACACAGGCCAACTTTCCTTTAGTGCGCAACAGAAATGGCTTTAGGAAAAGAAGGAATGAGGACCGCAGAGAGGGAATGTCTTTCCACAAATTGACTTTTCTTTTTTTCTTAATGATGAACCTGTCGCCGAGCGCTCATCTGTGATAAACTGCGTGCATTTATTATGTGAGGATTTTAAACTCTAAATGAAGACAAACAACCTCCCTGCTTTGTTCTTCCTGTTAATGGCTTCCTTGTGACAGTAGAGGTGGAGAAAGGGAAACATGGGGAGGGAGTGAGAGTTATGACATCACAAGCGTCACTGAGATTTAATATATGCGTGTTGACTGTGAGTGACATAGCTAGCTCAAAGAAATCTATTTCATCAAATATATGTGAGACGTGAAAAGAAGGAAATTATCCTTTCGTTGTGTCTGAGACGTGTTGATTGATCTATTCTCCGGCTAATTGGTCTCACACACACACACACACACACACACACACACACACACACACACACACACACACACACACACACACACACACACACAGTTACGGCCGCTTGTTTATTAATATCTATTCCTTTGTGTTTGATTAGGATATTTCTCACAGCCTCAAATACAAGCCTTTGTCTCCAGTGGTGGAAAAAGATACTTGTATTTTATATGTTATTGAAGTAATACGGCTCTGTAAAATACAAAGAGGTATAAGTACGGTATTAAGATAAGATAAGATGTACTTTATTGATCCCAAATTGGGAAATGTTTGGAAGCAGCAAAGTGTACCTTTGGTATTAAAGTAAAACTATACTGTGTAAAATATTCGCAATAACGCAGTGTACAAATACTACTTTACAAGTAAAAATTCAAAGCTAAAACTACTTACTAAGAAGAAGAATCATTTATATTATATTAGTGGATTATAACTGCTAATGCATTAATGGGTATAACTGTATTGTTGCAGCTAGAAAAGGAGAAGCGAACCCTGGACTGACCTGTTAAGAAACTGTATTTTCTTTTTTAGAACTCGTCTTCAAACGCTTTAACAGATAGACAATAAGAAACACTAGTATGGGTAAACTTATGAAATGTTGCACACTTGGTTGGATTTTAAACTGTGTCCGAACATAAACGTCAGTCAGTAAGCTTATTTTTAAATATGTCATATTTATCAAACTTCTGTAAACGTCCTCCCCCTCACAGTTTGCTCACAGACGCGGTTGTATGGATTTTTCTTCATCGGCTACATCATCATCATCATCATCAGCTCACCTTTCCCACCCACCTCCAGGCTCTAGCAGCATCATCAGAGCCCCGCTAGCATTCACACACAAGTTCACATGATGAATCCCACACTTTACTCAGAAGTGATCACACCCCCAGTGGATGAACAATGCGGTTCCTAAGCAACTGATCGTGGGGTTCGCATGTATCTGTTTGCGTTTGTGTGTCTGCGTGGGAAATACTCCAGGCGTTTTTTTCGCTTTCCTCCCACAGTCCACATCACTTTAAATCACCCCACGACTAGATGTGAGTGTGAGTGGGAGGTCTGATGGAAGCGGTGCATGAGTGTGTGTTAAATATTTTTGCATCAATATGCAAACATTTGGTGGTGTGACAAACTCTCAAAGGTCTCAAGTACCACATTTCTCCAGTTTGATATGCATCTGTTAATAAAGCAGTGTTGGATACTTTACTAAAAGTAGAAATATAAGAATACTTCATTACAAGTGAAATTGCTTAATTCCTGGGAATGTTTTGGACGTGTGAAAAACACTCAAAGGTCTCACGTAGCTTTTTATCTCCAGTTTTCTTGCATCTCTATATCAAGCATTATTGAAAGAAATACTGTAGTTAAGTAAAGGTAACACTTTAATGGTTTAAATGTACTTAATTACAAGTAAGTCCTAAATTCTTGGAAAAGTTTTGGTGGTGTGAAAAACACTCTCACGTAGCTTTTTTTCATTTTTCATGCAGTGTATATCAAGCAGTATACGGTCTAACAATACTCCATTACAAGATGTTATTTAAAGGGGACCTATCATGCAAATGCACTTTTTGATGTCTTTTATACATAAAGATGTGTCCCCGGTGTGTCGGGGAACGCACGCAGCGTCAGAAAATAAAACCCTCTCTCTTTTCCTCCGTAACCAAATCTCTAAAAACGGGGGAACAACGGAGCTGATCCAGATTTGCGTCCGATATGACGTAATATCGGAAATGTGGACCCACGGCCCTATCAGAAACAATGCCCGACTGTTTTGGACGTAATATGGTCGGTGTTTACATTAGCATCGCTAACACTCAGAGCTAACCTGTACTGGAGAGCATGTGTGTGAAGAAGCAGGACATAAAAAGGAACTCACCTTGTGGTATAACCGGCAAGAGAGAAAGCCTTTGAGCTCCATACTGTTTCAGAAATAATCCTTGATAATCCATGATATGGCGTTTCATCACGGCAGTATTTTCTTTTTTTTAAAGCTTTATACCCCAAATCAGCACTTTTGAAACAGGAAGTGAAATAGAGGGATATGAGGCATTGCTAGAATGGGTGATCTGTTTGGTATTTTGAGCAAAACACTTCATAGACATGTTTTTTATATATTTTTATATATCTGAGACCTATGCTATTGCCTAAAAATAGCACGATATAGGTGCACTTTAATACAAAAGTAAAAGTACTCAAAGTGCATAATGGCTCCTTTCACAGTTATATTATTATAGAATATTATAATATTCTGTAATCATCCTTAAGCATATTTTCATAATTTAGTTCAGCCAATTTCAGATACTTTCAGCAACGGCACAGAGCAGCCTATTGCATAAGCATATCATATGGTTTTTAATACAAGAGTAATTTAATAAATACATTCGGACGGAGGAATACAAAGTGCAGTATTTCTTTCTGAGATTAAGAGGAGATAGAAGTGTAAATTAGCATAACATGGAAATACTCAAGTGAAGTGTAAGTACCTCAAAAAAATCACTGAATTTAACATCTTAACGTCGTGCTGGTTTCCTCTCAAGGCTGCAGTGTTCTCTAAAATCACAAAAAGAATCGTACATTAGTGGGCTGATTGAAGTTGGCCAAATATGAAACAACAGAACCTACAATTGAAAACATTAATCCTGGTAGAAGCATGGCTTTGCACAGTAAATCTCTTGCTAATCTACCAGTTAGGTATTGATATTTCCTGATGTTCTGGGACACGGCGGCACTGGTGGAAATGTCACAGGGGGGGTCAACAGTACAATTACAAATGCTCCTCTCGGGAACATGCTAGGTTCGTGCCTCTGACGCTGAAGAACGACTATATAAATAACAATAATTAGAACTGCAGCCCTCACAAGGTAAAGACCGGCAGTCATTCAGGCTCTTTCTGGATGTCCTCTGACTGTCCTCATCCCTTTTTTTAATAGCCAATGATGTTGTGACATTCACTGTTTGTCCTCTTGACATTCCTCTCTTCTCGTCCCGAGGCTTTATTGTTTGTTAAGCTGCAGAACATCCTTCTCTCTCCATCTCTCCCTCCTCTATCCGTTATATTAACAGCAGCCTGAAGCTTGCTCCTAGCATGTTGCTCCATGTTGTGACAGCAAACCTCTCTTCTGCTGCTTTATGGCCATCTTGCCACATTATCTCACGGCCCTGGTAATAGAGCTTACTCTCTATTCCACCCCAGGCTTCGCCCCGCCGTCCAATTTGTCTTTCCAACACTGGACAATTTTTTTTCTGGTGACAATGAAGCATTTTTATGGCCGTGCTGATGTCATCACATTTCTGTTTGTCCCTCATCTCGGGGGGCACAGCTTAAAGGGGAAAATGAATTATACAACACAATGGAAAAGATGGATGTTCTGCAGTCATCTTGAAGCCAATTTCCCCTAACATGTCTTGGCTTATGTTTCCATCTAGCTGTACAACTGAAGGATGTGCCAGAATCCTTCAAGAATCGTGTTTTCCTGCTTTCTTCCACCTGTGTTAATTATTCATCGCCACTAAGAAGTCATGCGCTATGTCAGATTTAACCTTAATTAGCACAAAGGGGCTAAAAATAGTACATCAAGATTCCCTGTGCTAATTGTCACATTCAAGCCCCTATATGAATTGTATAGCCATACATGTGAAACCATAGAGACACAGGCCTTAAATGATTTATTGATTTAAGTGAGCAGCTCAGGCAGAATGAGGGACAGGCCGTACTCGTGCATGCCGCTCTGAGCTCCCAGCAGGGATTGTGAGCAGCGACTGGTGTTGCATGTCTCTGTGTGTTTGTTTGAGCTGCTCAATTGATGGTGTTTCTGTGCTTTTGAAATATTCATGCACACCTTACTTGTAGGAATTCGTATCTCAGTGATGAAAATAAATGCTGGGTGTATCTTTAAACCACAGGTGCACATGAATTCACAATGTGAGTAAAATACACACTACGGTTTTCGTAACCTGTCAATATTATTACTGTGAAACATAAATCTATGCACACTTTTTCACTGCTGTATCGACCACATCTGTGTAATGCAATCTGTCATCAGTTCATATTTCTTCCAACACTTACTTTTCACCTTTGTCCAGCTTTAAGATAAACTACTGTAAGAAGTCATAACCCATCATAGCAAAATGTGTCTCTTAATATTATAATTTATTTAATCATTGTTATCTGAGAAAAGATTATTAAGGAAAGTTACCTTTGATTAGCATTTTGTGTTAAATGAAAATGTATAGAGCATTTGAGGAAATGGGTGTCTGCAGCATATCCCTTCAAGGGAAATAAAGATGATGTTATATAATATGAGGTATGATTAATTCATATATCGATAACTGGAGGATATTTATAGTACATGTCAATAACCTTGGAAAGCGGATCATACTAATAAGTAAGTACATTTACTCAAGTACTGTACTTGTTTGAGGTACTTGTACTTTAATTGAGTATTTCCATTTCATGCTACTTTGTACTTTTACTCCACTACATTTATTTAATACCTTTAGTTACTTTACAGATCTGGATTAATGATGTGAAATCTAATCAAGTGTTAAATCAGACTTTAGTTCCACCTGGAGTAAATTCACAAGCTACCCTGCAGTATACAAAGTCATTCAAACTAGCTGCACCTTTACCAGCTTGGAGAACACTTTAATGATCAATCATTATAAAACATATCATATATATTATTCTGAAATGGACCAATCTGCACAATGACTACTTTTACTTTTGGTACTTTAACTACTTTTACTGTCGCTACTTTAACTGTATTTTGATGATAATACTTTTCTACTTTTAATGAGTAACATTTTGAATGCAGGACTTTTATTTGTAACAGAATATTTATACACTCTGGTACTTCTACTTTTACTTAAGTTTACTTTACTTTAAAGGGGACCTATCATGCAAAATGCACTTTTTGGTGTCTTTTATACATCAAGATGTGTCCCCGGTGTGTCGGGGAACTCACGCAGCGTCAGAAAATAAAACCCTCTCTTTTCCTCCGTAACCAAATCTCTAAAAACGGGGGAACAACGGAGCTGATCCAGATTTGCGTCCGATATGACGTAATATCTGAAATGTGGACCCACGGCCCTATCAGAAACGTTGCTATCAGAAACAATGCCCGACTGTTTTGGACATAATATGGTCGGTGTTTACATTAGCATCGCTAACACTCAGAGCTAACCTGTACTGGAGAGCATGTGTGTGAAGAAGCAGGAAATAAAAAGGAACTCACCTTGTGGTATAACCGGCAAGAGAGAAAGCCTTTGAGCTCCATACTGTTTCAGAAATAATCCTTGATAATTCATGATATGGCATTTCATCACGGCAGTATTTAGTTTAGACAGTAGCTGCCAGGTCCCGCATGAGCTCAGCCCCCTCCTTTTTATTTTTTTTAAAGCTTTATACCCAAATCAGCGCTTTTGAAACAGGAAGTGAAATAGAGGGATATGAGGCATGGCTAGAATGGGTGATCTGTTTGGTATTTTGAGCAAAACACTTCATAGAAATTTTTTTAATATATTTATATATATCTGAGACCTATGCTTTTGCCTAAAAATAGCATGATAGGTGCACTTTAAGTACAAGATCTGAGTACTTCTTCCACCTCTGCAAAAATGCAACTATAATAATTTAATAAAAGCCCATTTCTATCTATTCAGGCTTTTAGATTTATGTCATTTAAGGAATTTGTTATCAGGTATAACTAACCTTTTGGCGTGTCAATGCTCCTGTACAACGTCATGTACCTCAAGATAAGTCTTAACCTAAAAAATGTGTACCTTAACTTGACTTTAGTTTGTGGAAGTTATTATTTTATTCTGAAGGATTCAAGCGTTGAGAATTTATTTTGAAGGGGTGTCGCTGCCGGCGGAAGTTGAGGAAGTATTTTCATAGCTGCATGTCTGAACCACTAAGTTAACTTTCGCTTTTCCTTTAGTAAACTAAGTGATTATGGCGACGTTTTTCGGTGAAGTGTTGTCGGTGTATTCCCGGGCTGTGGAGGAAGACGAAGAGGACCTCGATGAGAACGAAGAGGATGCAGAAATCCGCAGAGAACTGGAGGAAAAGAGGTAAATAACGTTAGCTAGCTAGCATAGGGACTGGAAGTCAGGAAGCATGGACATGTAATATTAGTTTAATTACGACAGACAGTTTTATCAAGTCATGTGAAATGGTGAAATAAGTTGTAAGACGTTATATTGTATGTGAGCATTATACACGCATTTACAGTTGTATGTAAAACACGTTGATCTGAGTTAGCATCTTCCAGGCTTTAGCTAGCTAACATGACACATGACATTTCAGTAACACCCACCCCTTGATTTCCTTTTTTTGGACAATATATTTATTGCTTTATTTTTTTTTGACAATCAAATAGAAGATGGGTCATTATGGAATCCAAAACTGAGTAAAAAAGTGAATAAGACTAAATAGAAACAAGTTAAAAACGTATAATAACGGCTCAGATTCAAATGTCACAATGATAATATGCACTAAAACAACAAACTCCTGCAGCATGATGTGTGTATGGCATTATATTAAGCAGAGGTGGGAGAAGTACTCAGATCTTGTACTTGAGTAAAAGTAGAAGTACCAGAGTGTAAGAATACAATTAAAAGTACGAAAGTATTGGCATCAAAATCTAGTTAAAGTAGCGACAGTCAAAGTAGTCATTGTGCAGATTGGTCCATTTCAGAATAATATATATGATATGTTTTATAATGATTGATCATTAAAGTGTTCTCAAAGCTGGTAAAGGTGCAGCTAGTTTGAATGACTTTGTATACTGCAGGGTAGCTTGTGAATTTACTCCAGGTGGAACTAAAGTCTGATTCAACACTTGATTATATTTCACATCATTCATCCAGATCTGTAAAGTAACTAAAGGTATTATATACAGGGGTGCACATAACTGGTACGCAGGTACGCATGCGCGGCAACAATCTGAAATGCGTACCGTCACTTGTGTCACAAAGCGCATTTGCGTACCGACGTACTTGTGAATTTTTTCCAGAAGGCAGTTAGATCACCGGACGACAGAGTCGGTCTCCGTGTGCACAGACAGGGCTGCTGTTAACGTCGGTCTGTACAACGGAATTGTGCCAAAATTACGCCGGCTGCGGAGGGAGACTCCCCCTCTTCACTGGAGAACTGCGCTAGAACAGCTGATCACAACGTTCACGCTCTGTGGTCAAGAAGTACTCCACTAACACCCCCCCCCCCGTTGACGTTCGCGATACAGACGGCTTGATCAAATAACTTTGAGTGGAGTCAGAAGTTGGAGTACCAAACACTGACTCCAGGTACTCATCTGAGTACCTCACTGAGAAAGTTATGTGCACCCCTGATTATATACATGTAGTGGAGTGAAGGTACACCATTTACCTCTGAATTGAAGTGGAGTAGAAGTACAAAGTAGCAAAAATATTGAAGTACTCAAGTAAAGTACAAGTACCTCAAAAAAGTACAGTACTTGAGTAAATGTTCTTACACCTCTGCTAATTACATCACTCTCAGCTAAACAATTGCTACCTTTATGTAAATCCACTGCCATACAAGGTTCTTCCTTGCAGAACCCTTAATATTCATACTATTATTCAATCTATACACGCAGTCTGTGCCTTTTGATGCATACTTTAAAAAGCAATTTACGTTCAGTTTAAGCACATATCTGGTGAACCTGATGCCTACGGGACCTGGGTTGCAAGATTGATAAAACAGCTGTCGAATAAAGTTGGCTTAAAAAGCACACTATTTCCAAGATTGCTGTGTAGATGTACAAAATAGCATGCAATTAACAAGTCCAAATACCTCAAAGTAAAGTATCTGATTCAATCTCTTCTGAGGAGAGGGGGGGGTTTGATTATCGTGGCCTTAAGGAGTGTTTAAAGGTAGGGTAGGTAATTCACTTCAGAAACACTTTTTGTTATATTCCATGGAATGCTCTTAACATCCCGATAGCAATGAATACATTAAATGCTTTGACAATAAATATATACAAATATTTCATCTGTGGAAGCCGTGGCGCTGTAAAAAGCACGACCAATCATCTGAGCCGGCCGGCTAAAATAACTGGATGGCCTACCTGCCTGTCAGCCTTCCATCTGTGCACAAACTTATCTCGTGCCCTCATTGGTCATGTGCGCGTTCGTGTGTGTTGGAGGAGGGGCTCTGTAAGGAAGTCTGAAGGAAGGGGCAGATTCTTTCCGGTTGTGTACTTTCAAATTCTAGCGCACTCGAGCTGGTTTCTCCATTCTTACCTACCCTACCTTTAAGTTAAGTAGACAAAGATATCATTAATAATAGAATATGAGAAATAACCATGAAAATGTTGTGTCAAATCTGCTAGAGACCTATATGGAAAATGATTTAAGGAAACAATGGTCGTTACTTGCAGGCAGCTGGATCCTAAGTGGACTTTAGTCTTTAAATATTTAGTTGTGCAGTGTTTTGTATAACTGTTGCTTCTCTTCTAACCCCGTCCCTCATTGATCAGGGAGGTTAATCTGCACTGGAGCCCCGAAGTCTCCGAGTCGCTGAAGTCCGGAAACAAGCTGCCGTGTTCAGACTTCATCCTCGCTGTGGGACACAACGCCGCCAGTGAGTGTCAGAGCAGCTGAATGTTGCATTACCATTATTGAGTCTTTCTGAAAGAACACCCAATATTATTACAGATCACATGAAACTTGAATGTTCCCTCAGAGGACGTTGGAACATAGAGCAGTCCAGCGCCATTAACTCTGAGATAACACAGATTTTCAGTACAGCAAAACAAATGCACAGGAGAACAAGAACCCATCAAGAACTAAATTACATAATGCAGCCAGGCGTTGTTGATAGAAGAGCTACATTGAATATTTTAACTTGAGGTTAATTTAGCGAATGTGGTTCCTTATTTCATCATTTGATTGTTTTGTCAATAAAATGTCGGAAATAAATAGTAATATCATCACAGTATGGTAAAGTACACAATGTCAGCTTGAACTGCAGCTTGTTTTGTCTAACTGTGAACATGTTCAGTGACAAAAGTTTGATTTGGTTCTCTAAATATGAATTATGCTTGTACTATTTTGCATCCTAACAACACAAAAAGATTACAAAAGGCTTCTTCTGGCCCATCATTAAGATTTGGATAAGTTCAGGGACCCCTTCAACATCACATACAGCTAATTAAAGCTAACCGTTCATAGGATGAAACCAATAAATGGTAGGCATTTTCCCAGAAACACCTTAAATGATTAACTTTTTAAATATGTAATACATGAATTGGTCAGACCTGAATCATAGCAGATACCTGTCCCAATGTCCGCTGTGAGGAGAGCTCTATAAATGTACTGTAGGTCTGTCTGACGTGTGAGCTGCTGTTGAGTTCACAGAGGATCCGTCTCCACAGGGTTTCTGTCAGTGTACGCTCTCACCTCTGAAAACTGGGACGCGCTGGGACGAGCATCGGTGTGGAACGAGAGGAGCGGGGGGGTCGCCAGCGAGGAGTCGGCCTGTGTTTTCTACAGACCGAAGGACAACCCAGCAGTGAGTGACCCCACAGTGCTGTGAACCCCATAATCATTCAGTGTACGGACTTTACTGCTGAGCTTTCATCTGTTTTATTCAGTTATTAGGAGCATATTATAACGATCCTCCCCAGTTCACTGTCAAGCTACGAACAGGAGGAAAATCCTGAGCAAATTGGATAGATCAAAGAAATGCAGATGTGTCAGAAAAATCTCTCGTCACCAGCTTGAGCTTCAGTCTCAGGATCCATGTATTTCTGATCCTCTCCAGAATGGAAGTAGTCATCACATACAGAGCATCAACTAGTTCCTGAACAGTGTCCTTCACATGCTGATATACAAGAGAGGGAGTTACACAGTCACAAGATGGAGGAATAGAAAGCAGTATTCAATGTTTAGTTCAGATTAGCTCCACGTCAGAAATGATCTTGCTTGTCATATGTCTATCTCCATAGAGGCTGAATCATCATGTTAATCACATAGCTATCATATGCCTAAAACAGTCCTGATGCTCTTCTAGGTAATCATACATCCTGTCATGTACACAGCTACAGTTGGGATACCTTTGTTATCATATGTACTCTGAGATTGGAAGAGGACATTCACTATTTTCACAACAAGATGCTTCTAATGAAAATTTAAATAAATCATAAAAAACATCTGTTAAAGCCATTTTATAGTTATTGGAAGTTAATGAATCCAACACCTTTGTAGTGCATGTTGTACTGGAAGTCTAGTCATGTCAGCATCATTTCAAAAATAAAATATGAAACCCCATTTCAGCTTAAAAAGTTGGAAAGTAGGCCACGAACAGAGGATTAATGAGCCCTGGTAATCCGCCGCCTCTTCCATAAAGTGTCAGAAAACAGAGTTATAACGGGCCGTCTGATGTGTGCCGCGTCAGATTTATTACACACTTGTGTTCTGACGGCTGCAGGGATTTAATGAGCTGAAGGAGAAGATTTTCAAACAGTGGGAAGCAGCTGTGGACAACAGATACTGCAGCAATCACCCATTAGTTTATACATCACTGATTTACTGCGTTTCACATCAGACACCTGAAGACGTCACTTTGTGCTCTGGAACATGGTGGTCGGCTTTTTCACAGTTTTCTGCCGATACAGAGAGCAAACGGTTAATCAAGAAATAATCCGCTGATTAATCAATAATATAAATAATGCAGCGCTAGCATAATGTGTCAATTACCCACTGGGGAGCCCTATGATCGGACTGCGTTTATTTAATATAGTTTATTTACATTATTAAGCATTTTTAGACGTATTCATTTGCCAGTGTCTGCTAAATAACCAAATTGTCAGCAGTGACCTCTCTCTAGAAGTAAACCAACATTTTAATTAAAAAAAAAAACACCTCTCATTGCATTGCTCCATTAAAAGAGTGGTTATCCCTTTCCTGTAGTGTGTTATATAGGTTTCAGTGCATGTAAATGGTCTGCAAAGGCTAAAATCTCAAATTTCCTACCAGAGGGAGTTTCTCTCCCCCCTCCCTGAAACGCCTCACATGGACTCCTTTGTTACTTCTGTAACACAGTGACATCCCTTTGTAACACTCTCACTTCTATTGGCTAGGGATCCAACACATTGTACGCGATAGGCTAAGGGGCGGGACATCTCTAAGCCGTTGACCAATCACAACAGAGCTGGCCAGCTAACCAATCAGAGCAGACTGGGCTCTGGTTTCAGACAGAGGGTGAAAAGAGGTGCTGCAGCACAGGCAGTATGAGAAAAATAAAGAGCTTTTTGAACATTAAAGCATGGAGACATGTCCCAGTAGAGACACTACATACTGATATACACCTGAACATCAGCAGGAGAGGACTCTTTAAACTAGAGACACTACATACTGATATACACCTGAACATCAGCAGGAGAGGACTCTTTAAAGTAGAGACACTACATACTGATATACACCTGAACATCAGCAGGAGAGGACTCTTTAAAGTAGAGACACTACATACTGATATACACCTGAACATCAGCAGGAGAGGACTCTTTAAAGTAGAGACACTACATACTGATATACACCTGCACATCAGCAGGAGAGGACTCTTTGAAGTAGAGACACTACATACTGATATACACCTGAACATCAGCAGGAGAGGACTCTTTAAAGTAGAGACACTACATACTGATATACACCTGAACATCAGCAGGAGAGGACTCTTTAAAGTAGAGACACTACATACTGATATACACCTGAACATCAGCAGGAGAGGACTCTTCAAAGTAGACACTACATACTGATATACACCTGAACATCAGCAGGAGAGGACTCTTTAAAGTAGAGACACTACATACTGATATACACCTGAACATCAGCAGGAGAGGACTCTTTAAACTAGAGACACTACATACTGATATACACCTGAACATCAGCAGGAGAGGACTCTTTAAAGTAGAGACACTACATACTGATATACACCTGAACATCAGCAGGAGAGGACTCTTTAAAGTAGAGACACTACATACTGATATACACCTGAACATCAGCAGGAGAGGACTCTTTAAAGTAGAGACACTACATACTGATATACACCTGAACATCAGCAGGAGAGGACTCTTTAAAGTAGAGACACTACATACTGATATACACCTGCACATCAGCAGGAGAGGACTCTTTGAAGTAGAGACACTACATACTGATATACACCTGAACATCAGCAGGAGAGGACTCTTTAAAGTAGAGACACTACATACTGATATACACCTGAACATCAGCAGGAGAGGACTCTTTAAAGTAGAGACACTACATACTGATATACACCTGAACATCAGCAGGAGAGGACTCTTTAAAGTAGAGACACTACATACTGATATACACCTGAACATCAGCAGGAGAGGACTCTTTAAAGTAGAGACACTACATACTGATATGAATCTGAAAGCAACGGGGCCCTTTTTAAAAGATACTCCCTCTTGTCTCATTTCTATAACACAGACTATATGAGAATTAAAAGCATGTCTTTAATTGGAAAACGTTGCATAATATATCGCTTGTATTTCTTTCCCTGAAGGTTTTGATATGCCAAGTGACTTGCTACCTTGCAGAAGACCAGCTTTTCCAATGGACAGAAAAGGTATGTTTATATAACACAAATCAGACGGATGGCACTGTGAGTAGATGATGTTGTTATTCAGGGAAATGTAGGAGCAGCTGTCTCTCCTCAGGTAGCAGATTTATATCCATCAACAGATTTATTTTCCTACAACTATGAAGCATATCGATGTAGAAACAGAAGGAGTTTATCGGCACGTCAGCTCAAAGCCTGTCAGTAAAGAAAGGGCACACAACACGATTATAACAGACAGAAAAATGTTGTCCTGTACGTAATTACAGGGGAGCTAGTTAGTTGTATAATGGTACACTTTAATCAATGTTTACTGTAGAACGACAAAGCCAAACATGCAGGGACTTTTCAGGGTGAGCTACACCAGTGTTTCCCTAAATGGGGGTAAGAGTAACTTTAGGGGAGGAAGGGAGATTTAAAAAAATGTAAATTAAAACATTAAACAATGCTGTAGGTTCAATAGAAAATGTAAATGTTAGTTTTATAAACCACATTTTAGTCAGTATTTTTTTTTCAATTAAAGGGGACCTATCATGCAAAATGCACTTTTTGATGTCTTTTATACATAAAGATGTGTCCCCGGTGTGTCAGGGAACTCACGCAGCGACAGAATATAAAACCCTCTCTCTTTTCCTCCGTACCCACATCTCTAAAAACGGGGGAACAACGGAGCTGATCCAGATTTGCGTCCGATATGACGTAATATCTGAAATGTGGACCCACGGCCCTATCAGAAAGTTGCTATCAGAAACAATGCCCGACTGTTTTGGACGTAATATGGTCGGTGTTTACATTAGCATCGCTAACACTCAGAGCTAACCTGTACTGGAGAGCATGTGTGTGAAGAAGCAGGAAATAAAAAGGAACTCACCTTGTGGTATAACCGGCAAGAGAGAAAGCCTTTGAGCTCCATACTGTTTCAGAAATAATCCTTGATAATCCATGATATGGCGTTTCATCACAGCAGTATTTAGTTTAGACAGTAGCTGCCGGGTGCCGCATGAGCTCAGCCCCCTCCTTTTCTTATTTTTAATCTATTTTTTTAAAGCTTTATACCCCAAATCAGCACTTTTGAAACAGGAGGTGAAATAGAGGGATATGAGGCATGG
Source organism: Dissostichus eleginoides (assembly GCA_031216635.1). Taxonomy (NCBI): domain Eukaryota; kingdom Metazoa; phylum Chordata; class Actinopteri; order Perciformes; family Nototheniidae; genus Dissostichus; species Dissostichus eleginoides. The sequence continues at coordinate 25,856,130 of CM062279.1, read as the reverse complement.
CTAGAATGGGGGATCTGTTTGGTATTTTGAGCAAAACACTTCATAGACATGTTTTTTATATATTTTTATATATCTGAGACCTATGCTATTGCCTAAAAATAGCATGATAGGTGACCTTTAAATCATTTACCCCTACAAGCTGCTTCCCTCCCATGGCATTTGGCTTTTTTGTTTCTGGGAGAAATTAGCCAACAGTTGCGTGACGCCAGCACTTAAGACATAATACTAAAACAGGACATTTGTATACCGCTTTTCACAAAGATGCTAAATCAAGGGCATGATGCTAAAATATTTGTTGGCCGTGAATTAATCGATAAACACTTGAAATGTAGCATTTGAGTGTTTTCCAGTGAAAATGTTGTTTATTTAAATCAGACACTGACGGCTCAGTGCTGGGCGTTTTATCTACGGGCTGATAAATGACTAAAAGGGGTATCACATTGAAAGATGTTTGAGAACCACTCAGTTAAAGATCAAGGTTCAAGTTCAAGGCTTTTTATGTTTGTTTTTTGCTGTTTTGGGTACCCTGAAAGGCGCTATATAAATCTAAGTTATTATTATTATTATTGTCATATGTACATAGAATAGAATTGGGAGGGATGAAACCGTCTTTAATGGTCACACATGCAGAGCACACAGCACACACAGTGAAATGTGTTCTCTGCTTTTAACCCATCCTAGTACCAGGAGTCTAGTACTAGGAGCAGTGGGCAGCTAGTGTACAGCGCCCGGGGAGCAATGGGAGTGAGGGGGGAAGGGTGGTGTCCGGTGCCTTGCTCAAGGGCACCACGGCAGGGCAGGAGTCGAACTGGGACCTCTCCAAGTAGCAGTCCACACTCCATATTTTAGGTCTGGTCGGGGACTTGAACCGGCGACCCTACAGGTCACAGTCCAAGCCCCTACTGACTGAGCCACTGCCGGACCACAGCTGCAGTGTAGTTATGAAATAGAGCAAATAGTCTATATACAAGTAATTGGAATATCGATATATATATATAAGTTGCAAACAGATGAATGTTATGGATGTTCTTTCAAAAGTTCAGGTGTTTAACGGTCTTATGGCCTGTGGGATGAAACTGTCCCTGTCCCATGCTGTTGTGTTTTAGCTAACGGTGACTCTGTGTCTCCTGCAGGTGTTTGACTGCCTGCAGCTCAGACAGCTGAATGTGACGGTGCTCTCTGAGAGCTCTGTGTCTGATTTAAGACGGCGACTACCTGAGCAGCAGCTCGGCTCCCTTCCTGCGCTCGCTCCAGTCCGCTGCTTTCTCTGGGAAGCCTGTCTGCAAATCACTGGAGCAGCCCAACATAGTGACTGGACTTCAGGCTGCAGGTACGACTGGTTCTTCTGACTCTCGCATCTCAAACTGCCGTCACTTGAATCAGAAACAGGTTTATCACCAGGTAGGTTGACACGTACGAGGAATTTGACTTGGTGTCGTGGTACATACATAAAAGTAAAAACCAACAAAAAAACACAGATAGAGAACTATTTTAAGAAAACTATAATAACATAAAAAATACAATATAGCAGTATTTACATTGAAATAGAATGGGATAAAATATGTGCACAAAAAAAACAGAAGTCCGCTTTCCAGATTTTACCGTCTCACATTTGCCTACACAAAGAAACACTTAAAAGCTGCACAACTCAGCTTTCCTTCTTCAGCCTCTAGAGATTTGGAGAAGGGCAGCTTTATTATTGCAGAAGAGACAGGAGGTTTGCATATTAAACCCATTAAAAAAACACAATTATCTAACTCTCTTTAAACCCTCTGCTCCAGCGTGACCTTTTATTTTATTTTCGTGAGGAGGCACTTTGTTGTCAGGAGTGCCTTGGTAAATCCGAGTGCTGCTGATTCCAGAAAATGGGTTTATTGTGTGTAGTAAGCCACAGTTTTCTAAATGTTGAATCCTATAGAGTGGTGCAGTGACGTGTCCTAAAACCCAGATGTAAGTTAGCATTTTACCACTTCCGGTTCCTTCGCCAAAAAGCAATGGGATCTCTCCATAGGGTTTAGGAAAATAGCTGGAAATAAGGTCTGTGGTTGAGACACATTTAAGAGACGGATCACGTTTTGTTCTACGACATTAAATCCATCAGCAGTGACCCCACTGGGGATGTTTGAAGAGTTGACGTCTGAAAAACGATGGTTGTTAACAAGTGGCTGAATAGGACTTCAGAAGTTGTCGAGGCCGTTGTACGTCATTACGCCGAACACGTAAATACTCCTCTAAGTTTGTTTCCCCCTGTTCTGCTTGAAAGCAAGTACCTGCCTCCTGCAAACTGTTCAAACAAACGCTTCAACTTGTTCCATTTAGAATCTGTATGTTTGAATATGGATCTTAAGTTGGCGTGACGTTGAAGCAGCGACCCTGCTGTAGTTCCTTTATAGCATAACGTTAGCATTTTGCTTCTGGCGATTAGATTTATGATTATAAAAGTAGGGTAGACATGTGGAGATTATCCGGCTGAACAAAACGTGATCCGTCTCTTAAATGTGTTTCAACCACAGACCTTATTTCCAGCTATTTTCCAAAATCCTATGGAGAAATTGCATTGCGTTTTTGTCCAGGGAACCCATGCGCAGCTTACTTCTGGGTTTTAGGACGCGTCACTGCACCCCTCTATAGCCACTAAAATGAACAACCAAAAGGGGACATCAGTTTACCAGACCTCAGTATTTTTGTGCAGAAAAACTGAATCAGAATTTAGAAATCCTTTATTTGTCCAGCAACGGGGAAATGTACTTGATTACAACAGCAGATATGGCAGATAAAGTGAAGAAATAATTACAAAAATGGCTAAGTATGCACACGTTATTATAACACAATTAGTAAAAAAAAACTAAAACTGCCAGCTAACCAATCAGAGCAGACTGGGCTCTGGTTTCAGACGGGGGTGAAAAGAGGTGCTGCAGCACAGGCAGTATGAGAAAAATAAAGAGCTTTCTGAACATTAAAGCATGGAGACATGTCCCAGTAGAGACACTACATACTGATATACACCTGAACATCAGCAGGAGGGGACTCTTTAAAGTAGAGACACTACATACTGATATACACCTGAAAATCAGCAGGAGAGGACTCTTTAAAGTAGAGACACTACATACTGATATACACCTGAAAATCAGCAGGAGAGGACTCTTTAAAGTAGAGACACTACATACTGATAAGCACCTGAACATCAGCAGGAGAGGACTCTTTAAAGTAGAGACTCTACATACTGATATACACCTGAACATCAGCAGGAGAGGACTCTTTAAAGTAGAGACACTACGTACTGATATACACCTGAACATCAGCAGGAGAGGACTCTTTAAAGTAGAGACACTACATACTGATATACACCTGAACATCAGCAAGAGAGGACTCTTTAAAGTAGAGACACTACATACTGATATACAGCCGAACATCAGCAGGAGAGGACTCTTTAAAGAAAGACTGTGATCTTCTTTTATTCAGTAACTAACATTAACTGTTTATTACACTACAGATCTTCTCACGGTCATTTTCACTCTCTATGAATTAATGAACGCTTCAATTGCTATTCAGTAATCTCAAAAGCATCATAATGTTACCTGGATATAAATGAAAGTGACGGGAAGTTATCCCCTTGTGTGTCGGATCAATGAATCCAGGTCTAGCCGGTTTAATTTGTTACATATCTCAAGTGTCCTTGAGCGGGACAGTGAACCCAAACTGCTCCTGAGGTGTGTAATTCAAGGAAAACTGTAAGTGTCTTGGCACGAAATCCTCTGCCAACTCAATGACATGTGGTGCCATTAGTGCCTCTTTTCACTCAGCGGAGATCACGTACCGTTTCGTTTTGATTTATTACTTTTTATCCCAAAGCACTTAAAGACACTGAAAGTCGAGACAAAGATTCACATTTCAAAGGCTTCACTGTCATGCGCAAAATAGATACAGTGTAGTTTTTGGCGATGAAAATCTGAACTATACTGCTCCAACAACAATGCAACATACTATACTTAAGACAAATAAAATGCGTGAATAATAAACGTGGAGGAGTTTAACAGTCTTGTGTCATGTGGGATTATGTCTGAGTCTGGTGTCCTTGGCAAAAATGTTCACCAGTTCTGATATAAAGTTTTTACTCAGGTGTCATTATTTCAGTTTTTCTTAAAAGATATTGTTTTTTTTTTATTTCAAATTTATTATTTCAGTTTTAGTTTACAAAAACGTCCTGCTACACACCTACTCTGTACACTACTTTAAAAAATACATACGGCTGACACTAGCTACAGGGAGTAATACTGTAAAATAAACAAATCTGAATGGGTTTATTGCTTATTAAGAAAGAAAATTATAAATTCCTAGAAAACTGTGATTTATAAAATTCAAATGTTTAATTTTAAACAAAGTTGTATCTATTATGAAGTGAAATAGTGGGACCACAGTTGTTTAATTAAAGGTCCCATGTCATGCTTTTCCGGTTATTACCCGTCCCCTTGTGTGTTATGAAGGGGACACTTTTTCATTTGTTCCCTTTGTCTCTCATCTGTTGTCCTGCAGCTGGCCTAAAGGACAACGTTTTTGAGCATGTCCAGTAATCAGCTATTCTGATTGTTTAATCTTTCTTACTTTCTCAGTACTGAACCACTGTGAGGTCCACCGCATCCCCTCCGTTGTTTACCAGTGCTACAGCGACGTCATCGGCCCAGACTCCGTCACCATGGAGACATTCAAACCCACACTAACCAACCTCGGCAAGTCCATAAAGGTGAGCTGCTTTTTGTTTATTACTCATCTGAGGGCTCCGTTAAAGGTCAGAATAACAAACTTAAAAGCTTCTGAAGTGTTTCCTATTGTTCTCATCTTTGACCCTGCTTTCCTTTCTCTCCGTCTCTTTAGTTGGACCCTTCTCCGAGCGCAGACATCCTCCGCAAGATCGTCAGAACCACCAACATCCAGAGTAATCTTTATATCTGATAATGTCTATGCAATTTACACATGTGGTTAAATACTGTCATTTTTTAATAAAGAAATTAAAGTAAAGAAAGCCTTTGTTTTGATATTATTATTGATAATAATACATTTTATTTATTTAAATTTAACAAGATGTTCTGTGTTGTTCAAATTGCATAGTTAACCAAAATAATTAATGGAATATCTGCAAGAAGTTTGTTTAAAATGAGAGATTCAATTAATGTCAATTAGTTTGTTACTCGTGAACATTGTATCTGAGATTATTTTTCCAGTTGTTTTAAGAATTCAACTCTATGCCTGTATTACGTTTTAATATATTAGTTTTAACCTATTTCAAAACTAATAGGCTTCTTTTGTTCGAAAAAATAAGTGTTTTCTTCCTTACCTGTATTTTGTGAAAATAGCAGTTTGTGTTCAGACCTTTGATTTACCCTTATCATTTGAGATGTAAAAGTAGGCTATATCTTTAATAATAATCCAAACTTTAAAAATAACATTCTTTTTAGTTTACTCCACAGAGATTAATGAAATAAATAAAGGTAGGCTACTTAATACTTATAGGTATAGTATTAACACAACATCTCCTCCTGTCCAGGTGGGGCAGTAATGCTGCGCTGTTGGGCTGTTCGTTCAACGTAAGATACTAAAAGTGAGCGAAACTCAAACAATGCCAGTTGCTGTTTACTTTTTTTTTTTGTTTTGAAGAAAGTTAACGACTAGTGTGCAAAGTATAACATTGAAACCCGCCATTACTTAACGTCAATGAATAACCCAGTGAACTGTACAGAGAAGATAGTTGGCAGTGAGCTAGCATCTGGCTAACGTCTCCAATGAGCAGGTTTAAACCGTCGACAAGCGGCAGGTGCAGAGCTCCTGTCCGGCCGAGCAAAGAGCCCCCAGCCCCCGGAGGAGCCAACAAGGTGCTGGCCGAGAGGAACCATGCTGTGGTGGCGGTGGGAGCCTGGGTAGAGAGCGAGCACGACTTTATGGAGCACCCATCTGTGAGTTTGGCATTTAATGCTAATGAGCTAAGCTAGCTGGTACTGTTGCTTGGCTGTCGAAAGAGACCGTTGCTAAGCTATCTTGTACTGTTGCTAGGCTGTCCAAAGAGACCGTTAGTGGTGATGACCAGACTTGGTTAAAAAAAGTCGAAAGTAGCAACACTGAGAAGGGAATAGTAAATAAGTACATTTACCGAGGAGGTACTGTACTTTTATTCAACTTAAACCTCACATTGTATTTTTTACTCCACTACATTTAATTTACAGTATTAGTTATTTTGCAGATTCAGATTAATACTAATAAATCAAGGAGTAAATTGTGATGTATCGTTATAGATTAAACTACTCCACTAAATGAGGTCCACTTTCCCATCTGCAATATTAGTTATGCTAGCACAATAATGCACTAGTTATAATTAGTTAGTATGTAAATATGTCAAAAATTATACTTAAGTAGAGACGTACTTGCAAAATGTTGTAAATCTTAAGGGTACTCTGATGTATCATTGTAGTGTTGACATGGGCTTTTCTTCTTGATTTATATTCTCTATTCATTAATCAATAATGTTATTTGGCCTCAGAACCGTCTATATTCATATTGCTTACTTTGTGCGACCAACAGTCCAAACCCGGAAGATATTTACTTTGAGAAGACAAATATGTACATTTAAAAAGGTGAAACCAGGAAATCCAAATCACTTTTAATTAAATGAATTTAGAATACGCTTGATACATTTTCACATTCACATGAATTGAGAGTCGTGACTTAACCTAAGGGTGTCCAACCTGTTTTCCCATGTCTTGTTTCAGGCCTTGCTTTGCTCACTGAAGAGATCCAGGCAAAGAAGAGGAGGGAGACTGAGGAGAGCCTTCGAAGATTTCAAGAGGAAGTACGCCATCGGGTGGCGCAGCAAGCTCAAGTCAGCAAGAAGAGAAAGCAGCCTCACACAGTTCCCATGGTACAAATATCATTATCATAAGTTAAGCTAAGTTTTCGTCCAAAATAAATGTATATAAATATAAAAATAAAGTGAAGGAACAGCAAACTAAGCGGTCTACGAAATGAGACGGTCTGGCTTAAGGTGGACTTCCTGTTTGCGTCACCTGACACCCGCGGTCCGTAGCACTGTCTCCTAGCAACCTGGACAGCGACACCCTGTTGTTCATGTTTTACAGGTGACAGGTGTGCGCCGGTTGGATAGACTCTCCACCAGGGTTCGAGTTATGACGATATGCCTGCCTCTGAGTGTTTAGATAGATATAAAAAAGCTTGACTCTTTATTGTAATTTTAAGGAGGACATATTGTGCTCATTTTCAGGTTCATATTTGGATTTTGTGCTTTTACTGTGAAATGTTTACATGCTTTAATGTTCAATAAGTGCTATATTTTTCTCTCACTACCATAGATTCTCCTTCCTTAACGAAGTGAGTTTTTTTATTTCTAATCATTTATCAGTGCATTCAGAAATGCAGATTTTGTTGAGTGCATTTAGTGTTACGTTAAAGGAAATTGGATTATGTAAGCTTTTGATATGAATATGTGATGCCTGGTGCCAGGCCATGTACTGCCCCTTACTTGGTATTCTTAAATGTTAAAAATGTATCAAATCCTACAATTGAGTTGAAAAGTTGTGCATGCATACGTGAGTCTTTAAGTGAATAATCTTTGACGTGGTTGGTTGCTTCTTCATGCATCATTATGATCTGAATATCTTTCATAAAAACTGATATTTGGTTTTAGTATTTAAAGTTTTGAAGGGTTTTGCAATGAAAACAAAGAACTTAAAAAGACACCTAAAACATGTGCTCTTCCAGACTGTTGTGATTGTGTGACTCTAAACATAAATACTGTATACTCCAACTCTTATGGAGAATCATAACGCTTAAAATCACAAGGGAGTACAAGTAGAAATAAAACGTTGAGTTCAAAGGTACTGCAATAAAAAAGATGAACAGGGCTAAGATGAATGCTCAGTTCTGATTGGTCATTTGGACATTCTGCATGCAATAAGACCAAAGTCTAAGGATAGTGGGAGCTGTAAAGCTTCAATGAATATAAGCTCATCGAAACACACATTTTACTTTAATGTCATGAAGAGCTTAATCTTAAAATAGTGTTCAATATGTGAAATGTACATTTCCAACAATCTTCCTTGCCTGTCAGTGTTTAAGATTGAACACCGGTCAGATGATCACAAAGAGGAAACAAATGGGTTAAAAACATGTTTGAGTCAGAACTTGAAAGTCTTCCAGATTCCAAAGTTCATCTTTCCAATATATCGGCTGGTAATAAAACAGATGACTGCATTTATAACTATCAATGATTAACTAGTGAAAAGAGATTAGAGGGATTGAAAGCTAATTCTGACATTGTTGAAGAGAGCCTCGATAAAAACAGTTCTTCAAACTTTTATATATTAGCATTTCTTTTCTTTCCTATGTTGTTGTTTTTTTCAAGGTATTAAATCTTATGTGTTTTTCTTCCAACAGATACCTGGACAAAGTCCTCGTCCTGAACTGAATACCAAAGTTCATTTCCCTCTGAAAGACATCCTGACTCCATCTGCTGGTGAATAAATGACATAGCAGCATTTCCTGCTGTTGATCAATCATCCTGTGACGGAGGTGAGAGAAAACGAAAGAGGATTTTGATATTGTTGAAAAGAGCTGAGACGCCATTACAGGGTGTGAGATCTCTGCTGGGAGACACGTTTGGAGGATTTGAATCACTCAAGAGAAAGGACAGTAACTTGTTGAGTTTTGCTTTTAAAAGACACCAGAGACCGAGACAAATGGCTGAGAAAACCGCTCTTCTTGAAAGTTTCCTGAGCTGCCATGTGTGTTCAGAGACTTTCAGAGATCCTGTGTCTCTGGGCTGCAGCCACAGCTTCTGTTCGAGCTGCCTGCAGACATTCTGGGAACAAAGTAAGAACAAAAACTGTCCTATTTGTAAAAGAAAATCTTCAAAAGAAGATCCTTCGGTGAACTTTACCCTGAAGGAGCTGGCTGACTCCTTTGCTGAGAGACAGGAAGCTGGATCATCTGAGACAGAAAAAGGAGAGAAGAAGGTGTGTAGTAAACATCAAGAAGAGCCTAAATTGTTCTGTAAGGATGAAGAGAGAGCTGTGTGTCCTGTCTGTGAGTTTTCTCTCCACCAGAGTCACAAGGTGGTTCCTGTAGAACAAGCAGTCAGTGAGCTGAAGGACCTGCTGAAATCTGACTTAAAGTCTCTGCAGGACAAGAGGGACAAATACAAAGGAGTGGAGACAACATACAATGCAGTGATTCAAGTGTCCAAGAAGCAGCTGCTGTCCACAGAGAGGCAGATCACAGCAGAGTTCAACAAGCTCCATCAGTTCCTGAAAGAGGAAGAGGAGACCAGACTGGCAGCTCTGAGGGAGGAAGAGGAGCAGAAGGGGAAGACTATCAGCAGAGAGATGAAGAGCATTCAGGAGCACATCTCCTCTCTGTCACACAGTATCTCTGCTGTTGAAGAAGAGCTGCAGAAACACAACGTGCCCTTCCTCAGCAGTTATAAAGCCACTCAGAGCAGAGCCAGAGTCCAGAGCTCACTGTCAGACCCACAGCTGCTCTCAGGAGCGCTGACAGATGTGGCCAAACACCTGGGCAACCTGTCCTTCAGAGTCTGGGAGAAGATGAAGGACCAGGTCCACTTCAGTCCTGTCATTCTGGACCCAAACACTGCAAGCAGCTGGCTCTCTCTGTCTGATGATCTGACCAGTGTGAGAAATGGAGACAAATATCAGCAGCTTCCTAATAATCCAGAGAGATTCACTAAGTATGCTCATGTTCTGGGCTCTGAGGGCTTCAGCTCAGGGAAACACAGCTGGGAGGTGGAGGTGGGAGATCATCCTGACTGGAGTATAGGTTTGACTAAAGAGTCAGTTGACAAGAAGGGAAAGATATTTGTCTCACCAGAATATGGAATCTGGTGTTTAATGCATCGCAGTGGAAAATACACTAATGGTGTTAGTAAGACTGTCAGAGTGAAGAAGAATCTCCAGAGGATCAGAGTCCAGCTGAACTATGACAGGGGGGAGGTGTCCTTCTACGACCCTGAACACATGACTCACATCTACACTCACAGAGACACTTTCACTGAGGAACTCTTCCCATTTTTCAGTATTGGAAAAGCTGGTGATGCTAAAACTGCTGATATCAAAATCTGTCAAACTTAGATTCCTCTGTGATGCTCAGGAGCGTGAGTTCAGACTTTATTCTGACTGCACTGTCCGTCTAGATCTCTTTGAAATAATCAGGATAAGAAACAGATGATCATCAGATCATCATTTTAGTCTGTAAAATGTCTAAATGTGATCATGTTTTAATTACAGTTTTAAACATTATATTCAAAGTCTCAGTGTAAAAAAACAAATTGATTGTTTATTGTTATTGTTTATATTTTGTTATACTTTTTTATTGTGTGTTTAATCATTTTTAAATACATTGAGGCATGATTGATGAATGTTCAACATTTTAATCCAAAATCTTTAAATAAATAGATTTTCTGTTTTTCTTTTTAATTTGTCCTGAAAATGTTTGATTGTGTTTTTTGTGTGAATTCTAATAAAAACCAACAAATCAAAGCTGTCAATTCTCCTTTTTTTAACATCTTGTTTCTAGTCAAACATCATTTTTATAGCAGTATGAGATAATATAACAATGTAAGATATTTGTAGGACTCTTAATGAATTATTTTTAGATATGGATATGTTGTTTTGCTCCCAGGAGTAATTGAAGTTGAGTATTTCCGTACTGTATATATGAACAATAACATTTGTGGCAATTGAAAATGTCCATTTAATTATGAACCTAAAGGGAATTATAGCTGTACAATTAAGTTTAGTTTTATTCAGAAACATGTCTATAAGCTTGATTTGTTTCTTCAGGTACATCTGTCAAATAGCCATGTGACAAATTACGGAGAATATAAATGATGAACAAGAATTGTACAACAAACCTTTACAATAAAAGAAAATTAATAATCTGAACATCATCTTAATGATCTAATCTCTTATTCAATGCATTGCATCCCTTCATGAATCTCTTTTACCCTTTACATGAATGGACAGCCAAACTCGTGAAATCTATGTTTCCTTGTGTGAAGTCATGTGACGGATGAACCTGCTGTAAGCAAAGAAGCTCCCACCCTGATGAAGGAGAGTCAGCAGAAAACATGTGAGGGGTAAAGCATGGCATACTGGAGCTGTGCAACAGGTTTGATTTGATGGAGCTGTTTTGATTCTCACTTAGAAACAGTCAGGAGTCACATTTACCTTTCTCCAACTCCACTGCAGCATTATAACATATACAAAGTAGATTCAAAACAAAAAAGAGGAATGCATTACATACTTTCCTGCAAAACACATGTATTCACTTTGATACTTTGTCTTGAGTTAGTTAAAACCCTGCTGATCCAGTTGTTGATCAGCTGTGTGATTTAAAGCTGTAATAAACCAGCCTCATTGAAGGGGACATCACTGAGGGGTTATACTCACAGACACATGACTGTCTCAAGGATTTGCTCTGGAGGAGAGTTTTCACTAAGGATGTTCTACTTTCTCTATTACATGTATTAGTTGTGTAACCTACTGAGTGCAGTTTTAAGAACATGTACAAATGTGCAACATGTGAACCACATCATAATATGTGATTGCATGGTCACGTTTCACTTCCCGTAAACACCACAAGATGAAGACAAAGTCAAGATGTGTTTAACTGCGGATCATTTTGAACATTGAACATGTCATTTATTTCACTTATGGATAATATTGATTCATGCACAGGTTGATTTTTTTTTTTTTTTAATACATTTCCTTCACAAAAACGCCATCCTGTTTGACAGACATACTGTATGTCCAGGGAATCTAAGAAATGCATCTCTGCTGTGGCTCTCGTTGTGGCTTCATCAGGCACAAAGTGGTCAAATCATCTCAAACACATTCTTCAGATTGCATTATATCTTAGACACGAGTCTTTCAGCTCTTCACAGTCCAACTGTTGTTTTGAGCTGCTCTACTATCATGAAACCTGGTTGAACAAGTTATTAAAACAGAATCAAGAAAAATACTTTTTGCAACAATCTTTTCATTTTCTGTTATCTCATAACTTCCTGTCAACTAGAGTTAGAGAAAAACTCAGCTGCTACGAACATACATATAGGGCAACATAACTATCTGTATGAGTGCAGTTTTTCTTTCCTCACACCAAACACTTTACAACACAAACATTTACAGTTAAAATACAAATCAGAATCAGCTCCTGCACGTTCTCCTGAAGCACCGCCTCCAGGAAGTAGTCTATGTTTAAGGAGCCAATTAGGCTTTCCCCTCTCATCCTGAACAGGTCACCCTCCTGGTCAAACATCAGAGGAAGGCTGAAGATGGGAACTCCCTGGTAGATGGCCTCTGGAAGTGTGTTGGTGACCTTCTGATCTGACCACTCAAGCTCTGATATCTCCTCAGTGTAAAATAATTGTTGATCTAATTCCTTTATTTATTGCTATAAACATACAAATATATTCAAACATTAGGGTCTATACATGTTCTGATCTTCATCTCTTCATGTTAGGACACATTGAAGTACGCCTTGTTTACATATCTCTCCCTATGTCAGATTTTTCTCTCCAAAATATAGTCACATGACATAGACATGAAGAAGTGTGGGCCCACAGCTGATAGGAGTTAAGACTGGCCCAGTGTCCTCTGCCATGACGGGGAGATAGAAAGTCTTCAGGTTAAAATAAGAGACAGTGATCATACGGCTGTCTTGCATCTTTAGATAAAGAAGTGTATTGCTTGCCCTGTTTCCATTTGGAAAGAGAGAGGCAGTGTTTCAGCATTGATGGTGGAATATAACGTAAATGTTCATCCCCTCTTCTCCTTGTGAAAGATCCAACAATCTTTCAGGTTCAGACATCCCGTCGGCTACCTGCAAGTTTCTTTGATTCTTATTACAATACTCATTAAGATATTCCTTTACATTGAGGAGAAGCCCCCACTATGTCCCCAAGCTCCCAGTAATAATACATCTATTCTCCATAAAGTCCTGAAGATGTAGAGGGTTTTCATTTGTAAACAATGTTGGGCATGGTGGGACGAGGGGACCTCAAAGAAAGGTCCGTTCTCATCAACCAAATATCTGCTGCCTGAAGGAACTCTTCACAGTGGACGCTAGGACCAAAGTGACGGTGGACAAATGGTGTAGTGAGGCTCTCTTATATTCATCTCATTAATAAGTAATATCCAGAGGTGGAAAAAGTACTCTTGTACTACAGTAAAAGTAGAAGTACTCAGATCTTGTACTAGAGTAAAAGTAAAAGTACTCAGATCTTGTACTTGAGTAAAAGTAGAAGTACCAGAGTGTAGGAATACTCTGTTACAAGTAAAAGTCCTGCATTCAAAATATTACTCAAGTACAAGTACCAAAGTAATAACATAAAAATATACTTAAAGTAGTAAAAGTACTCATTATGCAGATAAGCCCATTTCAGAGTAATATATATTATATGTTTTGATTATAATTATTGATTGACAAAAATATGTTTATCATTGCAGTGGAACTTATTTAAGTGTGGATTATGTTTGATATCATTTATCCAGATCTGCAAAGTAACTTAAGGTGTTAAATAAATGTAGTGGAGAAAAAGTACAATATTTACCTCTGAATTGTGATGGGGTAAAAGTACAAAGTAGAATAAAATGGAGATAGACACGTTAAGTACACAAACCTCAGAATTGTACAAAAGTACAGTACTTGAGTAAATAGCCGCTTTCACACCAAGTACTTTGCCGTACTTAGTTCCCAGCACTTAGTCCCGCCGAACTCCTTTAGTCCCGGAACTATCTAGTAAATCGTGTTCACACCGGAATAAGTCCCTGAGGGAGGATTACGCAAATGAAGCCGCTGACGTCACTTCTACTTCTTCTGCTTTGGGTTTACTGGCAGGCCCCAAACAACTTCACGGCACATACATCGCCCCCCGAAGTCCCGGGTAAAACGCCAGAAGCGCCGACGCCTCCTCATCACTCCACCGCTCCCACGTTTTATTTTGTGTTGCCATAAATTGGTCTCTCTCCGTTGGTGCACTGGGCTAATGCTAATAATGCTAATGCGAGCAAATAAAATGATGGCTTCACAAAACTTGTCAGAGTTTTACGGGGCGCGTGGTTTGCCAATCAGCCAATCAGAAATTGTTAGTGTGGCCGACACACCCAGGAACCTTTTTCTCCCCAGGAAAGTCCCTGCTCTCTAGCAGGAACTATAGGTCTAGTTCCAGATCTTTTTGGTGTGAACGCAAAATCCCAAGAACTATCGGAACTACTCCTGGGAAAAGTACTCCGGTGTGAAAGCGTCTAATGGACTTAGTAACTTTACTGCACTGGTAATATCAATAGGCGCTTTCACACCGGAGTACTTTTCCCAGGAGTAGTTCCGATAGTTCTTGGGATTTTGCGTTCACACCAAAAAGATCTGGAACTAGAACCTAGTTCGCGCTAGAGAGCAGGGACTTTCCTGGGGAGAAAAATGTTCCTGGGTGTGTCGGCCACACTAACAATTTCTGATTGGCTGGGCGAATTGCAAACCACGCCCCGTAAAACTCAAGTTTTGTGAAGCCGCCATTTTATTTGCTCGCATTAGCATTATTAGCATTAGCATTGGCCCAGCGCACCAACGGAGAGAGACTAACTTATGGCAACACAAAATAAAACGTGGGAGCGGTGGAGTGATGAGGAGGCGTCGGCGCTTCTGGCGATTTACCCGGCACTTAGGGGGCGATTTATTGCCACCCGAAGTCCCGGAGTCATATGCCGTGAAGTTGTTTGCGGCCTGCCAGTAAACCCAAAGCAGAAGAAGAAGAAGTGACGTCAGCGGCTTCATTTGCGTAATCCTCCCTAGGGACTTATTCCGGTGTGAACACGATTTACTAGGAAAGTTCCGGGACTAAAGAGTTCAGCGAGACTAAGTAGGCCTACTGGGAAATAAGTACGGCAAAGTACTTGGTGTGAAAGCGACTAATGCAAAATCAAAAGGTCACCTTAACTCATGTCATTAGTCGTTGCATTGTCTGGTAAAGGAACTTATGAGATGGTGATGGGGAACTGCGATGTCTAACTCCTCTCCATCTTTGACATATGAAGTTGAAGTGTACGCTGTGACACAGCTGCAACATTCTTGTTGTGAAATAATTCATGTTGTTTGCATCATTTGTAACACGGTGGAGGGTGATTGTAGTGATGGGACTCTGCGTTGATGTAGCAGCTGGTTTAGGTCCGGATCTCTGGGATGTTGTGACCTCTGAGTGGAGCTGCTGGGTGAGGATCTTCATGTTGACCCAGTGGTTTGACCCAGGAGAGCGGAGCAGCCGGTGTCAGCGGTCTCACCTGGATCCTCCTGAGGTGAAGCTGGAACCATAAAACAAGGAGGAGGTTCAGTGGAGACAGGTTTCATCAGGAGGGTTTAATGTTTCCTGTTGATGTTCTGCTGCTGATGCTAAATAGTTCACTGTTAAAGTAGTTCAATGTGAGAGGAGATTAAAGATGGATGGACCTGTTGGTCTGTTTAAGCTGCTCTTCATGAATCATCCACCAGAGGGCAGAGTGTTAGACTGACTGCTAGTTTCCTCTGTCGCTTTAAATAACTGGATAAGGTCACATCAGGTGAGGTGAGTTGGTGTCAGGTTGAAAAGTTTCCCCATGTTTGTTCCTAAGGTTAAATATATTAGTTATTTACAAATATCATGTCACCCAGGACTAAAGCACACAAGATTATACATCAAAAAAATGTCAAGGATATTTTAGATCATAATAAATGGCTGATCTTTATAATAACTTGACCATTTTTGTATTTCTTGATATCTTTAATAATAACTTATTAATAATGTATTTTTTAACCATGTCAGTAGATTGTATTTGAAAGGAACATGAAGATGGCAGGATAAAAGTTTGAGGAAACTCATGTGACAGTGGCTGAAAGAAAATGATGTCAAACTGGTTTGACTGATCAGCCTGTTGATATGTTCCACCCTCCTTCAACTAAAATACAACAACCATTTCCTTGTTGGTTGGATTTTATGAGCAATTTCATTTTGATAATATAAAACAACAAGAAAGATCAGCTTTACAAAAATAAATATATTTAACCCCTTGTGCTTCTCTTCACACAGATACCTGGACAAAGTCATCGTCCTGAACTGAATACCAAATACATTTCCCTCTGAAAGACATCCTGACTCCATCTGCTGGTGAATAAATGACACAACTGCATTCCTGCTGTTGATCAATCATCCTGTGACAGAGGTGAGAGAAAACCAGAGACTGTCTAAAGGAGGGAACCAAAGAAGATTTAGAGATTGTTGAAGACGCCATCAGAGGAGGTGAGATCTCTGCTGGGAAACACACACTTGGAGTGAATAAAGAAGAGAAGTGGAGAGACTGTGAGTTGGTGAGTCCTGCAAATATCTTTTTTTTTTAACTACATCAACAGATTTTAATTGAAATAAACAATATTATATCCGGCAGGAAAGAGGTTAATCAAGTACTGTCATGTTAATTACTTTAAATGAGACAAACTTGTTTCCTCCAGTAATCTGTTATGAAAGGAATCCACTCCCATATGTTCATGGACTTCAACAGCTCTTGTATTTCCTCTGCAGAGATTCATCTCTAAATCATCAGTGTGTGCTTCTGTACATGTTGAATACCTGCAGTCTGTCTCTCTTTACATGTTGTAGTTATGAAGTTGAATGAAGCGTCTGGATTCAGTGATGATCATTCATGTTGTACAGTGGAAAGCTGGTGTAAAGCAGAGAAACAGGCTGTGCAGCTTTAGTCTCACAGCTGGAAGATGTATTATGTACATGTTGAGTGAGTGACAGGCCGTACACTGACTGTTGGGCAGTGTGTCGATCAAGGACAAAGTTCACACAGTGGTTTAGAGGTATTTGATCTGAGCATTTTATTGGAGGTCCTCATCACGTTGAAGGTTTATGGAAAGTGTTCCTGTCTAACAACTTCTGTGCACGTCTGAACTCTCTCTCTCTGTGTGCTGGCTCTGTGTCTAATATTGTGTAACTTTGTTTTTGTGCACTCAAGTTACTGCTCCAATAATCCTACATAAACAAAGTGATTTAATAGTATTTTCAGGAGAGACGTTATTTCTTTTTAGAGGCTGAAAACAAAAACTAAGATAATGAGAAATCTGTATTTTAAATACATTTAACTCTCATATCCTGTTTTTTAAAAACCCTTCACTCTCCTGTTTATGAATTCTAAATATATGTAAGACATTATCTGAAAATGTATTGTTTCAAAAACAAATGATCATTATTTATTTTGCAGGTGTTTGTCTCTAAAAAGGAGATCCAAAAAGTGTTGAAATGAACTCATGTGGTAAAATAATAATAATAATAATAGCTTGGATTTATAAAGCGCCTTTCATGAGACCCAAGGTCGCTTTACAAAGAAGAACAGGAGTAGAAACAAAATAACAAAAACAAAAGGCAGTCAGACAAACAGTCAGACAGACAAAAGAACAAATAGATTAGGGGCCAAAGGCCTTAGCAAACAGATGGGACTTGAGGGCCCTTTTGAAGGCGTCAAGCGTGGGGATGTTGCGGATCTCCGCAGGGAGAGCGTTCCAGAGGGGGGGGGGGGGCTGCCACACTGAAGGCTTTGTCCCCGAAGGTTTGCAGGTTGGTGCGGGGGGTGGTAAGCAGGCCAGAGTCTGAAGACCGCAGGTTCCGGGGTGGGGCATATGGGCGGAGGATGTCCGATAAGTGCTGGGGGGCATGGGCATGGAGGGACTTGTAGGTGAGGAGGAGGACTTTGTGTGATATGCGGGACTTGACCGGCAGCCAGTGGAGGTGGATGAGGGTGGGAGTGATGTGCTGCCACGGCTTTGTATGTGTGAGTACCCTAGCAGCACAGTTTTGAACATACTGGAGCCTGTCCAGGGTTTTGTTGGGGACCCCAAACAGGACACCATTAAAGTAGTCCAAGCGGAAGGTGACAAAAGCATGATATATGATCCTTAATACCAATGGAAGGGTGAAGATATGATCAAATGAATAAAGAGTGAAAAAGTGTCAGGAAGAAAAACCAATACACTTGAGTTGATAGAATTGATGTAGATATTAGGATTATACATTTAGAGAGTGTTTATCTTTAGTCCAACTGGATGATATGAACCCAGTGAGACAGACGTGTTGGCAGAACATGTTTCCTGTTAGTGACTGGAAAAGAAAACCATGTGAAACTGGTTTAGTGTCGCTCAGCCTGTTGAAATGTTGAGTCCTCACTGGAGGACAAAGGCACAATCCTCTCCTTTTCTGTGGCATTTTATGAGCTTTTTAATACTTGACTAAGTGGATCAAGCGTAAAGGAGCAGCTTGTTTATTGAGCTGTCCCATAGACTAAGTCTGACTCCTGCAGTGGCCGGAGTTTGAAACCTGACAAGAAAAGTCAGTCTGCTGCAAGTCGCCCCTTCTTCCCTTCTTTCATTAAATAAATGCAAGAAGCAGAAACACATGATCTTTAACATATGCTTTATTAATTATTTTATATTTTGAGTACGTCCTCCAACGGATAAACAAGTCATAAAGATGTCAGACAGGATAAAAGTATAAGGAAATACATTTTTAGAGTGGCTGAAAACTGTTTAACAAGTCAGCCAGTTGAAATGTTATACCCTCCATTGACTTAAATACAACAACCTTTTTCTTGTTTGTTGCATTTCATCAACTTTTATTCTCATGTCAATGAAAAATGAAAGATTTCATTAAAATGTTTTTAACCTTTTGTGTTTCTCTTCACACAGATACCTGTTCAACTTCAATGTCCCAACCTGAATACCAAAGTTCATTTCCCTCTGAAAGACATCCTGACTCCATCTGCTGGAGAATAAATGACATAGCAGCATTTCCTGCTGTTGATCAATCATCCTGTGACGGAGGTGAGAGAAAACCAAAGATTTAGAGATTGTTGAACAGAGCTGAGACGCCATCAGAGGGTGTGAGATCTCTGCTGGAAAACACACAAGTTTGGAGTATATTAGGGGAGAAGTGGACAGAAAACTTTAGAAATAACTTTAAAATCAAATGGCTGAGAAAACCGCTCTTCTTGAAAGTTTCCTGAGCTGCCATGTGTGTTCAGAGACTTTCAGACATCCTGTGTCTCTGGGCTGCAGCCACAGCTTCTGTTCGAGCTGCCTGAAGAAATTCTGGGAACAAAGTAAGAGCAAAAACTGCCCTATTTGCAAAAGAAAATCTTCAAAAGAATATCCTTGGGTGAATTTTGCACTAAAAACGCTGTCTGACTCCTTCGCTCAGAGACAGAAAGCTGGATCATCTGAGACAGAAAAAGGAGAGAAGAAGGTGGAGGTGGTGTGTAGTAAACATCAAGAAGAGCCTAAATTGTTCTGTAAGGATGAAGAGAGAGCTGTGTGTCCTGTCTGTGAGTTTTCTCTCCACCAGAGTCACAAGGTGGTTCCTGTAGAACAAGCAGTCAGTGAGCTGAAGGACCTGCTGAAATCTGACTTAGAGTCTCTGCAGGACAAGAGGGACAAATACAAAGGAGTGGAGACAACATACAATGCAGTGATTCAAGGTTCCAAGAAGCAGCTGCTGTCCACAGAGAGGCAGATCACAGCAGAGTTCAACAAGCTCCATCAGTTCCTGAAAGAGGAAGAGGAGACCAGACTGGCAGCTCTGAGGGAGGAAGAGGAGCAGAAGGGGAAGACTATCAGCAGAGAGATGAAGAGCATTCAGGAGCACATCTCCTCTCTGTCACACAGTATCTCTGCTGTTGAAGAAGAGCTGCAGAAACCCAACGTGCCCTTCCTCAGCAGTTATAAAGCCACTCAGAGCAGAGCCAGAGTCCAGAGCTCACTGTCAGACCCACAGCTGCTCTCAGGAGCGCTGACAGATGTGGCCAAACACCTGGGCAACCTGTCCTTCAGAGTCTGGGAGAAGATGAAGGACCAGGTCCACTTCAGTCCTGTCATTCTGGACCCAAACACTGCACACCGCTGTCTCTCTCTGTCTGATGATCTGACCAGTGTGAGACATGGATGCAAATCTCAGCAGCTTCCTAATAATCCAGAGAGATTCACTAACGGTGCTCATGTTCTGGGCTCTGAGGGCTTCAGCTCAGGGAAACACAGCTGGGAGGTGGAGGTGGGAGATCATCCTGCCTGGAATATAGGTTTGACTAAAGAGTCAGTTGACAGGAAGGGAAAGATATGTACCTCACCAAAATATGGAATCTGGTGTTTAGCACATATCAGTGGAAAATACACTAATGGTGTGAGACTGTCAGAGTGAAGAAGAATCTCCAGAGGATCAGAGTCCAGCTGGACTATGACAGGGGGGAGGTGTCCTTCTACGACCCTGAACACATGACTCACATCTACACTCACAGAGACACTTTCACTGAGGAACTCTTCCCATATTTCAGTATTGGAAAAGCTGGTGATGCTAAAACTGCTGATATCAAAATCTGTCAAACTGAGATTCCTCTGTGATGCTCAGGAGTGTGAGTTCAGACTTTATTCTGACTGCACTGTCCGTCTAGATCTCTTTGAAATAATCAGGATAAGAAACAGATGATCATCAGATCATCATTTAAGCCTGTAAGATTTCTAAATGTTCAGAAAATGTGATCATGTTTTATTTACAGCTTTCCCAAAGTCCCAGTGTAAAAAAACATTGTTTTTAGTTATAGTTAATATTTGGTAATAGTTGTTCATAGGCTGTGTGTAGTGTTCATGTAACTCACTGACATTTTCTTTTTGATCTTAATCTGAAAATAATTGTTGACATATTGAGTCATGGAAGAGGAATGTTTACATTTTGTACCCAACATCTTTAAATCAATTAACACATTTTCTGTTTTCCTTTTTAATGGATGTCATCAGAATGTTTTTTTTGGAGAATTCTTGACTTTTAACAAATGCAATCATTTTGTTTGTCTTGCTGAAATGGCATGAAACCAACAAAACTAACAAATCAAAGCTTTCAATTCTCCTTTTATCAACATCTATAGTCAAACATCATTTGTATAGCACTATAATTCATCCGTTTAACTTGAATAACTGATATTTTGGGGTCTTTAGATTAATAATTTTTATATATGGGTATGTTGTTTTACTGCAGGGAGCATCTTTGATTGATTCTTCGTCATGTGACATTCTCTATACTGTATAGATGGACAATAACATTTATGGTAATTGAAAATGTCAATTTCTGATTAACTTAAAGGGAATAACAGCTTTACAATTAAGTTTAGTTTTTGTAATGCTGCTTCAGATCTATTGTGATTGAATAACCAGCAGTTTTATTCAGAAATGTGTCTATGAGGTTTTTTCCAGTTTCTTCACGTACATCTGTCAAATAGCCATGTGACCATTTACAGAGAATATAAATGATGTAAGAGAATTGTACAAAAATATAAATAAATAATTTCTTAATGATTGATCTCTTATTATTCAATGCATTGCATCCCTTCATGAATCTCTTTTACCCAAACTCATGAAATCTATGTTTCCTTGTGTGAAGTCATGTGATGGATGAACCTGCTGTAAACAAAGAAGCTCCCACCCTGATGAAGGAGAGTCAGCAGAAGACATGTGAGGGGTAAAGCATGGCATACTGGAGCTGTGCAACGTGTTTGATTTGATGGAGCTGTTTTGATTCTCACTTAGAAACAGTCAGGAGTCACATTTACCTTTCTCCAACTCCACTGCAGCATTATAAGATATACAAAGTAGATTCAAAACAAAAAAGAGGAATGCATTACATACTTTCCTGCAAAACACATGTATTCACTTTGATACTTTGTCTTGAGTTAGTTAAAACCCTGCTGATCCAGTTGTTGATCAGCTGTGTGATTTAAAGCTGTAATAAACCAGCCTCATTAGTTAGCCTACCTACTTCCCACCTCTGGTTAATAATGATAGATCTTAATGTCAATAAGTTGTCAATATTTACTTATAATATATCATGAGTATTATCATAAAAATAGCATGTTTATTTATTTTAACAAACCACGTTCTCCAAGTAAAATCTAATAGAAATGTATAATCTTTTTTGAAAAATAGAGATCGCACATCAGTCCTGTGTACAGATCAGTTCGATAAAGTCATGCTTAAACAGCGACATTTTACACGATAAAAACGGGTTTAACCCTCCTATTGTCTTCGTTCCCCCCCCCCCTTACTTTGGTGTTCGCGGTCAAATTTGACCGGTCCTGTTTGAACTGCTATTACATTAACACAAAAACCATTAATCATCACCAAATGTCATTTAACATCCTTTCAAACTGTACAGTAAATATTGTATCAAACTACTGGTATACATGAAAAACTGCAGTGAATATACAAAGAATAGACACTGAACATGTATTGCATGTGCCAGGTGTGATCCATGTGGGGGGATGGGCACATAAGAGCGGGAAATGTGTCAAATTGTTCTGTGTGTGTGTTTGTGTGTGCCAGGTGTGATTCACATGGGGGATTGGGCACATAAGGGGGGGAAAACACATTTAGTGTGTGTGTGTGTGTGTGTGTGTTTTTTATCTGATCCGGATGGTTACTAATTCCTTTTCTTTATGGCGGTCATTTTTGACCGGGAACACCATGGGTGTTACAAAGTTGACTAAATCATCCAAAATGCAATGAAAGTGGTGATCAGCAATTTGATATGTTCAAATGTCTACTGTGAAGGATATCATGAAGCCTTAATGCAATTGAATGTAAAACAAAAAAGTTATGATTGATGGAAGTAGTAAATCGGTCAGATTTGACCCGAAGACAACAGGAGGGTTAAAGGTATAATAACAATTAATTGACTCATTCAAATATGAACCCTCTCAGTGTGTTTAGTGTATATGCAGAGACCCTGCAGCCAATCAGAGCTTTGTTTGTCTACAGCAGTAAAGGACGTGATGCAAAACATGGAGGCATAATGAGTACTTCTAATCTTGATACTTGCATGATAATAATATTGCTTTAAAGAAACAACAGACCCCAGGCAGCTGACCTCCAGCAGAGCTCTGCGGCAGGTGGCATGTCTTCAGAGCGGCGACTGAATGAGGCGAGTCGATGATCTGCTCTGTTTTTATCTAAAACACCGAAAGCACAACCAAAACGGTATTAACTTTTATAAATAATAAGGCTGGAAAACATTGTCCGTATGTATGTATGTATGATTGATGAAAGTAGTAAATCGGTCAGATTTGACCCGAAGACAACAGGAGGGTTAAACAGCAGCATTTGCCACGGAAGGCGAGTGGCAGCTACCTTGAAACTTTTCTTGCCCCGGCATCTTGTCGCAACTCCCGTTCAGCAGATGCCGGAAGTACCTGCCACAGATGCCACGGAGTAGTGGCATCTGTGGCTGCCACCGGAAGTACCTGCCACTGCCTGCAGATGCCACGAAATGAGCAAGGCCCTAATGCAAAAAATGTCAGTCAGTTCTGATATACTGTTTTTACTCAGGTGTCATTATTTCAGTTTTTCTTAAAATATATTGTTTTTTTTATTTCACAGATTTATTATTTCAGTTTTAGTTTACAAAAACAACCCTGCTACACACCTACTGTGTACACTACTTTAAAAATACATACATACATTTTAAACAGTTTTATCTATTATAAAAGTGAAATAATGGGACCACAGTAAATGAGTTTGATACTGGTGAACATTGAATCTGAGATTAGTTTTCAAGTTGTTTTAAGAATTTTAATACAACTCTATGCCTGTATTACTTTCTAATGTATACATTTTAACTCATTCATAACTCATAGGCTTCTGTTGTTCGAAAAATGTAGTGTTTTCTTCATTACCTGTGGTTTTGTAAAAATAGTAGTTTGTGTTCAGACCTTTCTGTACCCTTATCATTTGAGATGTAAAAGTATATATTTAACAATTATCCAAACTTTAAAAATTAATAGAAATAGATACAGTTTGACTCACTAAGTTACTAATTAAAAACAGTATAGGTTTAGTAGTATTAACACAACATCTCCTCCTGTCCAGGTCGGGGCAGTAATGCGCCGTTGAGCTGTTTGTTCAACGTCGGATACTAAAAGTGAGCGAAACTCAAACAAACCAGTTGCTGTTTACTTAGCTTTTACATACGCAACAATGATTTCTATTTCTTTCTTTTGTTTTGAAGAAAGTTAACGACTAGTGTGCAAAGTATAACATTGAAACCCGCCATTACTTAACGTCAATGAATAACCCAGTGAACCGTGTACCGAGAAGATAGTTGTCAGTGAGCTAGCATCAGGCTAACGTCTCCAATGAGCAGGTTTAAACCGTCGACAAGCGGCAGGTGCAGAGCTCCTGTCCGGCCGAGCAAAGAGCCCCCAGCCCCCGGAGGAGCCAACAAGGTGCTGGCCGAGAGGAACCATGCTGTGGTGGCGGTGGGAGCCTGGGTGGAGAGCGAGCACGACTTTATGGAGCACCCATCTGTGAGTTTGGCATTTAATGTTAAAGAGCTAAGCTAGCTTGTACTGTTGCTAGGTTGTCGAATGAGACCGTTACTGGTGATGACCAGACCAGTTGGTTAAAAAAGTCATGATTGTTGTTGAAATAAACGTGAAGTAACCTGAGTAAAAGTAGCAACACTGAGAAGGGAAGAGTACATAAGTACATTTACTGAGGTGCTGTACTTTCATGCATCTTGAACCTCACATTGTACTTTTTAATCCACTACATTTTATTGACAGTATTAGTTATTTTGAAGATTCAGATTAATAAAAATAAGTCAAGGAGTAAATTGTGATTTATAATTAAACTACTCAGCAGTACATATGTTTACACTAAATGAGGTCCACCTTTACCAGCTGCAATATTAGTTATGTTTGCACAATAATGCACTAGTTATAATTAAGTAGTATGTAAGTCAAAAGTATACTTAAGTAGAGTAGGCTTCTTGCAAATGTTGTAAATCTTAAAGGTATTTGATGTGTTGACGTGGGCTTTTCTTCTTGATTGATATTCTCTATTCATTAATCAATAAATGTATTGGTCTCAGAACTGTGAAATATTTTTAAATGACCTTCAAAATTACTTAACCCAAAGCACTATTAATTAAATGAATTTAGAAAATGCTTGATACATTTTCACATTCATATGAATTGAGAGTCGTGACTTAACCTAAGGGTGTCCAACCTGTTTTCCCATGTCTTGTTTTAGGTTCTTGCTTTGCTCACTGAAGAGATCCAGGCAGAGAAGAGGAGGGAGACTGAGGAGAGCCTTCGAAGATTTCAAGATGAAGTACGCCATCGTGTGGCGCAGCAAGCTCAAGTCAGCAAGAAGAGACAGCAGCCTCAGACAGATCCCATGGTACAAATATCATTATCATGACTTATAGTTAAGTATTGATGTAGCAGTATTTACTCCAGAATAATCCACCTGGGGTGATTTAAATTGGGTGATTGATGACTTTATTTTGACATATTTTAGTATTTTCAACAATGAATATCTTTTTTCAAATGTTTAGTGTACAAGACTCAGAAAAGTGTGAAAATGCATATCATTAATTTGCTTTTTTAAATAATTTCTGCACTGTATGATTATATGCATGAAGCCTGGCAAAGCCTTCTTGTTTTCAAAAACTGTTGTTCTTCCTACCTGATGGACCTGCTCATTGTAAATGTGTTCCATGTCCAGGTGAAACCTCAGAGGAGAATCCCGCAGAAGCAGCAACATGTCTGGACTCAGCATGTTGCTGGGGAGAGGCTGATGTCAGCGGGAGGCGCTGCACAACACAGGCTGACAGAGAGGAGCCCTCAGGAGGTGAGAGGCTATTACATATAAGTCATTTAAGTTTAGCAAGGTCATTTAATAATTTCTTTCACTGATTTTAACTGTTAAAATGATTTTCACCATATTTAACAATGTCACAATATATGTCGCTTTTTACTCCTCTGGCAACAGATTTACCTTTCCTGTTTTAACAATGCCCCTTTGCATTAAAGTCAATACAATTGTTTTTTTGCTTGTGAAATGTCATCAAAACGGTCGTTATGATTGATCTTCTTTACGGCAGTACTGCACAAAATGGCAGGTTAGAAAGATATTGTATATATTCGATGTAATTCAGAAATGGTGTCTCCATTCTATAGTTTGTCCACCAGAGAGCACTGCTGAATAATTGCAAAGTTTTTTCAACCATCTTGGTTGCAGGTGCTTTCGGATATATCACTTGAAAGATTAGATCCTGCACACTGATTCAATGTATTGGTCATTATCACACATTTTTAATAGTGTCATTAATTGTTTGATTATTTTACGGATTTATATCTATCAGATATTTGCGGCTTACCATATCAATATTGGCATTGTACTAAGAAGTCCTGTGTTTGTCAGGTATGTTAAATGTGGAGGATCAAAGTCTGCCGAGGGTCCCAAACAGACTTTTATCCTCACTTTATACACTCAGCCCTATTTCCTTCAGTGTATTGTGCAATATGTGTTGTTTGTGGCAGTCAGAATAGCTTGGTGTCCTTGTGTGACTAATACAATAATGTGACAGTGATTAATTTATAGGATGATTTATTTCCATGATTTACCAGCCTAGAGGAGGCATGAGGCAGGTGAGACTCAGACTGGCTTCCTGTCGGATGATCCCGCATGGGGAAATTACGTCAGACCTTCCGGGCGGCGCATGGAACATCTCTTCAACCAGACATGTGAGTGTGTGTGTGTCTCACACTTGTTCCTCTTTTGTTCACACAATGTTCCCTGTGTTGTGTATTGGTATTCTTCCACATCCAGGGTGATATTAAGCACATTTTCCACCAAACAGAAATCTGATATGCTGAGAGCAGAGCAGCAAGGGGAGGATGTTCAGGGAGGAGAAGAAGAAGAGGAAGAGGGGGATGATCTTCTCTTCACCAGTCAACATGAATGTCCCCTCGTTCAGCAAAAGGTTAATAAATATGCACGGTGAAGCAGTTTCATATTCTTTTTTATAAACTGTTATTACTCTTAATTTGCATATGCTGAAAAAGACACTGCTTGACAACAAGAAAATGCACAAATGTAACTACAATCATGTAGATATAGGTTTGATATTTAAAAATGGAACAAGCTTATACATCAATGAGCTTTGAATTGCATCACCATGTTTATGATGTTATACCAGATGGGAAATATGACAGCCTAAGAGTTAGTGAAGGCCTCTGTTTAAACCAAACACAGCATTTAATAGATGAGAGTAACACCTACGTCACTTCCGGGCGAAAATTACGGCCCTGCCCACTTTTGGGGGAAAACAGCGCTGTCATTTGAATGGCGGTCAATACAAATTCTGACATTTTTGCCAATCCGATCAGAAACTTATGAAAACCGTGTATTTTCTGATCTTCAAAGAGCCCGGTTACGACGGTCAGTCAGGCAAACATTACATCAAATCATTGGAAATCGACGATCGGGCTCGATATATGGTTAAATTAAATCAGTAGGCAAGGCTGTAATTTTCGCCGGCTGTTACTCTCATGAACGAGGCGGAAAATAATAGTTGATGCCAAAAAAGCTGCTGTGTAGTTTATTGCACCTCAAACATTAAAACAAATCCAGAGTTACGTGTTTCTGTACTTCCTCTAAGAAGAAAGGACGGTAAAAGAATAGCTCTGTGGCTTCAGGCTCGATCGCCATTCAAATGACAGCGTTGGTTCCCCCAAAAGTGGGCGGTGCCGTAAAGTGACGTAGATGTTACTCTCATCTATGGACATCGATCGCTTCCTGCTATATTTAACCATATATCGAGCCCGATCGTCGATTTCCAATGATTTCATGTAATTGTTTGCCTGTCTGGCCATCGTAATCGGGCTCTTTGAAGATCCAAAAATCCAAGGTTTTCTTATAAGCCAAATAATTATTTTTCTTTAATTTAATACATTTTAATTTCATTTAAATAGACCAGATATAACTTGAGTTATTGAGATTAGCTGTGTCTCAGTTATGGCAAAGGAGTCTCCTTCCTCTACAGGTAAGAAACAGACTTATCTTGTTACATTTTTATTGACAACAAAAGTTAAGTGATTAACTAGAAGGTGTACAATAAATATGTTGTTATCTGTCTCTGTTCTGTGTTTATGTCTCAGGTGAGCAGACCTAGGATGTGGGATTCGGACCTATCACAGCCTGATCCTGGTTCCAAGTCCAACCTCAGAGTCTCTCAGGCCCTCTGGCCTCTACCTGACCAGGAAGAACTGAAGAAACAGGTAGACAACGCAATGAGCTTCGACTTAAGGTGTTTAAAATCTGTCCTGTCAGACCACATTGTTCAGATAGCACGTCTCTCTCCCTCTGCAGCGTCAGTCTCAGTTCTTGATGCACCGCCGTCAGTACATGTACATTGAGAGAGAGCAAGTGAAGGAGAATAAACAGAACAGGAAACACCTGAAGAGGACAGCCAGGTGACGAGACTGCACTCATTTCTCCTGCATCACTTCCTGTTATTTGTGTGGTTAAAGTGATTCTTTAAAAAACCTGTCTTTCGAGTACTAAACAATCTGTAACTTTGAACGAAAGTCTGAAATGTTTTTATTTTTTTAAATATCAGCTTAGAGTTTAAGTAATTGATTGTTAGGGCTGCAAATAACTATTATTTTCATGATTGATTAATGTGATTTATTTCTAGAATAACCGATAAATCTTTTAGTCTCAATATTGATTATTACTCTGCTGCTTGAATAGTTAAAATCGAGTTATTATGTGCAACAATTTGAGAAGTTAAAAAGTTAAAGCCTTTTATTGTCATTATACAAAAAATACGAGTGCAACCCTGTCCCAGTGTGCAATAACATACATGACATTAAAACACGGCAGTAGGACAATAACATACATGACATTAAAAACACGGCAGTAGGACAATAACATACATGACATTAAAAACACGGCAGTAGGACAATAACATACATGACATTAAAAACACGGCAGTAGGACAATAACATAGATGACATTAAAAACACGGCAGTAGGACAATAACATACATGACATTAAAAACACGGCAGTATTCCCTTATTTAGCACAAATGTGGCTGAATGCTCTAATCTCAGCATGTGATTCTATAGCATTAGACTCATAAATGTCTCTGTCTTCACTGAAGTATTAAAGCAGAGAAAGAACAGGTTCGTGTGGAGGAGGAGAGAAAGTTGGAGAGAGTCCGGCTGCTCGCTGAAGCCCGACAGAAGCTGGAGGAGAGAGAGCTGCTGATCCTGGATAGACTGAATCTGGAGGAGGAAGAGGAGGAGAGAGCTGAGGAGCTGCAGAGGAGGAAAAGGGAAGAGCAAGGGAAAGTATCTGCAAGGTAAGACAGTTATTTACCAATCTTCACTGATTTGAGTCTGTTTATACGTCGACAGGTTTTACTGCATATGTGAAAACTTGTTGTATAAAGTATTTTGTGGCTCTAGAGGAAGTCTGACTCTTATCACTTCCGTTTCACACTGCTGAGGTTCACAAGTGGCTTTGTGAATCTGATAAACAGTTGTTGTAACTCTGCAGGTTCATCGAGGCTCTGAGAGCTCGGATGAAGGAGCGAGTGTCTCAGGAGAAGCTGGAGCCTCCTCCTCTCTGCTGCTGCGCATCGTCTTTCTGGGACTCCCACCCCGACACCTGTGCTAACAACTGCGTCTTCTACAACAATCCCAAAGGTACTCCCTTCACACACTGCACACACACTGCACACACTGCACACACACTGCACACACACTGCACACCTGCCTCACACACCACTGCTGAGCTTTAGTGAAACTATACATGAAGACATTTAAAACACTGACAGTCATTTGTCTCTTCCACAGCATATGCCAAGGCGTTACATTCAACAATGTTGAGTTTGGATTTGCAGTCAAGGTGAACTGATAAACTGAGAAGGGATCCATGCTGTCTATTTGAAGGAACAGTCTAACATTTCGGGAAATACAACGCAAGCAAACCAACTGAGATTCAGACTAGAAGATTGATGACGTTTTTTTGTGCGTTCAGTGCCAAGAGAGGTAGACCCAGGACTTTTCCTAGCCACCAGACTGATGCATCTTAATAAATATCAGGTAGATTGCCTTGATATTCTTTTCCAGAGATTCATGTTTTTCCATGAGATGAATCCAGCTCCAGGGGTCCCAAACTTTTCAACAAGTTATGTCAACGACACCAAATATCTCAACAATGAGAGATGGATTTGCGCAACATATTTTAAAGACATTGATGGATTTAAAGTGATGATTAATCCCCGGACTTTTTTTTTTACTATAGACCTGCATTACTTATGACAACAGATACTGTAGATTCATAAATGCAGACTCACTCACCGGGGTTCCTGCTTTAACAAAATAATTGTTGTATTTTTTATGCAGATTTCATGCTAATTCATCTACGGATTGAAGAGGTAACAATTACAATTGTTTGTGAGAATTTTGCTGTTGTTGATATAAGCATCAGATTGTTACTGCACCAAAGACAGATGTACATTCTCAGTGTAGAGTTAAAGATGTGTAACGTTTTATACAACTTCACATGAATGTACTTTTAGTTTATTTATTGCTAATTAAGAAATATGCATATAAGCTTTCTCGCTACAAAGCTGTGATAAGTATGTTATCAGGAAGGTCAGTCAGTACATGTCTAAACTGGTAGATTTGCTGTTTGTTGTGTGGGATTTTTGAAGAATCGACTTTGGCTCATGTCAGCTGTTTGAACTTTTTAATAAAAAACTAAATTCTGGACTACTTCAGGTAATTAGATTTTGTTCTAAATTGCTAAAGTATTCTACAATGGTGCTTTTTGAATTATTTGTATTATATTGTGTATAACAAGTGTTTTTAAAGAGTATTTCTTTTAATGTATATTGTATTACTTTAACTGAAGCACAGAAAAAAGAAAGAACAATATTAAATGTCTTCTTTAGCAAATGTATTTTCACTATTATTATTATTACTATGTTGTATTTTTTACAAGGGGGGTATCAGCTGTTTCTTACACTCGCTGCTTCCTGTTTTGTCGTGACGTCAGAGCGGAATGGAGTCACATGGAAGCCAGGAGCCACCGTCTGGAAAACCTGATGGAATAACACACTTAGGCTAAAAATATTAATCTTTTTTAAATCTTACTCACAACCTTCGCCGCCTCCTTGTCTGAACTCGTACGGCTGCACAGATGAAGGCTGGCCCTCCGGATCTGGGGCATAATATAAACTCTCAGCCGGCGGGACAGTATGGAGGAATGCTGGGTGTTTACGGACTGTATCACGTTACTTTTTTATTCCTTCAGCTAACACACGGCTTCGTATTGTCTTAAACATCTGGCTAACATTAGCTAGCATAAAACAAGTTATTGTTTTACGTTAAAAGCTAGCGAACTCTTCTACGGTTTCAACCGTTACAAACCGTTAATAAGCAGCCGGTAACTTGGCTACCAACAGTGCCTTCAACTGCGATATTAGGACTCCGAGGACATGCCTGAAATCTGACGCTTTTTAAAGTTTTACTCAAGTTTTCATCGAAAAATGAAGTCGCCCCTGGCTCCCGGGATACGGTTACTCACGTCCTTTTCTCGAGATGGTTGGTAAGTTTCCATTCCTTTTGTTCTCCACAATTCGTTAATGGCATCCTAATTACAGCCGTTGGCCGTCTGTGTGTTATCTCTTTGCTGTGAATCATTGGCTTAACCTGGTCGATAAACATACATTCTGAGCATTTGTGATGGGGGGAACAGTTAACCCAGTGTTTACTTTATAATGAAGTACACCACAACATCCTGCTACTTGTTCCACACTCTCCACCACCGCTTGTTTTCGTCGTGGTAGCAGGAGCGTTTGGGTTCTGATGTGAACAACAACAGCCACGCCAAACTAACTACATACACAAACGTGACATTTTAAAGCTTTCTCTCTCATCGATATACATTTGACCTTTAACGAATCGATACAGTCGACAAAATCAAGAATTCCAAGAATTTGAATAATCAAAGTGGCGCTTTATTGTAATAACACTTCAGTTTCAGTTATCCTTTCACATTCAGGACATTATTCATTCATTTAGTTTGATGATTTCACAACAATCAAGACACTGATGGCCCAGCAGTTTAGTAATAATTAAAGCTCACACCCAGCATGAAAAGAAAAGGTGGGAAATACATTCACTCAAATACTGTATTTAAGTACAATTTTGAGGTACTTGTACTTCTACTCCACTACAGTTCAGAGGTAGCCTAAATCGTGTACTTCTACTCCACTACAGTTCAGAGGTAAATGGTGTACTTTTACTCCACTACATGTATTTAATACCTTTAGTTACTTCACAGATGTGGATGAATGATGTGAAATCTAATCAAGTCTTAAATCAGACTTTAGTTCCACCTGGAGTAAATCCACAAGCTACCCTGCAGTATACAAAGTCATTCAAACTAGCTGCACCTTTACCAGCTTTGAGAACACTTTAATGATCACTCATTATAAAACATATCATATATATTATTCTGAAATGGAGCAATCTGCACAATGACTACTTTCACTGTCGCTACTTTAACTATATTTTGATGATAATACTTTTCTACTTTTACTTGAGGAACATTTAGAATGCAGGACTTTTACTGTAACAGAGTATTCCTACACTCTGGTACTTCTACTTTTACTCAAGTACAAGATCTGAGTACTTCTCCCACCTCTGGAAATAATAACCTCACCTCATGTATATTGTAAAACAGGAAAACAAATCCCACATTTACTAGCTGTCTGTTTGTTGCACTTGTTCATCTTAATTATGCTATGTTTCTTGTATATGGGAAGAATAAAATAACAATGGAGAGATAAAGAAGGTCAACATTGTGTAAATGACTCATTACACTTGGACACACTGCTGTCTGTTGGATACACCTGTACAATCTTAAGCAAACAAATGAGATAATAGAATAGAATCGGAGGGATGACGTGCCACACATGCAGAGCACACTGCACACAGTGAAATGTGTTCTCTGCATTTAACCCATCCTAGTGCCAGGAGTCTAGTACTAGGAGCAGTGGGCAGCTATTGTACAGCGCCCGGGGAGCAATGGGAGTGGGGGGTGGGGGGATCTCCGGTGCCTTGCTCAAGGGCACCACGGCAGGGCCCAGGAGGTGAACTGGGACCTCTCCAAGTAGCAGTCCACACTCCATATAGGTCTGGTCGCGGACTTGAACCGGCGACCCTACGTCTCACAGTCCAAGCCCCTACTGACTGAGCCACTGCCGGACGGCAAACACTTAAGACACTTTATTGCCATTTTATTGCTGTACGGCAAAACATTACAACAGCCCTGCAATAAAGTTCAGTTTTGGCTGACTTTGTGTCAGGCACAGGCAGGGTTACTGCTCAGATCCTTCATGCAATTAAAAGTCCTTACATAAAACATTCAACTAATATTAGGATGGTAATACGAATGCATTCTGTTACAATTGAATACATGGGTGAGCCCCTCCAAAGGGTCACACGATTACCTTGAGGGGTTGTCAGATGATTAAAGTGGTATGAAAGAAGGAGAAACATAAAGGAAGCATTCATCTTCCTGTATTCCTTATTTTCTCCAGTCTTTGCCTCTTTACCCCTCCTCTGAAACCCCCCAGAATGAACACAGTTGATTCATGACATGCTGTACTGTGTTTCCGCTAAAGAAAGCATTAAATGCATAAATATCTCTTATTTGTATGTTCATACAGTCATTTCTTTATATAAAACCACTTTGATAACAGCAAGAGCTCTGGTCGTTTTTCAAAATATTACAATTAAAGTCAGATGAAATATATTCTGTTGTAACAATGTACTTAAATTGCAGTTATACACAACATTACTTTAGACCTTTTGATGTGTTATCAGATAGAATTTCCTCAACACCTCTTTTATCTCTCTCTTGCAGTTATCGCGGTTTTATTCTTTTCCTCACCTTCCTCTTCTACACGGCCTACCATCTTTCACGGAAACCTATCAGCATTGTTAAGGTGACTGGGACAACTCAATTCTTTGTTATCTACTGTCTTAGCAGGGACGTGACACTTGTGGGTCAGGGGTCAAATGCTGCCAGAAATAGGCTCTCGAATTACACACATTGGACTCAGATCTTATCATATCTCATGTTGTATTGTACTGTATCTGGGAGGGCAATAATAACTGTGTCACTTAACCTTCTTCCTGTTATGTTTCTCTGTCTGATTCTCAGGGTGAGCTGCACAGAAATTGTTCCACAGTCATTCGGCCGGCAGACCTTAACATAACCAATAATGAGACGTGGTGTGACTGGGCGCCCTTTGGTAAGTCTTTTATTTGATTTCCACTCTAGTTCGCTCACTTCACTTATGAGTAGGCATTGCAGACTCTTTTTTAGTATAACAACAATCATTTAGTGCAGAAAAGTCTCTGGTGCACTGGATAAGATGCCATAATCAGCTCAGCAAGGCCACTTATACCACACTGCTATTAACTGTCCTAAATGTTGACTTACTAAGAAGGTTTTCAGTCTATGTAATGACTTCAAAAACTGAAAATCCTCACTACAAGTCAATGCTTGTTGTTGTTCATTCACATTGCAATGCAACAATGAAACAGGAGCTTCTCCTAGCAGCTGATACAAAATGAAACTGTGTATGGGCGTGTCACTTTTCCAAATAATAACTTCAGAAATCCAAACAATATGTTGTTCTGTTATGTTAAATCAGGGGTATCAAACTCAAGGCCCGCGGGCCAAATCCGCAAAAGCTTGCAAAGAATATAATATACCATACAATTGGTGTAATTGTTGAATATTTGCTTTGAACTATTTGCCCTAGACTTCTGCTTTCAGACGTAGTTTTTTATGAAGTTATTACCAGAACTGATAATAATCCAATGCAGAGCCAATCATTTTATATAATACATTATTTAATATGTATTATATATTTATATATTTATATAGTCTTAAAGTTACAACCGGCCCTTTGAGTGCAATCATAATGCTAATGTGGCCCGCGATGAAATTTAGTTTGACCCCCCTGTGTTAAATCCTTGAGTCCTCACCAACACTAAGAGAGTGGATCACATCACTCCTGTTCTGAAGTCTTTACACTGGTTCCTCACCAACACTAAGAGAGTGGATCACATCACTCCTGTTCTGAAGTCTTTACACTGGTTCCTCACTAACACTCAGAGAGTGGATCACATCACTCCTGTTCTGAAGTCTTTACACTGGTTCCTCACTGACACTAAGAGAGTGGATCACATCACTCCTGTTCTGAAGTCTTTACACTGGTTCCTCACTGACACTAAGAGAGTGGATCACATCACTCCTGTTCTGAAGTCTTTACACTGGTTCCTCACTAACACTCAGAGAGTGGATCACATCACTCCTGTTCTGAAGTCTTTACACTGGTTCCTCACTGACACTAAGAGAGTGGATCACATCACTCCTGTTCTGAAGTCTTTACACTGGTTCCTCACTAACACTCAGAGAGTGGATCACATCACTCCTGTTCTGAAGTCTTTACACTGGTTCCTCACTAACACTAAGAAGTGGATCACATCACTCCTGTTCTGAAGTCTTTACACTGGCTTCCTGTGTGTCAAAGAATTGATTTCAAAATACTGCTGCTGGTTTATAAAGCATTGAATGGTTTAGGCCCAAAATACATTTCTGACCTCCTGCTAAATGATGAACCATCCAGAACTCTCAGGTCTTCAGGGACTGGTCAGCTTTCTGTCCCCAGAGTCAGAACTAAACATGGAGACGTTCAGTTACTATGCTCCAAATATCTGGAACAAACTCCCAGAAACCTGCAGGTCCGCTGCAACTCTGACTACTTTTAAATCCAGGCTGAAGACTTTTCTTTTTGCCGCTGCTTTTAATTGAAGTATTCACATCTCACACTGCACTGTAACTTTTATTCATGTATTTTTTCTTTTAATGTTTATTTTATTATCTTTGCACTTTGAATTGCCTTGTGTTGAAAGGTGCTATAATATATATACATAAACTTGCCTTGCCTTAAATGTATTTCCTGTTAATATAACACAGCC
This sequence comes from Dissostichus eleginoides, assembly GCA_031216635.1. Lineage (NCBI taxonomy): Eukaryota > Metazoa > Chordata > Actinopteri > Perciformes > Nototheniidae > Dissostichus > Dissostichus eleginoides. The sequence goes on along the minus strand of CM062279.1, from coordinate 25,820,131 downwards.
AAGTATTTCGATTTCTTCTCGTTTCGTTTTGTAGCTCCATAAACATGATATCGTTTATAATGTGTGCACTCACTATGACTTTTTGTATTGTGGCAAATGACCTTCTTCCGCGTAAACCTGACCTCTTGTTTGCATTAATGACAGAAATGATAAATGAAGATACAATATAAGAATGCCTTTAATCTCTAATTGAATCGCACACAACGAAAGTGCTGTAGTGGTGCTGATGAAACATGCAGGACTATAAATGGTGGTATGGAGGAAGCTAATGGTTTCCTCTGTCTCTCCCCTCTAGACCAGGACAACTACCAGACCCTGTTTGGGATCCTGGATAACTGCTTCCTGGTGGCCTATGCCATCGGCATGTTTTTCAGGTTTGTGTTTGTTGGGACTTGCACACATTATTCTGCCTTTGTGTCTGAGTGTGGGATTGTGTGCTCTACTGACTCATTCATTGTGTTCACAGTGGGATATTTGGAGAGCGCCTGCCTCTGCGCTATTACCTGAGTTTTGGGATGGTGATGAGTGGAATTTTCACATGTCTGTTTGGCCTCGGCTTCTACTTGAAAATCCACTCGATTTATTACTATGCGGTCATCCAGGTAAAGACAACATCACAAATGTATGTGTTTTCTTTCACTCCCTGAGAACAAAACAAAACACTCCCCAACAGAATGTCCACATCCACACAGCGTCTCCAGATTGCTGTGAAACGTACTGAATTGTTTTACATTTGTTTGAATGAATGGCTTTTACACTTTATATTACCTTTAGGGATTTACAAACAGCTATATTGGCAACAACAAAAGTGTGTGTGTGATGATACATAAAAAGGCAAATCCCACAGAGAATTAGCTTGCTAGATTTAATTGTGGTGCAGTAGTTGGAATAAAGAGGATAGAAGTCAAAGCGACTGAAGACCCCAATGATAGATGTGACTCTGCAAACACTGCCTTTATTATGCCAGGGCGTCGGCCACAGCACTTTGTCGTTTCAGAAAACAACAAACTCACAAGTTATTTGATGAGTCACTTCCACTCACAGTGTAGGTTTCACTGGTCTCCCTTAACCCCTTCCTTCCTTAATAAGTCTCTGTGTGGATGCTTACTCAGGGCAAACTAATGCATAATCAGAAGAGTTGTTGTTTCACTTCAGTCTTTTCTTCAAAAGTCCCTTTGACCACACCGGCAGCCTGGACAGGCAGATGTTAGTCCTGTTAGAGTATTTTGACCTCGGGAACAAGTGGAGAGCCAGTTTTGTGTCTTGAAAATGTCATAAAAATGGCCATCAGAATCACCCAAAGCGATATCAGCAAAAAGCTTGTTTGTTTTGTCAACAGTCGTAACCTCATGATATTTATTTACACTCACTCTTTTACTCACTCTTTCCTTTTTACCAGCCTTAACTTTGGAAAAGCTGGTAAGACTGTATTAGACTGATCCAACACTGCATGTGCTGTTCAATACATAACTCACCTTCTCTTGCATATCATTCAATGCTGTTCTGTGTCAGCTGACCTCCACACCCTCACATGACCCCTGGAGTCAAATTCCTCAAGTAAATTAAACAACCTCTGGGGAAATATAGTTAGAAATATTCCTCACCCTGTAAACAATTAAACCTCATTAGAACGTTAATGAGTATTACAAAATGACTCCTATTCGACACAAAGGAGGCGTGTGGCGCAGTGGGTTAGTGCGTTGGTGATCGGATCAGGGGGATCATGGGAGCACAGGTTCAAACCCCACTGCACTCAGCATGTCGTTGTGTCCCTGAAGACACTTCACCCCAAATTGCTCCTGTGGGGATTGTCCACAGTATTGAGTATGTAAGTCGCTTTGGATAAAAGCGTCTGACAAGTAACATGTATTGTAAAAAATGCGACTCATGTGACTGCAGGAGTGTGTGTGGGCTTATATAGGTTTGGCGTGGAATGTTAGACTCGCCGCTCACTTGCCTTCTCTCATTCTCCTCTTTTATGCTTTTTTATTTAAATCATGTAGGCTTGTTCCGTGTTAGGAGGCTGTGATGCAGTCAGTGAACTCTGGTTGCTTCTCTCTGCAGGTCTTCAACGGCATCATGCAGACCACCGGCTGGCCTGCAGTCGTGGCCTGCGTCGGCAACTGGTTTGGAAAGGGGAAGTGAGTACTGCACGGCGACAAAGTCCTGCTGACTATGCTGCCATGTATTTGTAGCTGGCTAACTCGCACATGCACATTAGTCACGTTTTTGACAGCCCAGTGAGACCTGGGTTTGAGTTATCTCAGACCACAAGCATCACATCCATATCATAAATATAACCAGCCCCTCAAATTCACACCACTGTTCAAAAGTTAGAAACCCCTTGCCACAAAAGGTTGTTTGGGCGCAGTCAGAATACAATGTGAAGGGCAGAAAGAGACAAAGTTAGCGCTGACTAACAGTTCATTGAAAAATAAAAGAGATCAACAGATATGGGTTCAAACAACTATAAGCTAATCATCAAAACATGTGCATATTAAAATAGGACCATGTTCCTGTTTCAGTGTCATGTGCACAATATCCTTCTTCTTTTGAGGCAGAACCTATTTCAAATTGTAATAAAACCCTTTCAGTTTAAAAAAGAAAACGTCAATCAGAACATCCGAAACAGCTGATTAAAGAAGATTTAAACTGAAGTTTATGTGGAAACTGATTATGTGTACGTGCATAAAAGAAGCCAGGCCACCTGGAGGAATCAGATTAAGCCGTATATCATTTAACCTGCACTGTAATGACCTGAAAAATCTGGTTTATTTATATTTTTTAAGGTTATTTTTTGTTCATCATTTTACAACACAGCGTTGCACAATGAAAGGCAAGTTGTAGCTCCTTCTCGACATGCAGAACAAGATTTATATTGATCTGGATCTGACACTAGGAAAGAAAAATAATGTTTCCTAAAGTACTTCTACTGAATCAATGTATTGTACCTGCATGTTCTCCTTCGCCCTCTGACGCAGCTGACCAACCTTGAGCAGCCGCTATCTCCCTTAAGGAGGGGCTGCCCTAGCAAGTTGTTGTTGTTACCAGTTGGTGACCGGGCAGCTCTCGGTCAGAGGCAGTTATTGTTGTGGGACACCTGGAACACATCCTTCCCGGGGTGTAGATGACCTCGAGCCATAAGCGACAACAAATGTGATTCAGTGTCCTCAGCTGTTTAGTCTATCTATTGAAGAATGTTGATTATTACACTCTGAACTAGTTCAAACCTGGAGCTACAGAAGAGTTCTTCAGAATTGATTGTGGCATCTCAACCCTGTGGTCAGACCGTGGCTCGTGACATGTCTTGTGAATTCTCCGGCCGGAGCTCCAAATAAACCGTCAGTGTTTGCCATCAAAGCTCCAGCTCTCCTCGTGCCTCTCTGACTCCTGACTCCAATTGCTTCAGAAGTTTCCCCCACAGTAAACATGGCAAATTACTTGAAAGGATTAAAGGAACTGCTTAAGATTTGCATCCCCAAACATATTGCACTAAAATAAAACATTTGTTAAAGACATTTTATAACGCCACGAGAACTCATGGCCTCTGTCTTTGTGATTTGCTCCTCAGGCGTGGCTTCATCATGGGCGTGTGGAACTCCCACACCTCGGTGGGAAACATCCTGGGCTCGCTCATCGCAGGAGCCTTCGTGTCCTCGGCCTGGGGAATGTCCTTCATCGTCCCGGGACTCATCATCGCCTCCACTGGGGTCCTGTGCTTCTTCTTCCTGGTTGAGAGTATGTTTCTTTTTCATTGGTTAACCCTACACACACACACACACACACACCAAGCTCCACAGAGGCATTAGACACACACCTGCATGATGAAAGTCAAAAAGGTTATTTATATGGTGGAGTTTTACTGAGCTCTGCCGGTGCTAATGTCAGACGAACCTGCCCAGTCAGGATTGCACTTGACCTCATGTTTGTAATACAAACTGTTTTTGGCAGCTGTAACTTTAAAGGTTAATGTTTAACAGCGCTACAGCACCATCACCACATTTAAAGGGAACATACAGTGTTGTGTTTTATCACTTCATCAAATGATCTTCTCCATACTCATTTCACCACACTTGTGTTAATTCTGCACTCTGCGATGTTGAAACACTGCATGGAGCTTCCAGCGTGGCCTTGCAGTGCATTTGCCACATACATTGTTCTAATTGCATTTCTGTATTTTCATATCTTTAAAACTGTCTCCTATTTTCATGTGAAACGTTTCAGTTGACACCCCGTTTGTGAAAGAGATAACACTATGAAATGCAGAATGATGTGTGTGTGTGTGTGTGTATAAAGTTATACTGTGTTCAGTTAGCTGGGGCTAGATCTTTGTGCTTTTCATCTGAAAACAGTTTGATTATGTTAAACTTTCTTTAGACTATCGATTAATAAACCACCAAAGATAGCTTTATTTGAACTCACTTTGGATTATCACAACATAATGCATAACGGTTAATTGAGTATCAAAATTGTCGCCAGTAAACTTTTGGTAAATAGACTGAGCGATCAGTTGGTTTATCCCTCTCTTACCATAACATATGGAATATTAATTTCCTCCTTCAGTAAAGTGTGAGTCATGTTTACTGTGGCTCAGCACAAAGAGTGGGAGCTGGAAGATTAGACACGGTGTATCCTGGTTTTAACATATCTTGTCAAACCTGAATGCTGCTTCTAATTGAATCTTTCCTCTCTCTGTTAATCAGAACCTGAAGACGTAAACTGCACTACTCCTCATCGCCATGTGAGCTACAACACAAACACTGATCTTCCATATTGTTCTGACAATGCTCGATCTCATGCGTGTGTGTTTGTGTTGTCAGAGGGAACAGCAGACCAGCGAGACGGAGCCTCTCCTGCAGAACTCGTCTCATATCGACAGAACCGCCAATGGTGCCATCAACGTGGAGCCTTCAGAGGTCACAGTGGAGCCTTCAGAGGTCACAGTGGAGCCCACCGAGGCCATCAGCTTCTGTAGAGCTCTCAGCATACCTGTGAGTGGAGACGGCTGTTATCAAACATTTACTGTGAAAGCTTTGAATTTGAAAGCAGTTACTCTGAATTACTGACACAGCATTTAAAACAGATATAATGGAAATATATTTTATACCCAGAACTTGTATAAAAGAAATACAAGAGTTATGTGTAGAATTTTTAAATCCGTTGCTTTGGTATCATCTAGTGGGGAGGTCAGGAATGACACTGAGGCATTTGGACAGTTTTTTGAAGCAGAACTAAGACAATGAGAACAACTTAAAAGATGGAATAATCACATAACAAATAAACACTTAGTAGTTTTTTATCACTGATTGAAACAAGATTTACAATATTCAAGTTTATTAAGTGCTTCAAGTTTAATTCAGCTTGTTTATATACTAGACTGACTAGTTTTCCCTTCCTTGTTAGTGAACAGCTATAATAATGACATTTTCAGGATTGATTCTAAATAATGGTTTGCGCTCGCTATAGTGAGAAGAACTTATGACACCTTTCATTTACTAAAGGGGGCGATAAGACAATATTATAATTCTTTATCCTGAGAGAAATTGCTGTGCAGCAGTTATGGAACAAAGTGGGAAAAGTGCAAATATTCAATTATAGCATATCTAGAGAGGCAGAGAGATTGTGAGTCAAAGCAGTGTGATTATAAAGATATTTTGGGATAATAAAAGTGATTTCTTTCTCCCACAGGGAGTGGTGGAGTTCTCTCTCTGCCTGCTGTTCGCTAAGCTGGTCAGCTACACCTTCCTGTACTGGCTGCCTCTCTACATCTCAAATGTTGGTCAGTATTTACACACAGTCTTTATTGTTATGTTTTTCTAATTTAAGATACTATCATTCATGTCGTATGGTTCATCATTTCAAGTCATTTCATCATTTTTAATGTGAGATTTTCTTTTTTCATCTTCAGCACATTTTGACGCAAAAGAGGCCGGCGACATGTCAACGCTGTTCGATGTTGGAGGAATCGTTGGTAAGCTTTGAGTCTCAACTGGTTGATCATGTGACTTTATCCAACGTGTTTATGAGGGAAGAAATAGAGGGGAAAAATTAAGAAGATTTAAATTATTTGTTTGCTTCCACAATCTTCGGCTTGTCATTGCAAGGAAAACATCCGGTCTGCTAATCAATATCTCTAAAAACATGAATAGATCAAAGCAGAAGCTCTGATCATATTGTTTCTGTTATCATTACAAGAGGACATTTCTAATGAACCTAAGGTCTGTGTGCTTCAAGTTTAAAACGTTTTGTTATTTTGAAATGGGGTTCCTTCTAATATCATGTTTGACTAAGAACATAGCAAAGTGACATTTTAGATACACATGACCTGACCTGAGTGTGTGTGTGTGTGTGCTTGTGTGTGCTTGTGTGTGTGTGTGTGTGTGCTTGTGTGTGTGTGTGCTTGTGTGTGCTTGTCTGTGTGTGTGTGTGTGTGTGTGTGTGTGTGTGTGTGTGTGTGTGTGTGTGTGTGTGTGTGTGTGTGTGTGTGTGTGTGTGTGTGTGTGTGTGTGTGTGTGCAGGAGGCATCACGGCCGGCCTGGTGTCGGACTACACGGGTGGGAGAGCGACGACCTGCTGCTTCATGTTGATCGCTGCAGCACCAATGGTGAGTATCATCTAATAAATCTCATTATTTTACAACTGCACAGTTTGATGACACATTTGCAAGGTCACTTTTTCAACCAGTGGCTCTGTGGACTGATCAAAGTTAGTAATCCCCTGCCACCAAAGCTGACAAATCACAGTTTGAACCTCTTCAATGTGAGTGGACTGCAGACGGCCCAAAGAAAAACAGACAATTAGAGCACCAGTGTGGTTTCATAATGATGGAGTCACTCTTTAACTGTTTTTACCTCTGTCAGAATAGCTATTATTTAAGGAAAGAAGGACAAAAACATCACTAGCCGCTGATTCCAAATGTTTCAATGATTGCAAAGATGCTGAAATAATAGACTGTCTCTTTATTTGTGTTATTGAGTGTTATTTGCAATATTCATGCTGATGTTTTTTTTCTTCATGTTTCAGCTTTTCCTCTATAATTACATCGGGCAAAGGAGCATTGGTACTACAGTCGGTAAGACCACTTTAAATCATTATAGTGTTGTCTCTCTGTAAGGTTTTATTTTTTCCCGCAAGAATGAACCAATTCAAAAAGAAAATGTATGAGATTTTACCAAAAATACTTTCTAAGATCAACGCTTTCCTCTGAACTGAAAGCAGGCTTGTTTTGTTTAAAAAGTACAAAATGAGTTGACTTTGAAACTGAATTTATTTATCTACAATGTCGAAAAACACATTGATTTTTTTGATTGAAAGGAAGTGGTTTTAGAAGCAGTGTTTATCTCCATGTGAAGGTATGCTGCTGCTGTGTGGAGGCCTGGTGAACGGGCCGTACGCTCTCATCACTACGGCTGTGTCTGCTGACCTGGTGAGACCTGATCAATCAGAATCTGTTTTATTACCAAGTAGGTTTACACATACGAGGAATTTGCTTCGGTATATGTGCCTGCAAAGACACAGAAAGAAGAATACGTAGCAAAACATATACAATAAAAACAGACTATTTCAAAAAACGTTTAAAGCTATTTTAACAAACTCTTTTAAGACTATTTTTAAATATTTACAAATGACAAATAGTGTATATCAAATCTTTAAATTTAAATCTGATAGTGGGAATCCCCTAGTCTCTGCCTTATGTAGATTAGACATTCACACCATACTCGCTACTTGAAGTCTTCACAGTGGTGGAATGTAACTAAACACTTTTCATCAGGCACTTCTTCAGGTTTCATTGTGAAGTATTTCCATTTTATGCGTTTTGGTATATTGTGATTATAATGCTTTTCTATTTTGTGTCTTTGTGTAACTAGGGAACACATGAGAGTCTGAGAGGAAACTCCAGAGCGTTGTCAACAGTAACGGCCATTATTGACGGGACTGGTTCAGTAGGTACGTACGGAGGCTTCGGATCCGATCAAGCCTGTAGTTTATTATTCCTGCTGACGAACAAACCGACTGAACCAAAAACAAAACCTCTCCTATTATTCCATATTAAGATATTATATTTTATTTCAGGTGTTACATTTTCCTCTCTTCCCTTTGTATTGAACATTTGATGAACCCATTTTAGCACTTCATAATGCTTTCTAGGTAATGCTTCTAAAAAGTCTAAAAGTATGAAACTTCTTAATGTTAAAAGAGTCAGGCGTCCGTCTATTAATGTGTGTGTGTGTGTGTGTGTGTGTGTGTGTGTGTGTGTGTGTGTGTGTGTGTGTGTGTGTGTGTGTGTGTGTGTGTGTGTGTGTGTGTGTGTGTGTGTGTGTGTGTGTGTGTGTGTGTGTGTGTGTCCAGGCGCTGCGGTGGGTCCTCTGTTAGCAGGTCTGATCTCCCCCACCGGCTGGAACAACGTCTTCTACATGCTCATCTCTGCAGACCTCCTCGCCTGCCTGGTCAGAAACACTCCTTCATTCCCTGAACGCTTATAAAAGTCCAGTAGCAACACCCGGACTGACCCATTGTTTGTTTGTTTGTCTTCAGTTTTTGACCAGGCTTGTTTACAAAGAAGCTCAGGGTTGGTGTCGACGAAGCCCATGAGCCAGAGGGTAAGTGCTGATAGCATTTTACTTAAACATATTATATTGGCTTTTTTGAAACAAACAAAACGAAATAGTCAGGAGGCGTTAAACTTAGCTTGAAGACTGGATCTGTCTACCAGCACGTTACTTAAAGCTACTAACTAACATATTATATCTTGTTTGTTGTCGGATAGTATTAAATAGAAAAGCAGAAATGTGAAAGCTATCATTTGTTTGTTTTTTCGTTAGTATGTGCTCATCGATTGTAATATGATTAATTTGAGCTCTTTAGATATGCTAGTATGTAGATTCGTACAACTGGAAAAAGCCAGACCCTTATCTCCTGTTTCCAGTCTTTGGGCTAAGCTAATAAACTGTTTCACATCTTTCCTCAGCTTTATTTCCTATGTCATACTTCAGATTCAAAGCATCTGAAACACGATCATTCTGCGGACCGAACAAAGACATCAGGGAACAATGCAGAAACTGACCTCAGGATACTTTGGGACAACCCTTTTCCGTGGAAACCAGCGGAGCCACCAGCAGAAGATTCACGGCACTGAACGAACAATTGAAGCCTTCTTCTTATTTTGAAGCAGAGAACAAAATGTCTTTATGGAGACAAAGCTTTTTTATGACTAATCTACTATTTGTTGCTTGTTTGTTTTAATAATCTTTTATCATTAAACTGTGCATTTTTTTTACATTTCTGTCTCTGAAGTCTCAATCACCGTTTCACATTATACAGTATTTTGTCATTAAATGGAGAACTTTCGGTCCCGAGGAACATTTCTGTACGTAAAACCAAGTCCAGGGTTACAAAGAAAACAACAATCACATCAACATATAAGTAATGTTATTTATTCACTGTCTGAAAAGGAGCTTTGGATTGTCTGCAAGGTTTTACATCCAAAGTTTAACTTCACTAAACTCTGACCTCTGAATACAGACAGACTTCAGGAGGTGCTTTCAGGTAGAAACAATGAGATTGACCAATTAAAAAGAAAAGCCAAACCCTGATTCTTTCCTCATTTTAATTACAGAAAACCAAAGTTAATATGGGTCTAGGGGTAAAAGGTAAAAAAGGCTCAGAGGATCACACAGCTCTGTTTAAACCTTCAGCAAAGAAAACTCCACTTTAGTTGAAAATGTATCTGCTGTTACGAAATAGAGCCATAGACATGGGACGGACTTTCCTAGTGGGATTTAATAACAAAAGAACTAAAGCTAACCTGCTTCCTCGGTGAAAAGCAAGGCGAGAAATACAAATATTTTGATTTATCACATGTGAAATAGGAACAACAATCAATCACATGTGAAATAACCAAAGCAGTTCTGACTTTATTCTGAAAAATGTGTTTTACAATTCTGGTTTGGTACAGCTGGTCTTATTTTTTTTGAAGTTTTCACCAAGATAATTAGTTTGCTCTGGGAACGAAATGTGCTAAAAAGTAGTCCGGCAGGGAACATAAAATGAGCAGATGCTCATGTTGTTGTAAATCTTTTTGGAGGAGAAAAACAAAGGAGTGCAAAGAATCATTAATCATGAACAGAACTGCTTTGAAGTTTATGGATCTTGGAGAAATATAATTGACCCACATTCATAAAAAAACAATTCCTAGACAGGAAGGTAAACTGTCTGTCTCTGTTGTCACAAATGATAGAAATGATGGCTAAAACAGCAATAATTAGACCCAAGTTGCAATAAAACACCTTTAAATAACGGATAACTAAATTTAAAAGCTGCTCTGTACATTGAAATAAGGTTAAATATAAGGCATTTTGCTCCGGTCACGATGAAACCCTTTATTTTGACTGCGTATTTATTCAGACGGGCTAGCAGTAAATGGTATTCAATCAAACTCACTAATACAATATTCACTAAAATAAAAACATATAATAAACAGCAAAAATATGGCAGAAAAAGCAACAGTTTAGCACACAAACATCAAACAAAGTATTTGAGTTGTACAGGTTTGCAGATGAGAATCCTCACTAGTGTTTCAGACACCTTGCAGGTCGTTCTGTGTGTTCGCCCCCTTTGCAGCTGATCTACACAGAGTCAATGAACACAGATCAAACAGCTTGAGGCTGTCCTAACAGCGGTTGGTGTGGAGTGTTTGCAGTCCTCTGCTGTTCTTTCTCATGGGGTTTAGCCTTAAGCTGTGTAACCCTGTTCATAACAAGCGTTATTACTCCTTCACAAATCTTCATTGTACATCCTTCTCAAAACAAAAGCTTCATGTGGTACAGTTCATGTTTCTCAGTGATGATACGCTGCAGGGTTCCACGTCCGATACCAAGACCTGAGAGGACAAAGGGAGGATCACAAGATTGTACAGTAAAGTAAATGTTCCCAATATGAGATACTTGAACTTTAGTATGAAGTTTATGCTACCTTATTTCTAATCCACTACATTTTATCGCCTTCCTGTCGAGTGAACACTGGATTTGTTGATTTTGAATGTTTCTGATTAAGGATGAGGTGCTCTTCATGATGAAGACTATTCCTACTTCTTATGTTAAATTAACAGTTTATAAAGCTTCTGGTATCAGTCTGAAAATGCATCTTAAAAAAATAAGTAAGATTTTGAATGCAGGATTTTAACTTGTAGTGGAGTATTCAGTAGCATACTTTACATTTGACTAGCAAAGGATCTTAAATTCATTCAGCAATTTATTTTAGGAAATAGTCAAATGCTTTTGCTTATTGGGTTTTTTGCTATGAATCTTCACACTGTTGTATTTACCCTTTATTTTTTATAGAGATTAAATGTACAAGATTTAACGTATTAAAAAGTTATATTTAGAGATGCTGGTAGGTACATTTCATCAGCTTTGGCTAGCTGTTTCCACCAGTTGCAGTCTTTATGCTAAGCTAAGCTAACCTTCTTTTGGCGGTAGCTTCATAAATTAGCAGTTTAGCTTAGCGTAGTTTAGCACAAACACAAACAACAAAGGGAACCTGCTTGGCTTATTCGGCCCAATGCTTACAAAACCTGCCAACCAGCACATGTAAGTATTCTTTGCGGGACAGCTGAAAGTGTGTGTTCTTCCATATTGAAAGTGTTTTAAAGAACAGATATCATTGCAGGTTGTTTTTTAGTAAACGTCCTCACCCTGGTGCGCTGTAGGACGGGTTAACCTGAGAGGTCAGAGAGACGGAGGAGGAGGAGGACAGGCCGTTGGGAGAAGCTTCACGGCTCCCACTGTTTGGAGAGGAATTTGATGAAACTGGAAGGAAAAGGTAAACACATTATTATAAAATGTAATCACACGCATGCAGAAACCCACCAATATGTGTTGTTTTGCTAACTGTGCAAATGAGACCCTTGATAGGGAAAAAGAGATAACATGTTATTTCCAAGGTCAACAATTAACTTTCACACTAATGTTTATAATGTTATACAGGGGAACACTGTGTAAGAACATAAACCCCCAGTGTTAGTCAAAATATAGAGAAATATGATCAGGTTACAATACAACCCAGTCTCACGGCATTTCAGAAATTTATTTAATCTATTGATTCGTGTTCACCAACACGATTTTCGCATTTATGTCGTGTCACACAGAACGATTTTAAAAGCAATGTATTTCCATTGGTAGTGTGTTTCGTGCCTGCACCACGTCCTTCTGTCCAATCTGGTCTTGGAATACCAGAAGCTGTGTGGTTCATAAAAACATTTTCTTACTCAATATCTTACCCTAACCCCTAGATTCCACCGGGAGCGTCTGCGCTGCGTTACGGCTACGCCACGCCACGCTGCGGCGTTTTTAGCGATCGCGGCCACTCTAGTCAATGGGTGCTATTCCACCAGACCCGCTGCGCCACGCTGCGCCGCGGCTTGAAGCGTCCCAGAAGCGCCTCGGCGCAAGGAATTTCTAAAATATAGGATGAATCCTATTTTTGATGCGGCGCAGGCAGGAAGTGGAACGTTCATCCGGCCCAGGCCCATCCCCCAAATAAATGTCCAGGAAATATGCCCAAATCAACAACAACTGCGAGCCTGCACACACGACGCTCCGCTTCCGCAACGTTTTGAAACGCGCCCGGTGGGTTATGACGCAGGAGGAGGTCGCAGCGTGGCGTGGCGTAGCCGTAACGCAGCGCAGACGCTCCCGGTGGAATCTAGGGGTAACCCTTTTATTTTAAATTGTATAATGTCTGAGTTTTTTTGCCGTCCACGAGGAAAAGAAATGGCTCAGAGCCTCAGAATACTGAAATCTGTATTTTTTGTCATCTTTTTTTCCTTCTAATTTGTTATTATTTGGTGCAGGCACGAAACATACTACCAATAGAAATACATTGCTTCTAAAATCATTCTGTGTCAGAATACTGAAATCTGTATTTTTTTTTATCTGTTTTTCCTTCTAATTTGTTATTATTTACATTGCTTTTAAAACCGTTCTGTGTGACACGAAAAAAATTGCGAAATCGTGTTGGTGAACACGAATCAATAGATTAAGTTCGTGACTATAACACGAAATGCCGCGAGACTGTGTTGCACAATAGGAAGGCAAGGCAAGGCAAGTTTATTTGTACCTTTCACCACAAAGCAATTCAAAGTGCTTTCTAAAAGGAGGCACATAAGAGGCTCTTTATCAATATTTGAATGTAGAACACTTGTACTTGCCTCCGCCTGAAGCCAGAGGACTGTATGGTCTGGATCCTGCGGCCTGAAACAGTGAACATGAAGATAAAGCCAACTTTTCTTTTTATTTCTGTCCAATATATTTGCTTTTTTAAACATATTCAACAGAATATACAAATCTATAATACCATAACCATTTAAAAGGAGCCATTCTGCATAATGAAGACATTAACTTTTGATACATGAAGTACATTTCGCTCATAATACATCCGTACTCAACATTTTAAAGCAGTATCCTAATCTACCCAGTATATAAAGATGCAACAACTGTCTCCACGTTGACCAACTACAACAAAACATACTTGCATTTAGGTGTTAGTGATAAAAATAGAATACCATAACAATGTAAAATAATATTACACTGTCAAAAGGACCGTTCCACTTATGAATTCAGTGTGTTTTCCACCCCATGGGAATACTATTTCCCATTTTTATATGAAAGAGATGGATGTTTTAGACGGCTAACCATTCTGGAGTTGTAGCTGTGATTCTTGACGGATAAACTGGTCACAGGGCAATAGATCCTCTTCTCCTTCTGACGCCGATTACAAAACCAAACTCGAACCACCTCCTTCTCCATGGACAGCTGCTCCGAGATCAGAGTTATCTCCTCTGAGTTTGGCTTAGGGTTCTGAAAATAAATAAAAAGTTAATTATTCCCTCTTTTAGATTAAGCCTGTACGTTTTTAAGGTAATCCATTCCTTGTCCTCTGCACAATGACAATACAGTTAATCTAATCAAAGTCAAAGTCAACTTTATTGTCAATCTTTCAGTTTGTGTGTACAGGCAGAGAGATCAAAATACCGTTTTCCACAATCCCGAATACAAAAATACAAATATATATAAAAATATGTATAAAATATATATATCCTATATAACAGACACATGTATACATATGCACACATTAAGATAAAAGCACAACATGTGAAATCTAATCGACAGAACAGTTTAAAATGGTAAACAACTTTTATTTTCCTAAACAACAAACGATATGACTCAGAAAGCCCTCACTATTGAGACTTGTTAAACTCTGATTCAGTCGTGAACTTACGGCATGGAAACGTTTCTCCAGAGTCATCTTGATGTTTGTTTCAATGCTTGTCCTTTTTTTCCGTTTGCGTCCGTATCCCTCGATCAGGGGCGGCAGAGAGGTGCTACTCATCGAGTCAGAAGGGGAGTTCTCTGATGTGAAAAGATCAATATATAACATAGACATTCATCGTCAACTTTGAACAACAATGCATGTCACAGTTGTATTTGTTATGCAGAACTAGTATTAAAGTATTAATGACATTTCTTAATAGGCTTTTCACTCTAAATTATAGGCCAAGTTATTTTTCAGCGTTACATTTTTTACATATAGACAATTTCATTGAGTTTTACGTTTGCTATGCTTTTTTTCTAGCCCCTTCTCAAATCAAGCCAGAATAATGACTGGTACCTTAATAAAGAAATGGTGGTCAGTGTGTTGTACCTGCATCACTCAGCCATTTCTCCAGCAGAGGTTTGAGCTTGCACATGTTCTTGAAGCTGAGGTTGAGAGCCTCGAAGCGAGAGATTGTGGTCTGACTGAAATCATTCCCGTACAGTTTTCCCATTGCAAGGCCCACATCTCCCTGTGAAAACACACACAAGGAAGTACATTTATCAACACTTTTCTCAGTTTTGAAGGTCTTTGTTCGCCATGGAGTTAGACAAGAACAATAATGTTGAAGTATTTTTTTCAAGAGGTAACACGTGGTTTTCCACTTGCAGTACTGACCTGTGTGAATCCCAGTTTGATGCGTCTTTGTTTGAATGCCTTAGCAAACAGCTCCAGCTCTTCCAGGTCGGAGGGTTCCTCCTGGGGGGGCACGGACATGTGTTTGGGCATCTGCAGGTGGGACATGTCCATGTGGTTCTCCATGGACGGCCCAGCCAGACCAGAGCGGCTCATTGCCTGGATCAGAGGGACATCACAGAAAAATGTGACACAAATTAGGGTTTACTATCTTGTGGAAACAAATTCGTATTGAAATACTTAACATTCACTTGGTCAGATGTTTGGATTGCTCTGCTGTTATCTTTCTTACTATTTATTGTACTTTAAACCTGAACTAACACATTCTGGCCACTAGATGGCAGCCGCAACTAGCTCAAAATATAACTGACAGCACATCCAGCAGTAACAGAGCTAGAGAGATCATTAGTGAGGCAGAGTTTGTGTCCATTTTATTCTTTTAGCTCTGTGTTTGGTCTCCACCAACTCCTGAGGTAAATATGTCTCTTTAGCTGCCAATGCTAGATTATGTTCAACATCTAGTCTCTGACTGTGTCTGATTTCTGCTGAGCAGTTATTGTACAGTAGGTTTTTAGGATTTTTTGCAGCTGCATCCATAGTGGATGAGAGTGAAGCAAAACAGTTGAGTTGTGTGATACTGGTGCTGAGTGTGCCGACAGGAAGCAGTCAGGATGTACCTGTGGAGTCAGAGCCAGTCCAGGCTGATGCTGGAGGAGATTTGTTTGACTCAGCAGGTTCTGCTGCAGAAGTGCTGCGAAGAAAAACAAGTTTTGATCAATTCTTTGGTTTGTGAGTGCAATGCTCTTGGAAGCTGTTGATGTTTGTCAAGAAATAGATCCAATATCTTCCACCAAAAGCACGAAGTGTTTCTTTTTACTTTGGACATAGGCAGACGTGTTGGGCGAATGGATATACTGTTGTCCGTCAATAGGGAATCCCCCTAAAATCACAAATCCTATTACTTTATTAGCTGTAAAGCATACTTTATAAAACATTTATGCACAGACCCTGCTTTCACCCTTGATCATATGCTAGGCTAACAATGTCCTTACTTCAGCTCTGTATTTAAAATCCAGACATATGATCCCAGTTTTATGTAAACTTTTGGAAAGAAAGAAAATAACTTTTGTAATAGTTTGCACTTATCCTAGAACACAGCTTATCTGCTAACATGTCAATGTGTTATTTGTATACCTCGGTTATTATACAGGTTAAACAGACAATGAGTGATACTAAGTAAGATGAGGGTAGCTGGTAGATTGTGTTCCCTTTGGACAGAATCAGATAGCTGATTTACACAGTTTCCAGTCTTAATGTAAGCATAAATGACCGGCTGCTGTCAGTACATTTGTATTTATATTTATCATACAAACATGAGAGTAGATCTTCTCAAAAGAGTCTGCAAGAAGTCTGATTAAGAACATTTCCCCAAATGTTAGTCCCTCAAATAGCATCTCTCAAATGATTTTTTAAACTATAATTGAGCCTTAAATCCCCGAAAACAACTTAGAAGCTGCACCTTGGTGGCTGGTGGGGCTCTGGGAGAGCAGGAAGGGGGAGGGGGAGCTCAGGTGAGACGGAGGCATCAGGACCAGCTGCTGCATGCTGTGGAGAGACGTGAGCTCCTGGAGGAGAGAGAAAAAACAAACAAATATCAGTCCTGACTCACTGATGATGAATAAAGACTAAAGGCTACCTCCACAGTGTCTGTTTCATATGTTCAGTGTTAGTTAGCAGTGACTGTTCTGCATTTAGGAACTTACAGCACTTTAACGCCACGGTTTTATTAATTACTATAAGCAGGTTGTAATTTGTGGCTTCAATTTATTCAAACCTACATTTTGGATATGTGTGTGCATGTAGTAGCCAGACACGCTTTCCATAAAGTCCATAGCATATTTTAATGAGATGCTATAATCTCTTTATATCCTCTCTAACAGCCATTTACTACCACAATCCCTTACAAAGCAAGTGTAGTCCTCATGGTTCGTTAACTAATCCCTTAGCTAATGTAAAGCTTAATTAAACAAGCTTTCTACAACAAGAGCACTACGGAGGGGGGGGGAAGCTGGAATGAATGACTTGGCCTTGTGCACTGCCAATAAATTATGAAATCATTTAACCCTCCTATTGTCTTTCGTTCCCCCCCCCCTTACTTTGGTGTTCGCGTCAAATTTGACCGGTCCTGTTTGAACTGCTATTACATTAACACAAAAACCATTAATCATCACCAAATTTTATTTAACACTCTTTCAAACTGTAAATATTGTATCAGACTACTGGTATACATGAAGAACTGCAGTGAATATACAAAGAATAGACACTGAACATGTATTGCGTGTGCCAGGTGTGATTCATGTGGGGGGATGGGCACATACTGTAAGAGCGGGAAATGTGTCATTGTTCTGTGTGTGTGTGTGTGTGTGTGTGTGTGTGTGTGTGTGTGTGTGTGTGTGTTTTATCTGATCCGTATGGTTACTAATTCCTTTTCTTTATGGCGGTCATTTTTGACCGGGAACACCATGGGTGTTACAAAGTTGACTAAATCATCCAAAATGCAATGAAAGTGGTGATCAGCTTTATATGTTCAAATGTCTACTGTGAAGGATGTCATGAAGCCTTAATGCAATCGAATGTAAAACAAAGAAGTTATGATTGATGGAAGTAGTAAATCGGTCAGATTTGACCCGAAGACAACAGGAGGGTTAAAGGTATAATAACAATTAATTGACTCATTCAAATATGAACCCTCTCAGTGTGTTGAGTGTATATGCAGAGACCCTGCAGCCAATCAGAGCTTTGTTTGTCTACAGCAGTAAAGGACGTGATGCAAAACATGGAGGCATAATGAGTACTTCTAATCTTGATACTTGCATGATAATAATATTGCTTTAAAGAAACAACAGACCCCAGGCAGCTGACCTCCAGCAGAGCTCTGCGGCAGGTGGCATGTCTTCAGAGCGGCGACTGAATGAGGCGAGTCGATGATCTGCTCTGTTTTTATCTAAAACACGAAAGCACAACCAAAACGGTATTAACTTTTATAAATAATAAGGCTGGAAAACATTGTCCGTAAATAATCTCTAAACTTATTAACTCTGGTTTCTCGAGAGGAGCTTAAATCATAAACAGGATGGGAAACATTGTCTGTGTATAATCCCAGGGGCAAATGACTGCATGTTGACATGTGTGTGTGAAGAGAAACACACACTCCAGGACCAGTTTGGTCACTAAACATGATACAAAGAGTGATAGACGCTCTCTCTACCCTAGGGCAAGCCAGTATGCAAATAACCCTCCCCTCTCCCCCCCTCTCTTGCACCACCCACCCCTGAAAGCCATGCCACTTCCTGAAAACATGCACTGAAATAATTGTCCATACTCTCGCCAAAAACTGTGTTTGGATAAGTATCCAAACAGCTGCAAACTATTTGAGATGTTTCTAAAGAGCGGGTAGTTTATCCCCAGGATGTTAGCCGTGTCAGTTGAGCGTTGTGTCCCGGGTACAATGGCTCTCAGCTATTTGTGTTCCTTACTACGGGTACAAAAAGTCATGTTATAACCTTTTAAATATGTTCTGAGTTTTGACAAAGAACATGAATAAACTTCTTTCTAACAAGGATTGTCTGTGTATCCAAAGACTCAAATTCTCCTGTGTGCCATAGAGCTTTCCTCAAACATCAAACAAAACCAGACATTTCAATTCAATCCCACTGAAACCTTTCTTCCATCCTGGTCTCTTACAACATTATAACATTTCCATACAATAAAATTGATTGTGAATTACTCTCTGAGGAAATGGTCACCTGGATTACGTTAGTTTTTGACTCAGTCCAGGTAAAAGGTACCAGTCAAGGTAAACACTCTCACCATTTTTGTGTTCAAGTGAAACCAAAAATTATATTTTTACTATTGGAAATGTACGTTGATAATCTAACAAACATACTGGGGCCAAACCACAAAACCTCTCAAAATTGTACTCTACACTCAACTACATTCTTAACTTAGCTTTTACTGGCAGTTTGAGTTATCTAAGGAACACAATTAAGTTACTTTAATGAAAGTGTGAAACATTTCCACCCGCTGAGCTCCATGCAAACATTACTGTGTCTGAACAGGAGAAGGGTTTCGCATCATGTACAAACCCAAATCCTCCAGATGACAGAGACCTCATTCATGAAATCCTAATTCATAGGAATTTGATCACAGGCAGTGCAATAAAAACTTTACTCACGTGTCGATTGAAGCCGATTCCATTTTGCTCTAAATGTCAGAAAGGAGGGAAAGAGGTTCAGGTTATAAAATGTCTCTGTTGCTTATAAGGACTTCAAGATCATATTAAGTCTGTTTGTGTTCAATGTTTACGAGGGGAAATTAGACACGTTAGACATTCAGTGTCAACAGATTACATTTGATTGTTTTTTTTTTTATACACAGCTGCATTGACATTATTGCCAACTTGGATCAGTAAGCTTTCGTCTAAATATTTCAAATAAATTAAAGTCCATCAAAGTTTTTCCTGAAAAAGTGAAGTTTACTTTTTGGCTTTTTTGTCGTTGTTTAATTTGATCTATATTTGAACCCAAGGGATTTCACGTTACAGCCAACACATCCTATTTCTAACATGATTCAGAGTTATAGTAATACAAATAAGATATACAATTAGAATTTGATTAAATTGTCAAACCCAAACTACATCATAACACCTTGATACAACAACAACTGAATAAAACACATATTCAAGATGGAATAATAAGAAAATACCAACAAAAACAAAACCGTGACTAGAAACTTGTCAACTAAAGAATAGGAACATACTGTGATATAAAACATTCATATAAGTATAGTGTGTGGTATGCTGTCTCTCTTATCAGGGTTTGTGCTGAATATGGCCACAAGTATTAATAATCTCTAGAGAATTGATTAAAAACAACAAAGTAAGTTCAGTTAGATTCATCTCTATCTTGGTTTATTGTGCCTTTTCTTTGGCAAATATACTTAAAATACGAGCATAGGTATGCAACCACAACTTATAAAGCATAATCAAATAAATAATTGAGGTGTATTATTAAGGTAATATCCCAATTTCATTCTTTTTAAACACGCAGAGCCTGGTAAGTAATGTATTAGGTGTTTCATATACACACGTGAAGGTTTGTAAAAAGGAAAATAAATATTCTGTAAGCATGCAGCATATTAACTGCAGTTGCTGCGGACCTTTTACGTAAATAACAAACGTTTAAAAGTCTTTGTGTGCAGCAGCAGCAGTGCAGAGAGTCCGACAGAGGAGGGGAGTTTAAAGGTGTGCTGGATAAGCTCGCATCATTTGAATGTCAAATTGGGCCATATGGACTCTGTGTGTGTGTGTGTGTGTGGGTGGGTGTGTGTGTGTGTGTGTGTCTGTGTGTGTGTGTGTGTGACAGAGGCTGCTCGAGAGACACACAATGCAAATATACCTATAAACACCCCCACCCCTCTCCCCCCTCCCCACTCTGTCACTGCCCCCCCACTTCACAGCCAAACTTCCAGTATGGAAATGACCAAGACATGCAAATCACCTGCGAGCGCAGGAAGCCTGTGTGTGTGTGTGTGTGTGTGTGTGTGTGTGAGAGGCCTGCACACACACTCTGGAAACGGTGGGTGAACACAAAAAAAACTCCTTTTCAACCAGTTGCTTTGTCCTTCACTCTGTTAGGCATACATTGTATGGTAAAAGCAGAGGTGGGAAGTAACTAAGTAGATTTACTCATAGACTGTACTTAAGCAAATGTTAAATCAGACGTTAGTTCCACCTGGAGTAAATTCACAAGCTACCCTGCAGTATACAAAGTGATTACAACTAGCTGCACCTTTACCAGCTTTGAGAACACTTTAATGATCAATCATTATAAAACATCATATATATTATTCTGAAATGGACCAATCTGCACAATGACTACTTTTACTGTCGCTACTTTCACTATATTTTGATGATAATACTTTTGTAGCCTACTTTTACTTGAGTAACATTTTGATGCAGGACTTTTACTGTAGCAGAGTATTCCTACACTCTGGTACTTCTACTTTTACTCAAGTACACGATCTGAGTACTTCTCCTACCACTGGTAGTAGTGGGCAAGTTGCAAGTAAATATATCCTTTTGGACAATCCATAATAGTCATAGATAGATAGACATGTCAGCAGCTCCTTGTTTTCCTTTGTGCATTGCATTATGGGACATTACTTAACTGAAGAATCCAGCTGATTTTATACTTAATGATTTTCTTTAAAGCAGAAGAGTTTAATTTTGGCCTCATTGGGTATACGTTGTAAAGGAACGGGATATCATATACTATATATATGGAATTATTTGTACGAGCTAAATGCCTACCCCAGCTCTCATTTGGTCCATTTTCCAGTCTGAACACACTACATACTAATAGAGTACCAGCTCAGCCTGTGTTAACTTTTGGTTCAAAATGTTCAGTATGTATGTGATGATCTTTCTAACTCACTTGTATTCAATGCATGCAGGTTTTCCAAACAGTAACTAGTGCTGTTATCTTCCTTCCTATGTGACTGCTCACTGTGAGCCTAACATGCATAGGAATTATAATTTTTCTCTATCAGTGCAGAAAGCTACACAAAAATGCAAATGGCTAAATGTGAACTCAGAACACAGGTTGGCCAGCACATGAATGTTAATTACCATGTTTATTGTCACACATCTGACAGATTAAAAATCCTACCAAATACCATTTAAATAATGATAAAATATTAATTTTAATGTTTAAAGAAATGCTCATTTGCATTTTATGAGAAACTTCTAAAAGTGTTCAACGTGAGAGTGAATATTTTTAATAGACAAAGTTGCCAAAAATACAGAAGCTATTTGCAAACATTTTCACTGAGCTTTATTTTCTATGATATTGTCTCTTAAACAACATAATTAGACTTTCCTATGCTAATGTACAGTAAGGTCACCCACACGACCAGTAAGGGGAAGACATGGGCTTGGTCAGTTTAACTTTAATTATGTTTCCCTACACTTTACCTTACACAAGACAGAAAACTCATCTCCATTGTCAAACATTTCTTTGCCTACCATCAACCCGACAACCAATAATGTTAAAAGACGATTAGATTTAACTATTAGATGTACACCTAAATGTACAACTCTGAGAGACTGGATTGGACAAAGTGATCAGACTCACTACACAGACGCTCAGCTGTTAATATGAGAACCAGGATTACAACGTTTCTCTCCTGCTTCACTTCAACGGTGGAGGAGTCAAAGGGTCAAATTATAAAAACTCTCTAGCTTACCTGTGGCGCTTTCTCAGCACACAGATCGTTTTGCTTTTATCTGGTAAGGTTTGTCTCTGAGAGTCTTTTTAGGTACAGTGGAGGTGAGGGGAATTTAGTCTCTGTTGCTCCCACGATGACATATTACAGTAAAATAATCAACACCATGTATCAATGTGTTTTTACAAATAAGTGTCCCAAGTCATAGTGACAGGCGTTATGGTTTTTTCTTTTGAGGAAGTAGTCTCTTAATACAAAAATCCTTTTGCTTTAAATGTCATTTTTTTTCAATGCTCTGAGCACCATACTTCTCCCTCACTTTGTATTAGCGTGAAGGCCAACATACTTAAAACGTTGACAAGTAAAACCAAAACTATCTGCATGCAGAGATGCTATAGTAAAAGCATGTGAGAGAAAAAGTGTTTAATTTGTAATCTGGATGAACCACCATTTAATGCGCTCATGGCTCCTAACAAATGACAGATGATGAGAGCGGCAGGAACATTTCTTCAGCTTTAAACTGACAAGGGATTACTATATTTTGACAAAAACACAGCCAGTACTTCCATTAAATTGAGATGTTAACTTCTCTCACGGGCGATTGTCTAAATAATAGTTCCACTTTTTCTGGTTCCTTGTTTTGTCGCCGCTCATTCTCGGCCCTCGGCAGCCAGCACTTCTCAGCAAACAGCCTAAGGGCCGTACTGGTACCAACTGCCACAATATCCACACACACACACACACACACACCACACACACACACACACACACACACACACACACACACACACACACACACACACACACACACACACACACACACACACACACACACCTTCCTACAACAGGTCAAAATGCTAACTACGTGCATTTACTCAAGTACTGAGAATGTTGAGGTACTTGTACTTTACTTGAGTAATTCCATTTGATGCTACTTTCTACTTCTACTCCACTACAATTATACAATCCCTTTAGTTACTTCACAGATGTGGATGAATGATGTGAAATATAACCAAGTGTTAAATCAGACTTTAGTTCCACCTGGAGTAAATCCACAAGCTACCCTGCAGTATACAAAGTCATTCAAACTAGCTGCACCTTTACCAGCTTTGAGAACACTTTAATGATCAATCATTATAAAACATATCATATATTATTCTGAAATGGACCAATCTGCACAATGACTATTTTTACTGTCGCTACTTTCACTATATTTTGATGATAATACTTTTATACTTTTACTTGAGGAACATTTTGATTGCAGGACTTTTACTGGAACAGAGTATTCCTACACTCTGGTACTTCTACTTTTACTCAAGTACAAGATCTGAGTACTTCTACTTTTACTGAGTACCCACCTCTCTCTATTCAGACCACCTCAGGCATCATCTGGACCAGTATGAAGAACATCATTGTATATAATATAGTAGCACATCTTTCTAAAACCTAATATAAAACAACAGCACCAAAGACCATTGCACAGTGATAAAACATGTGAATGAAAAAGTAAAATGTTGCCAATAAAAAGTAGAATTCAAATGTTTTTAAAGCAACTAGAGACTTCTAATAACTATAACAAGTGAGCGACAGAACATGAATTACCAACTATTTTTACGAGTCGTTTCAGTCATTTTTAATAGTGAAACAATTCTCAAATGACAGCATTTAAATGTTTTGGGGTATTTCAACTTTTAGTCTAACCTTTTTGTTTTAAATAACATTTTGTGACATTTCCTACTCTAATAATCATCTATGAGTGAAAAGAGTTTTAGTGACAGTAGTTGGTAATTCTCTACAAATATCTTACAGATAATCCGACAAATACACATTAAAGAAAGACAAACACAAGTAAGCTTTCTGAAATATACTTTTGACGTTGAATGGTCAAACTCCCTTCCAACAAACCAAATAAAAACGTCAAAGACCAAAAGCAAACAAAGTATTTCGGTGGAAGTGCAGCATCAACCGAACAAACCGAGTCATTTCTAGTGAACTGTGTGTGTCTGTTATGAGATGATTTAGTGCAAGATAAAGGTGAAACATCCTTACCTGCCTGTTCGGCTGGAGCCTCCGACTGCTCCACCGTGTCTGCGCTCATCTTAATATCTAGAAGGATAAATCCGGCTGATTTTACTACAGGATTGCACCTTCACCAGGACACTGCACGAAGCACTCACAGGACAATTACCCTGACTTTATTCTAATGCCTCCCCTCCCATCCACCCCACCACAAACATACTGTACACTTGTAATATTCATAATTGAAGCAAATATTCCCATCTTAGCCACACAGCAAACAAACAGTTCTCATGAAGATGTAAGAAAAGTAATTGATGAGTAAAAAGATAATACCTCACCTCACACAGATTAAAACAGTTACTGTCGCTCCAGCTGCCGTCTGTTCTCTCTGATTATTTAAAGCAAAACAAATTTTGGTTTAAAAGTTTTTGGGAATCCACAGCTGCTCATCAGCATTTTCCTAAGTGGAGAAACGTTCACCTCTGCAGCACAACCCCCTGCTGCCTGATAGGCTCCTTTGCATATTTGCCTCAGTGCGTCCTATCCAGCTTCTGACTGTTTGCATAAAACAACAATGGGGTTACTGCAAATGACAGTGTGCGTGCGTGTGTGTGTGTGCGCGTGCGTGCGTGTGTGTGTGTGTGTGTGTGCATGCGTTTGTGCGTGTGTGTGTGTGTGTGTGTGCGTGTGTGTCCTCATCAGAGTGCTTTGGATAACAAGAGTATTATTACTTCCAGAGATATTTGAGTCATTGTTATTGACGGGAACATGTAGGTAAAATCATTAAATATTAAGCTTAAATTAAATAAATATGTACTTTTATTTACTTTGTCAACATTTTGGCTACCTGTGCTTTGAATAAATAGGCCTACTCTCTACTTGAATTTTTGATCTTACCCTAAAAAGCTACAATTTAAAGGCTGTCTAATTCTGATGTCTTTACGTTTGCTCACGTTGTCACACAACTCTTGAAAATGTATTTGTATTTTATTTAACCTTTATTTAACCAGATAAAAAGCATTGAGATAAAATCTCATTTACAATGCTGACCTGGCCAAGAAGGCAGCAACGTCACACATTCTTACACATAACACAGACATATAGAATACAGAGAACACAAGTAAGTAAACAAAAAGACGAAAAAGCAGTCACTACATTGTGCACATTAGGACAGTAAGAAAGGTACACTACTTATTACTGCAAGAGCAGCTGGTGGTAAGGACCTCAGACAACTTCGATTTAAAACAGGCTATAGGGACAAGTGCCGTCAGTTTTAGGCTTGATTGAAGGTCATTCCAAGACCAAGGACCATAATCCTTTTTCCCGCCTCAGTCCGCACGACAGGTACCTGGACCCGTATCCAGGCACTGGTTCTGAGGTTGTAAGAGTTAAAAACTGGAACAAATCTGGCACATATATACAGTGGAAGCTTACCTAAAATGGCTACAGTGTGCAATGATGAGTCCTATAGGGTGCATTTGATATATATCGCAGTGCAGCATGGTAGAGTGGGTCAAGTTTGGCCAAAACAGTGGGACAGGCAAATCTATAGATTGTATCACCGTAGTCCAGCTGGGACAGGAATAAGCCAGAGACCAACCTTTTAGGGGAAGAAGTTGAAAAACAACGTTTAAGTCTGTAAAGGAAGCCAAGAGTGAATTTCAATTTCTTAGTTAGAACTTCAATGTTGTGGAAAAGAAGGCAAGATAGAATTATTTTATTATAATTAATTCAGATTTAACCAGCTTTGTTGTTTCTGTCAGTAATTTCTGAGTGTTGTTACACTCATTGATGGACTGGAGATAATGTGAAATGTTCTTTAGCTGTTTTATTGATTTTTGGACTGTGTGTTTGGACATTGTATAATTTGTTTTTATTCTGACTTGTATGCATTAAGGAATGATGTCTTGTAAAACCCATGCTGGGTATAGTTACATACATTACACAACAACGGAAACTTTCTACCTTCTATCTGGGTCATAATAATTAATAATAATCGTGCTATTTCCAAAATATTTTATTACCAAACTTTGATACCAGTGGTGGAATGTAATAATGAGCTCCTTAAAGTCATGAACAATAAATGCAATGGACATTTTGGTATGAAATGACGACATTAATTTATTATAATTAATGATTTACTCTTGTTTTTCCTGGCCTCAATACTTTTAAGAGAAATTGTTCAACTAAAAAACATAAAAACAAAACATCCTCTGTAGTTCTGCAGCCTGTCCAGCAGGTGGCGACAATATCCCTCAAGCAGTCTGACAAACAAGAACCAAATAAAATCCAGCGAAGAAGAAGTAGGAGCTCGTTGATTGGTTATTGCTAGGGGACAGCTTAACAGCAAGCGCGACCGCTACATCTTCAATTTAGAGCCCAAAAAAAGGCTTTTTCAACGTTACTTCTACCTTTACACGGCCGCAGCTAGACATATTTACATGTTTTGTGGCAGCTAATCCAGCGGACACAACGCCAACTGTGTGCTAGGATAGATAATGTAGTTCAACTGTTCGTTTCTCAGGTGGGACAGACGAGTCTGGGAAGGTAAGTGAGCCACCTTGCTAATGGCTGCAAGCTAGCTAGCATCACATTAATTATTAATATTTTTAGTTTTCTCATTATTCACGTCAACCCCGCTAGTTTATGTTAATAGGAACAAAGAAAGCTAATGTCTTGACTGCTCCCGGGAAGATAAACTAGCTGTCAGTGTGTCGGCTGATGCTAGGCCTTTTCTGTTGGATGTCAGTTGGGCTCAAGCTAACGGTTCTGATCTTTTTAGTGAATTTGTAACTTTAATAAAGAAAATTACATATACATCTATTTAAGGTCGGAGCAAATGCTTTTATATACACTACCGAGAAAACATTTGGGATCACCTGCAATATTTATGTGTTTCTTCTTTTATTGGCTAACAGATCAAAACTGTAGATTTCAGATAGTAGATACATTATTTACATGTTGAATAGTTTATGCCCAAACTAAAGAAATAAATGATTCAGACTTTTGTATTCCAGGACTAAATTGCAGTCTCTATGTAGTAGTTCAGCAAAACATACTAACCTTTAAAATGTACATTTAAGTGTAAACCCTAAAATGTTTAAACCACAACTGAAGGCAAGGTAAGGCAAGGCAAGTTTATTTCTATAGCACATTTCAACACAAGGCAATTCAAAGTGCTTTACAAAAATGAAAGACATTAATAGCATTAAGAAACATATTATGAAATGATATCTAAAAACACTAATTTAAAAGCAATGATATCAAATGGCATTTAAAAACACTCATTTAAAAGCAAAGATACATGAATCACAGTTACAGTGCAGTGTGAGATACACACATCTGAACGAACCCCCCTTTGGAAAATTATAATCTGACCCCATGGTACCTTTTAGTTTTCGCCGAAACTATTCCTCTTTTTTATTTTTAAATGCACATAGTTAAGTTTACCTTGTCTTTCTAGGACTTTTTTGGTATCCTCCGTGAACCAGGGTCTTGAAACCAAAACGGATTCCTGTACCCCATGGTACCTTTTTAGTTTTCGCCAAAACTATTCCCCTTTTCTTTAAATGCACATTAGTTAAGTTTAAGTTGTCTTTTCTAGGACTTTGCTTATTTTAACAATGCTTTTTTTTTTTAGACCAGCAGCTCACTCATTGATTCGTTGTAGAGATCAAGAACTTCAAAGTGGCCAAAATGGACGAACAAAGTGTTGAGGTTTGTACACACACACACACACACACACACACACACACACACACACACACACACACACACACACACACACACACACACACACACACACACACACACACACACACACACACACACACACACACACACACACACACAGGAGACCCTTAACTAACAGTCATATTTAGCCTGATAGAGTGCTGTGTCAGCTGCAGCGGCAGGAAGAGAGAAGTCAAAGGTCAAACTTTGTTTTGGAAAACAAAGTGTTGCCATTTTATGCAAATGTGATCAAATGTGTTGGCCCCATCTGCTTTGACCTCTTTTGATCACAACAAATGACTAAGATAGCTTGTGCTGCCATCGCAGATAAAGAGTGTTTGTATACAGTAATATAGTGTCATTATTTTGAGATCAACCCAAAAAAAATAGCTCTGCAAAACCCTGCAATAACAGATCAAATCAATTCAATAATCGAGTATACATTATTTTTGTGTTATTATTGTAAGCATTATTTAATAATTGACATCAAGATCTTACAGCAAAGAGAAAGAGTTTAAACACAACAAAAACGGCAACGTACCAAAGTTCAGGGTATGTAAGATAGCAGTATGGATGCTAAAGATTACAAATAATTCAATGCAGTTTTGAGGTTAGACATTCGTTAATCTAGACATGACTTGATTTGGAAAAGAGTCATGCGCATTCAAGATGTCATAAACAATTATTTTATACATTTTTTTTACTCCCAACTTGTAAAATACAACTGTATAATCCAACATAATTCATAAAATGTGCTTTTACTAACCTTGTGTTTGATCTATGACATTCAGTTTCTGTCTGCATTGTAATTGAGTGATGTTGATTTAACCCCGTGGTGATTTCTGTGCTGTATTTTAGTCCTCTCTCTCCTGTCCCGTGCAGAGCATCGCCGAGGTGTTTCGCTGCTTCATCTGCATGGAGAAACTCAGGGACGCTCGCCTCTGTCCACACTGCTCCAAACTGTGCTGCTTCAGCTGCATTCGAGTGAGTCTGTTCCCACCAGGCAGGGACAGGAAAACAACCTCCCTCGCTGTCTAGCTTTGTATTCTGCTAGCAATAGTAATGAACTGATACTACAAATAAAGACCGGTTTGTTATCCACACGTGCTGATGCCTGCGTTTCTTAGAAAAAGATAAGATATGAGCTTCATTTTGGGTGTTAAAGAAAAGGTATACAGTGTGTACAGTGTGTGAAACTTAGTTTTGCAATTCCAGAAAATTGCTGGTGTCACGAGAGATCATTAGACCTTACTGCCTAATTAATGCCATCTTTACATTTTTACTGAAACTTAATACATTTTCTTTTTTATGTGGGAATATTTTAAGTGGTTGATAAATATACATTTGATGTAGAAAGTATTTATTGCAGGATAAGCAAATAAACTACTACACACATGTTCCTAGTATGCTATTGATCCATGTTTGGATAACAATGAAGCACTTAGGCGTCAGAGGAATAAGATATATTATATACTTTGGTCTTTTCACAGGATTTACTAATAATATAATATGGAGTCTAGGCTGCTGTATCCTGAGGAGAAGCATGTGTATTTGAGAATGGCGTCCTGTTTGTGTTAAGATTAAATGATGATTTAACTGTAATCTCTTGTTTGACAGCGGTGGCTGACGGAGCAGAGAGCCCAGTGTCCACACTGTCGGTAAGAGCATGCTAACACACAGCCCTCACTACTGTATGTCAGTGTTTAGAGAGTGTGTGTTCACACCCAATTCATCATAGAAATGTAATCAGCAAAAAGGGCATCACATCCAGTTGCATCTTCAAGATCCAATACTTACTTGCCATTTCAATGAATTTGATTTGACGAAATAAAACACACCTTGAATGACTGTAGAGAAGTAAAGGGCATTTGTGGTAAGGTATTCAAATGAGTGTGTGTGTGTTCATGTACAGGGCTCCGCTCCAGCTGAGGGAGCTGGTGAACTGTCGCTGGGCAGAGGAGGTGACCCAGCAGCTGGACACCCTGCAGCTGTGCAGCCTCACCAAGCACGAGGACAACGACAAGGACAAGTGAGCACCTCCTGCTACCCCCCACCCCCCCCTCACCCCCGTCTCCTTCCCCACCCCTATGGCACTCGGTTAAAGCATTTCAAAATGTATTTAGATGATTTTTAATTGTAACACTACCATTTATGAAACTCGTCCTGTGATTTCTTAACAAAAACTGTTGATAATTTGTTTTAAAAATTAGTTTATATACATTTTCAACAGGAATTGGGAGCAAATTGTGGCAAAAATTCACCGGAAATACCCAAATTCTTAATCCTAATTCCTGATATTCAACCGTGCAGTTCACACTTCTAGATGTTATCCATCCCTCCTTTAGCATATTCATCATCTCCATCTCCTGCATTTGATAAAGCTTGATATGTTTGTAGAAACAGGCCAAATCTTTTAGCGTTGAAGTTTCTGTGTGACAAGCAAGTGTCATTGGATGATTCCTTTGCAGATGTGATAACCACCATGAGAAGCTGAGTGTTTTCTGTTGGACCTGTAAGAAATGCATCTGTCACCAGTGTGCTCTGTGGGGAGGCATGGTAACGTTTCACATCTTTTTATTTGAAGATTACAGCTTGCATGCCAAATTACAATACTGACAATTGCCAATTTAGTAAAATCAGGCTGCAACTAATTTCTATTTATTTTATCTGATGAATATGCAGAATATTTTTTCAATAATCAAAATGTCAGAATGAAGTAAGAACCTCCTTATGCCTCAGGAGATATCATTACATGAGTTGATTAGTTCATCTTAGTTACACTTCACAAGTAGAACTACAGACAGTTGTGTGTTTTGGTTGTATCCAGCATGGCGGCCACACCTT
This sequence comes from Dissostichus eleginoides, assembly GCA_031216635.1. NCBI lineage: Eukaryota > Metazoa > Chordata > Actinopteri > Perciformes > Nototheniidae > Dissostichus > Dissostichus eleginoides. Next base: position 25,789,246 of record CM062279.1, on the reverse strand, counting down.
CAAGCCTCTGGTGGAGATCTACGAGCAGCATGTGACCAAAGTGAAGGACGAGGTCGCCAAACTCCGCCGCCGCCTCATGGAGCTCATCAGTCTGGTGCAGGAAGTGGTGAGCTCTGCTTTTATAAAAGAGATGTTAAAGAACAGTGGACATGACATTCACTCTTCTCTGAGGATGAAACTTCTTCAGATTGGTTGCCCTATGAGCTTTCCTGTAGCGCCATATTCTAGACAAGTTGTCATCTGCTAACACAATGAGCCTAATAGGGAGGAGGACAGATGTAAAGCAACCAGGCTTCCGACTATAGTACTGAGGCAGCTCTCAGAGTGAAACAATATAACCATACCACCTGCTAAACTGTCGAACAATGCTGAGAAAAATCAGCCCATAAAAGAAAAGATATGGTTTAAACAGTAGTTTTTTTCTTGTTTTTTATAATTGTATTACTGTATCTTATTCCGAATACTGTTAGAATAAGGTATCATCATTTAGGTGAGGTTTCTTCCTGGTCTGGATCACAATTGAAATGTGTCACTTGTAGGGTTGCAAAGGGGCGGAACATTTCCGGTAAATTTCCATGGGAAGTTAAGCTGGGGAATTTTGGAAATATTCCATATTGGAAACTTTCCATGGGAATTATGGGAACTAACTGGGAATTGAGGGTAATGTAATCGAGTTGTATCGTATCCAAGCATAAATATAAACATTAGTTTTGTCATAAGAAAACATCCATGCAAAATGATACAATTAAAAAAAACATGACATTTCAACAGATTTATTTGTAAGTAGAACAGAACAAGTTTTAATTATTTAATTGAACAATATTACTCATCCCCCCCCCAACCCCACTCATTCAAAAATGAACAGAAATGCACCCCCCCATCCAAAAATCCCCACAAGAAATCATCTGTGCATGTGATGGCTGCGCCCCGCCAACGGAGCCCCGCGCCCCCCCTGAAATTCAAGTTTTAAAAAAAAAATATATATAGCACCAAATTGCAACTGAAGTAATCTATCTACGGTCACTTTTCACATTGAACATGTGCTCTTTTATTAAATAAACTAAACGCTTTCATTTTAAGTTGTGAGTTTAGTGTTTTTGACCCTAAGAAACACTGATGCATTAATCAATAACAATAATCCACAGCTCCTCTCTCTGCTCCAGAGGATTAAAAAAAAATATATCCCCCCCCCAGGCAGTAACCCCCCAAAGCAGTAAACCTAGGGGAAACACTGAATGGCATGGATATTCAAGTGTACTTGAATGGCATCTGTTTGTTTTAGTCAAGATTATGCTCAAATATACTTTCCCCAACTATATTTAAGTTCCCTACGAAGAGCCAACCTTCCATTTAGAAAATTCCCAGTTTATTCCCATGGAAAGCCTTCTTTGAAAATTCCTGGAATTGTGCAACCCTAGTCACTTGTAAGTTTTACTTGTTGCATAATATAAGCATCCAATTTAGATGAATTTGACCAACATTTTTTCAGAATTATTTAAAAGTTCAGCTTATAAACTTTACTTAAATGTGGCCTTAATGCATTATTTCATTTTGGGTCGGATAAAATAATAAAATATATAGTAGTTGTATAAGAGTACTGCTGACATCCACTAGATGGCACCAACATGTCGTCACTTCATTTGAGTTCTGTGAAGTGAAGCAATGGCCAAAGTATGTATTTGTGTGTGTGTGTGTGTGATGGGATCAGGAGAGGAACGTGGAGGCTGTCAGGGGAGCGAAGGACGAGAGGGTCAGAGAGATCCGAAACGCCGTGGAGATGATGATCGCCCGTCTGGACAACCAGCTGAAGAACAAACTCATCACCCTCATGGGTAAGACTGGAGGACACGTCACTGTCACAGAGCAGCTGGGTGGAGTCTGTGACACTTCTCAAAGTATTTCTATATTTACAAATACTTTATGCTGGCTACATTTGTATTCTCAATAGTTTATATCCTAACAGTGAGCTTTATCAAACCAGAATTATACTTAAAATCTAAAACACGGTTGCTTTTTAAATTAAAATATGTATTTTTAAGCCTAAAAGATGAAATAACCCTCATTTTAAATAAATCCTTAACCTCTTTTAGACAAATCACTAATAACATCAATCTAATGCCAATCTCGTCTCCTATTTTTAAATCTTGAATCGCTATTTAATAGTATGCTGAAAATGTTTCTGTACATGTGATGGAAGGGGTTCTGCTAAAGGTCACACATAAATAAAATGTGCATTTTCCCAAAGTTACCTAAAAAAAGGTATGTTTTTTTATATTTAAATTGGGCAAAACTCCAGAGCTTCAATCTTTTTATTCCCAATCAGTTTAAAAATACAAGACATAATGGAGAAATGAGACAAGACAATCAGAAGCTTTAGATTCGAGGCCCAGACACTAAACAGAAAGTATATATATTAAGAACACATCTAGAATTGGAGAGAGTTCATATATTAAAAAAAACATTTACAAGCTAAAAAACAGCTAACACTAATCAAGCTTTGAGGGACACGTTTTGTCTGAATCACAAAAGGCCCTCCCTCTCACAGCGTTATGTTGCCAGCGGTGTTACATCTTCCTCGTCTGAAAAGAGCTAGACACCTTTTATCTGGCACTACAAAGTGTGTGAAGGTTGAGACGTTAACTCAACAAAATCCTCCGCGCTGAAAAAAGCCGCAAGAGACGCCTTTTTATAGCTACGGGGCAATACACAGATGAAATATTTATCTGGACTGAGTGGATGCATGCACTCAGCGCCCACACCCGACCGCTCACACTCTGACATTCAGCACAAGCACGCTGAAAATAGAAATGTGTGTCTCTCCCCCCCCCCCCCCCCCAGGCCAGAAGACGTCCTTGACCCAGGAGACGGAGCTGCTGGAGTCTCTGCTGCAGGAGGTGGAGCATCAGGTTGGTGTTATGCAGCAGCGCAGAGCCGCCAAACATCCAGCTGCACTGCATGGTGGTGTTGTTTCAGATTCACAGCTTTTTAATAGTTAAACAGCTGTGATTTAACTATTTTTTTATATTTATTTCTGTATTTTTGGAGATAAAATGAACAACAGTAGATCAATTGATTGAGCGACGTGTTCTTTCATTACCATCTTATGCCATAAACGCTATAGTTTTATTTGAGTTAATCTCCCAAATACACACATCCCACTACAAGTCAGTAAAGCATCAAATGTGCATTCACCCACATTTAAAAGTGTTCCCCAACAAATGCATTATTCATTCTGTTGAGTATTCATTGCTAAAAACTACAGTGACAAGAGGGGCTGGGATTTTTGTTACAATTTTCTAGCATTTTCTAATCGATTCATCAAGAACATAATGAGGTTGCAGCCCTTTTGCCTACCAACAAAATACATTATAAACAACCATATTTGTTTCTGTACTGGAGTAAATACAGGTATTCAAAACAAGTATTAGTTAAAGGGGACCTATCATGCAAAATGCACTTTTTGATGTCTTTTATACATAAATATGTGTGTCAGGGAACTCACGCAGCGTCAGAAAATAAAACCCTCTCTTTTCCTCCGTACCCAAATCTCTAAAAACGGGGCTACAACGGAGCTGATCCAGATTTGCGTCCGATATGACGTAATATCTGAAATGTGGACCACGGCCCTATCAGAAACGTAGCTATCAGAAACGTAGCTATCAGAAAATGCCCGACTGTTTTGGACGTAATATGGTCGGTGTTTACATTAGCATCGCTAACACTCAGAGCTAACCTGTACTGGAGAGCATGTGTGTGAAGAAGCAGGAAATAAAAAGGAACTCACCTTGTGGTATAACCGGCAAGAGAGAAAGCCTTTGAGCTCCATACTGTTTCAGAAATAATCCTTGATAATCCATGATATGGCGTTTCATCACGGCAGTATTTAGTTTAGACAGTAGCTGCCGGGTCCCGCATGAGCTCAGCCCCCTCCTTTTTTATTTTTAAAGCTTTATACCCAAAATCAGCCCTGTTGAAACAGGAAGTGAAATAGAGGGATATGAGGCATGGCTAGAATGGGTGATCTGTTTGTATTTTGAGCAAAACACTTCATAGACATGTTTTTTATATATTTTTATATATCTGAGACCTATGCTATTGCCTAAAAATAGCATGATAGGTCCACTTTAAGTTGCATTGAGTCCTTCATTGCATATATAGACGCTACAGTAAGTGAAAACACAATTATCCTTGACAGAAACCCAAGTTTTGATTCCAACTGTTTCTTTCTTGTTTGTTGTTGTACCAGCAACATGTTGAGTTTGTTTTGCTTTTGTTAAACAGCTTCACTCGTGCAGTAAGAGTGAGCTGATCTCAAAGAGCCCGGAGATCCTGCTCATGTTCCAGCAGGTCCACAGGAAGCCCATGCAGTCCTTCGTCACCACGCCCGTCCCTCCAGACTTCACCAGGTAACCTGTCCGCCGGGGGGGAGGTCACGTTTATTCTCTTCGTCATACAATATAAAATGGCAAGCCCTATCAAACATGATTGTCACCGATTAAACTTGCAATGTTATTTATTAATGTGTATATATATATTCAAACACAGGCAGCAAAATTCACATTTGAAAGGCTGTACAATTGATAATGTGTGTATATTTACAAGTATGTTACATTTACATACACAAGTTTTACATTTTTAACCCCTCCCCCTTTTCCAACAATCCAGCACAGCGCAGACATGGTTCACAAACATGATGAAACAAAGAATAAAAAATGAATATATAGATACATGTACACATAAATACATGCCCCATACATACATGCACATATAAATACATACCCAGGGAACAAGAAATGAACAAAATAATACATAAAGTCATCAACACCTCCCCATACAGCTCAGCCATCATTCCTTGGCCTAGGAAGAACTGTCAGAAATATGTTGTATAATAGTTTTATGATTAACAATAATTATATTATCTTTGTGTAATAAACCTTCCTCTGTGCTTCCAGTGAGCTGGTTCCTGCCTACGACTCCAGCACTTTTGTTCTGGTCAACTTCAGGTACTTCCTCTCCTTGGTCGTGTTGAGTATCGCTGCTACAGGGGACAATAAAACAGAGCTCAGTGCTATCTACAGTGAGACAGCTCGCGTTTCTTACTAAATAATGCAAGGGTTTTCTGTTGCGGTCACAGATACACATAGCTCCTCCAATATTTAAATCTTTACGTTAAGTTACAAATGTTTGACTTGAAAGATATATTTTTAAGGTTATTCTGTTCAGCAACATCTGTCCTGCACAGTGTGGCAGTTTGAAACTCCTTTGCCTTTAGACAAGGTTTGTTTTGACCTTCCCACACATTTAATTTCATATTCTGTTCTTTTACATATCATATTCTATATACATGTATATAGATTCTTGCACTATTTTATCTTTGTATTTTATTATATATGTTGCATTGTTGGAGGAGATCAGGTCAGAAGAATTTCATTGCCATTTCTACACTAGCTTATCTGCATTAACAATAAACCTTTGAATCTTGAAGAGGGGGTTTTGGATAGATTTCCTAGATTACTATGATGGCAATTTACAGTGATTCAATATATATGTAGGTTTCTACAAAATGTTGTCGGACAGAAGGGTGTTGCCCTGACCATTGTCAGGCAATTATCATATGGATGTTAGGGGTTGTAGTTAACATGCTGCGCTTCCTGTTCTGTCTGCCCCCCCACCCAACTTAGGACTGTAATGTGGATTGCCTTCCTTCCTGTGTCTCATCTCTATAATTGCTTTTCTGTGTAACGGGGTCAGATCCTGGTACTATCTACTAGTGCAGGACCTCTGTCCTTTCCAGCTGGAAATATGATTGATTCTGTTAAATGCTATAACGCGACTTTGGTTTAAGCTTGTATATTTGTTCGTTTCTTACCAGAAGGTGATTAAGTGTGGAATTTCCACCACAACTACCTTGGGGTATCTGAGTTAATGCTGAGGCTGAGGCTGCAGCCACACAAGGACGATAACGCAAACGCACCGAAATCGTTATCTAAAAAGTCTTCCGTCCACACGCAATAGGCACCAGAAACGTGTCCGTCCACACGAGACCGCTCGAACCGCTGGAGACGCTGTAGTACATATGCCGGGCCTGTAAGTGGCGCTGTACTTCTGCCACAAAATACACCAAAAGCAGCGAAGAAGACTTCTCGCGCATGCATGGTTGCCATGGTTGCCCTTCTGTTTATTCTTCGCGCTGGATTTAGCAGCAGCGGAGGGGTTTCGCCGGTCAACATGTCCGTTAAAGTTTAAATCTTCCGGACACAATTAGAAAAGTGCCGGTCAGAGGTCTTCTTTGTTATTTATTGAGCTTTAAAACAAATGAATAACAACTCTATATAATAATATAAGAATAATACACGGAGGACGGAGCCTCTCTTTTCCTCCCCCTCTCCTGACAGCCCGTCAGTGTCCGTGGTCTCATGCAGCTGGCTGATCCAGTAATGAGTGACCCGACAGTCAAAAGAAACATATTTATAACTAGTTTGAGAGGTAATTAAAATAGCTAAGGGTGATGATCTAACTTGAAGTGTGTGTTTTGTTCCGCTCATCGCTCCATCACAGCGGGCGGAGCTGCAGGTGATCATGCAGAGCTGCGTGTCTCCGTCCGCAGCAGCTGATCTCTGATCTCTCTCTCCTGTCCGATTAGACTTCACTCGCGTTTATGTCCATATCGATCAAATCTAGCTGGAAGCTCCTGCTGGGTGCACTGTCCTGCGAGATACCGGGACCTGGCTCGAAACACTGGGGCTATCGCGTCATCGTTATCAGGAAATGATCGTATAGGGTGTAATCACGGAGCCGTTTGCCCGCCCAGAGCGTTTCGTCCGCAGATCTACCCACCTTGGGACCCGTTATCGTTTTCTGCGTTTCCATGTCGGCCTCGTGTGGCCGAACCGTCTATCTGATAGAGAACTGTAGCAGATACGACCGTTATCGTCCTCGTGTGGCTGCAGACTGAGAGAGGAGGAAGTGTGTGTGGGGTTCAGTGGTTGTTTATAAAGAAGATAAAGAGTGCTTAGAAGCTGTTCCACCCACCGCTGTTTTCAAGATCTTTGTCCACCTGAAAATTCAAACCTGTAGTGTAGGCACCTGGTGTAACATATAAACGTTTTATTAGTCCATTTATTGAACATTACATTACATGTCACTTGGGGGAAGTGTCTTGCCCAGGGGTACACGGCATGCAGTGGGGTTTGAACCTGTCCTCCCCTGATCCCAACACCAACGCACTAGGCCGCTGCGCCACAGCCTCCCTTGAACATGTCAGAAACAAAACAAACGACAATAATAATAATAATAGTTACAACAAAGAACGTTCAAGGTACAAAAAAACAAACAAAAAAACATTCTCAAAAAGTCTCTGTCATGTTCAACAGGGGCAAAAAGAAACTTAAAAACGTTTCTGGTCCCCCTCTAGCATACATTTATCTTGAAAATAAAAGATTAGGTCATCGTCATCAGCATCCGTGATATTGGATTCATTGTTTTACACAACCAAAAATAAATTACTTTTACAATGACAAGAAATAACAAGTATGAGTTCACAGGTCCTGCTCATAACCATTCAGGGTTGGGTTTCTACATTTTAGTTTAGATAAACTTGCACAATCTTTCAGCTCATCATTACAGTTATTCCACAGATCAACACCTTTTGTTAAAGAATGTATGCACTTGGTGTCCACAACAGTTTCTTCATGTATGTGTTTGTTTTGTTTGTAGCACCTTGAGGCAGCGTGCCGACCCGGTCTACAGTCCTCCGCTGCAGATCTCTGGGCTCTGCTGGAGGCTTAAAGTCTATCCCGTGAGTTTTCCTCCTTCTGAGGTTTTCCACTAAAGCCTGACTACTCTGTAAAATAAATACATGTGTTATAACTTTTTTTTTCTTCAGGATGGTAACGGTGTGGTCCGTGGAAACTACCTCTCTGTGTTCCTGGAACTGTCTGCTGGACTCCCTGAAACATCAAAGTATGAAATATTTCCTAATACACCTCCTTTTTAAATCTTTCTTTACAAACTTAATCGTGTTCTCAGTTAGGTCTGAGGTTTAAAGGTCCCATGTCATGCTTTTCCGGTTATTACCCGTCCCCTTGTGTGTTATGTAGCTTTTTATGCATGTAAACATTCTGCAGAGTCACAAACCCTCAAAGTACACCCTGTAGCGAGTAAAACGTCCCCGCAACGTCCCGCCAACACGGCACCCAGACCCCACGCAGCATTCTCATCTGTTTGTCATTACTGGTGTCATTTTCTGGTTGCTAACGCCATTGTAACACATAATCACTGATGTTCCGCTGTAACGGTGGTGGACTCATCCGAGCACACTGGGCTCATAGGAAGGGGGGGGGCAGGAGCTCCAACAAGCTGTTTAGGACAGAGAGTGAATACACATACTATACAGAGATGCTGTATGAGAAACCAATGTGAGTTTGGAACATTGAACAATGTAAATCTATTCTAGTAGACCTCAACAATGGAAACATGATCGGTAGAAATGGCCATGACATGGGACCTTTTAAATGAATTAAAATGTGGCTTGTAAAGGTATAGCTTTGTCAACATAATGCCATTAGTTTTATTAAGATACAAATATAAAGAAATAAAAAATATATTTACTATGTTTTTAGAGTGTTTAATAGCGTTTAAGGACAGGAAGTCAACGTTTTCGGTATTAGCATTGAGAGAGCTGGAACATAAACAGTTTTTATTTTATTTCTCATAGCTACATAATGGTGTGAAATGGATCAGCCAACTCGCTTCAGACTTCTTGTTGTATACTTCCTCTCCAGTATAGTTGAGTTTTCTTTCCGGTCTTGTGTAGATATGAGTACCGTGTGGAGATGGTGCATCAGGCCTCCAGTGACCCCACCAAGAACATCATTCGAGAGTTTGCCTCTGACTTTGAGGTCGGTGAATGTTGGGGCTACAACCGCTTCTTCAGACTGGACCTTCTGGCCAGCGAGGGATACCTGAACATGCAGACGGACACGCTGGTCCTCCGGTGGGCTCACACACAAACACACACACACTCGCACAAACACACTCGCACACTCGCACACACACAACACACTCGCACACACTCGCACACACACACACGCACACTCGCACACACAACCTCTCACAAACACACTCACACACAACACACTCGCACACAACACAATCGCACACAACACACTCACACTCGCACACACACAACACACTCGCACACACACAACACACTCGCACACACACAACACACTCGCACACACAACACACTCGCACTCGCACACACAACACACTCGCACTCGCACACACAACACACTCGCACTCGCACAACACACTCACACTCGCACTCGCACAACACACTCGCACACACACAACACACTCGCACTCGCACACACACACACTCGCACTCGCACACACACAACACACTCGCACTCGCACACACACACACACTCGCACTCGCACACGCACAAACACACTCGCACACAACACACTCGCACACACAACACACTCGCACACACACAACACACACGCACACTCACACACACACACTCGCACAAACACACTCGCACACAACACACGCGCACACACAACACACTCACACTCGCACACACACAACACACTCGCACACACACAACACACTCGCACACACACAACACACTCGCATACACACTCGCACTCGCACACACAACACACTCGCACTCGCACACACACAACACTCGCACACACACAACACACACTCGCACACACAACACACTCGCACACACACTCGCACACACACAACACACTCACACTCGCACACACACAACACACTCACACAACACACTCACACTCGCACACACACAACACACTCACAGACACTCACACTCACAAGACACTCACACTCACTATCACACTCACACACTCACAAGACACTCACACTCACTATCACACTCACACACTCACAAGACACTCACACTCACAAGACACTCACACTCACTATCACACTCACACACTCACAAGACACTCACACTCACACACAACACTCACAACACACTCACACACAACACAGACACTCACAACACACTCACACACAACACACTCACACACACACCTGTGCTGACCTGCACCACTCTGATACTAAAGAAATGAACAGGAAAAGCTCACAGTGTGTTTTCATGTGTGTGTTTCACAGATACCAGGTCCGTTCTCCAACTTTCTTCCAGAAGTGCAGAGATCAGTACTGGTACATCAGCCAGCTGGAGTCTGCTCAGAGCGGATACATCCAGCAGATCAACAACCTCAAAGAGGTGTGTGTGTTTTATTTATTATTATTTCTTTCAATGTTAAAGAATGCCATCCAATTCAGTATAAAAAAAAGTTTTAAATATGCCTGTGAAATAAATAAATATGGCTATCAAATAATCCTGAAATGCATAAACGAGGCAATGAATATCCAACTACATGTACAGTAAATCTATCTAGCTATTCTATCCATCTATCTAGTCAATGTCCTTTTTAGCAGTAGGTGGAATTGTAAAATATAAATTCCACATCCTTAAATGAAATCACAGCCTCAGAAAACATCTAACAAAAAATGTTTTTAAATAAAACTAAATTGACTCATTTACAATGTATTTATTTATTGCCTTTATTTATTTTGGAATTTTTGCCACTGTCATATTCATTTATTTTTTATTTAAAGGTCCCATGTCATGCTTTTCCGGTTATTACCCGTCCCCTTGTGTGTTATGAAGGTTTTTCTGCATGTAAACGGTCTGCAGAGTCACAAACCCTCAAAGTACACCCTGTAGCGAGTAAAACTCTAATGGCGCGTTTCCACTACAGCGCGGAGCCCGGCCTCGCTCGGCCTCGCTCGGCCTCGCTCGGCCTCGTTAGGCCTTGTTAGGACCAGCTCACTTGATGGCGCGTTTCCATTACAGTTTAGGAACTGGGGCAGTAACTATAGTAACGCAGTGTAGGCGGAGCGATCGGCTTTTTGGTGGGCGGAGTCACGCTGCTTAAAACTGCCGTGACGACTTATTTGTTAGAAGTGAGCTTTAGAACAGATAGGGACACAACGCTTTCAAGCAAATAACAGAGCGTTAGAAAAAACGTACCATGCAGAGACTCCAGTAACGCCGTTGCAGAGTCCAGGCCTCCATCCCTCCCAACGCTAGCCGGTCTATGGCCGTAAATGGTGTCCATTAGCTCAAACCACTTCCAGTTTTTCCTACTGGCACCACTCGTGTTGTTATTATCTTTGACCAAGCGATATTCACTCTTCATCTTTTTGAGTTTTTCCCTACACTGCACGACAGTCCTCGAGTAGCCGCTTGTGGACATCTGTGTAGAGACCTCCTGAAATACTTTAATATTGCGAGTTGTCCCGTCGAGCTCCCGCTGGATCTTATCATCTGCAATGTAATGTAGGAACGTCGTCACTTCCTCGACCAACCACGGCGTGCTTTTCTTTGCCATTTTAGCTCCTCTGTTTACAAAAATGCTGTTTATAAAAATGCTGCAAGCTTCGCTATATATATATGCGACGCTAGGGATTATCTCGCGCGCCGATTGTGACGATTCTCTCTGACCAATCAGCAGTCGAGAGTGTTGACGTCACAACTCAGCCTGGTTGTTCCTGGCCCTAGAACCACGATTTTATGAGGCCAGAAAAACTGTGAATTAGGACCCGCCGGCCGGTACTAGGCCAAGTGGAAACGCAACCAAAGTCGGGCCGCTGACGTCACAGCCCTCTTAAACCGGGCTCCGCGCTGTAGTGGAAACGCGCCATAACACAGAAAAGACCTGTCTATGCTTCTCTTTTTCCATTGTTTTCTTCCTGGGTATAGTGACGTAACTTAACTTAACGTGACGTTACGTTACGTCCGCGGAGCAGTTACGTTAAGTCCGCGGACTTCCTCACACACACACTCGGCGGGACATTGCGAGGCTTGCTGCTGCGAGGAGTGGACAATGTGAGCTGGCTCACTGGTGTGGGGTACCTTTTAAATTCTATTTATTTTATTTCTGGTTTCAGAGGTTGGCCATTGAGCTGTTTCGGCGTCAGACGTCCCGCAGCTCCTCTCCCCCCGAAATGAGGCTCTCCTCAGGCCCCACCACCTCTGAGAGAGACCTTCGCTCCGTGAAGAGCGACGACGACATCCAGACCACTTTGACCAACGCTAAAAAAGTTGAAGAAGAAGAGAGGACTCAGCACGATGACTCTAATGTAAGGAATGGGATGAACATCCGGCTACATGTGGCGCGTCCCCATGTAGCCGGTGTCCATTAGCGGTGTCTGCGTTGTGTATCTTTCGTTGAAGGATGAGACCCGAGCCAGCATACCGTTGAGCCGATCTCCGTTTATTCACTCACTGACAACAGATATATAACGAATCAGTGGTTATTATATTAGTTTTCCCTCACACCGACTCTTCTCACGTGGAACACATTCACAAAAAGGGAAGAGGGAAACGTGAGGGACACAATATGAAGGGGGGGGAAGTCCACACAAAAATATTCTTCTGAGTACAGTGACTACATTTTGGAGGTTCCGCCCACTGATTTCAGACCTAGTCAGGTATTGAACGTTTATTAAAGGTCACCTATCATGATATTTCTAGGCAATAGCATAGGTCTCAGATATATAAAAAACATGTCTATGAAGTGTTTTGCTCAAAATACCAAACAGATCACCCATTCTAGCCATGCCTCATATCCCTCTATTTCACTTCCTGTTTCAAAAGTGCTGATTTTGGGTATAAAGCTTTAAAACAAATTGGATAAAAAAAGGAGGGGTCTGAGCTCATGCGGGACCCGGCAGCTACTGTCTAAACTAAATACTGCCGTGATGAAACGCCATATCATGGATTATCAAGGATTCTTTCTGAAACAGTATGGAGCTCAAAGGCTTTCTCTCTTGCCGGTTATACCACAAGGTGAGTTCCTTTTTATTTCCTGCTTCTTCACACACATGCTCTCCAGTACAGGTTAGCTCTGAGTGTTAGCGATGCTAATGTAAATGCCGACCATATTACGTCCAAAAAAGTTGGGCACTGTTTCTGATAGCAACGTTTCTGATAGGGCCGTGGGTCCACATTTCAGATATTACGTCATATCGGACGCAAATCTGGATCAGCTCCGTTGTTCCCCCGTTTTTAGAGATTTGGGTACGGAGGAAAAGAGAGGGTTTTATTTTCTGACGCTGCGTGTATGAAAGACATCAAAAAGTGCATTTTGCATGATAGGTCCCCTTTAAATGAAGAACACAGAATGATTAAATACAAAACACAGCATTTGTGTGATTATACTAAATGATTTACAAAGAAATATTTAACACTAAACACCACTGCATATTTACAAATGTTACACCCATCCCAACCTGGGACCTTTTTAATGGTCTTCTGTAAGAGAACCACCCCGAGCGTTGTTTGATCGTTACTTCACTGTTTTGTTGTTGTTGTTGTCCAGGAGCTGTCAGACGGGGACCTGGAGGTGGACTGTCTGACGGAGGAGGAGGTGAACCCGCTGGACGGCAGCAGCACCTCGGGCAGCTCCACGGCAACCAGCAACACCGAGGAGAACGACATCGACGAGGAAACCATGTGAGGAGATTCTGTCACTTTCTCTAAAGAAACTCAAATTATTTAGACTCCTTTTTTACAATGTCCTTGTCTAACAAAGTAAGGAATCGTGTTCCTTTGTTACCTTTCTTTGTTAACGTGAACCATTTGCATGCTTACTTAATAATTAACTATTTGTGTGTTTGCACAGGTCTGGAGAGAATGATGTCGACTTCATTGGGAATCTGGAGACAGAAGAAGGAGAGCTTCCCGATGACTTGGCTGGAGCAACAGGTCAAATGCATACACCCATATTCATATATTCATTGTTTTTATTGTGTAGTGTCAATCTGATGGCTGACTGCTGTTTGAAAAGAAGTTGGTAAGATGATGTCCGTTTCTTTCTACAGATAAGATCAATACGGATGGCCTTTTTGAGTATTACTCAATGATTATTTTAAAAATCATAGATAAACAGACAAAGAATAAGGACATGGACAGCAGAGGGTCTTTAATTAAAGATCAATTTCCTTAAAGGTAGGGTAGGTAAGAATGGAGAAACAGCTCGAGTGCGCTAGAATTTGAAAGTACGCAGCTGAAAAAAATCTGCCCCTCCCTTCAGACTTCCTTATAGAGCCCCTCCTCCAACACACACGAACGCGCACATGGCCAATGAGGGCACGAGATAAGTTTGTGCACAGATGGAAGGCTGACAGGCAGGTAGGCCATCCAGTTATTTTAGCCGGGCCGGCTCAGATGATTGGTCGTGCTTTTTACAGCGCCACGGCTTCCACAGATGAAATATTTGTATATATTTATTGTCAAAGCATTTAAAATATTCATTGCTATCGGGATGTTAAGAGCATTCCATGGAATATAACAAAAAGTGATTCTGAAGTGAATTACCTACCCTACCTTTAACATAGCAATTATTTTCTCAATGAATTATTAGTTCTTTCAAATCAGAAAATAGTAACGATGACAAAATGATCATTACAGTTTCCCAGAGCCGAAGGAAGTGACTTCTTTTGAACATTTGTGAAGCTGAAACCATCAAATATTTAATCTCCTGCCTCAAAAAAAGCCTTTGCTCTCTCTTCAGTTGATATAGCAAATAATAGCTTCAGCCACTATTTGAGAATTTAGGGAATAAAATCTATTTCTGTTGTCTGCCAGCTGTACAAGCAGAACACCGTGAACGCTGTCGTGCTCAGTGTGTTTCACTGTGTCGGTGTTGAAAGGCATGAAGAGGATGAGTCAGAGTACTCTGCAGCGAGCCTCTGATATAGAAACACTCGGTGTGTGTGGGTGTGTGTGGGTGTGTGTGTGTGTGTGTGTGTGTGGGTGGGTGGGTGTGTGTGTGGGTGTGTGTGTGTGTGTGTGTGTGTGTGTGTGTGTGTGTGTGTGTGTGTGTGTGTGTGTGTGTGTGTGTGTGTGTGTGTGTGTGTGTGTGTGTGTGTGTGTGTGTGTGTGTGTGTGTGTGTGTGTGTGTGTGTGTGTGTGTGTGTGTGTGTGTGTGTGTGTGTGTGTGTGTGTGATAACCAACAAAACCATACATAAGAAAACTTAATATGAACTCTGCATCCCCTCTGTTTTCTCTCTTCTGCAGGGGGGTCCAGCTCCGGTGTGCGCTCCTCACATCGCGGTGCGGCTGCCAGTCGCAGTGCAGTGGTGGCCGGGGGGTCGGGCAGTAACAGCCTGCTGGAGATCGACCCGATCATCCTGATCCAGCTTGGACCTGAAGGAGCGCAGCAGCGTCGAGGCTCTGTGGGGCCTCCAGCCCCGACCGCCTGTCTCTCTGCTGCACAGCCAAGGTCTGGAAACACTCGGCTCACAGGACCACAACAAATCATTACAGCTAAACTGAAGATCAATGCTCACACACAGGGTGCCTTTCAAAACAAAAGCATGCCTTATTGGACGATCACAGTTCCACAGCAGCATTAGGTTGCCTTTTAAATGGACACATAAACATTGCTTTCTTCACTCATAGTTTTCTGGTAATTGTCACCGTCTCTTTTTAAGTGGTAGCTACTGTGTGCTATTGTTAGTTTAGGGGGTGTTTCATGCCCTGTTTAGAAAGGGACTAATGAGCAGCATGACATTAACTACCGCTCCCCAAAACCCAAGCTGCTACAAAGACAGATTATTAGAATAAATAAAGTAGTTTTGAGGACTCATTCCTACAGAATTCACAATGAATCTATCTGAATAAAACTATATATATATATATATAAACAACACATTTACAAATGTTGGTGGTTGGATTCAAGTTAACCTCAGTTATATAACAGAAAATCACAAATCATACAGTTTTGATTTAGATGAGGAAATACTGGCTTTTTATCTACCAGACTAACTCTGTATATGCGTATGTTTTCGGTAGAATGTCAGTGGGGAGTCATTCAGGAAATTAGGATTTACATCTTAATGCAAGAGTTGAGACTTGTTGAATATAACATTGGGAGGGCTGCATGGTACTTACAGATTACATTTTGATTTTATGAAATTTGATGTATTTTGCCTCGTGTTTTTGAGTGTCTTAACTGAGAAGGAAAAGATAAAGCAATTTCTAACGGGGAGTTATTTTCCTTCATATCCTCTAAATGTGTGCACCTGTTTTTTCTCCCTCTTTCAGCTCATTCTCACTCCAGGAAGGATCGAGAGCGGCGTCCTCAGGCGGTGCGGCGCTCGGCTCCAGACTCGGGGGTCCTGATCCGCCTGAAGGCTCAGATGGCCGAGGTCCGCAGCAAAATGTCTGACGTGAAGAGTCAGGTGCTGGAGGCTCGGGGGGCCGCAGAGCCCAGGCCGGGCTCCTCGGGGGGCTTCAGTGTGGAGGAGGGCCCCTCGCAGCACTCTGACTCAGAGCTGACTGCCTGTCGTAAGCCCGGAGAGCCGGACCTGTTTGGGAGGGCCGCGAGGGCCAGGTCGGGACGTCCCGGTGAGGAGCGCTGTCACTCTCAGGCTGCTGGAGATACAGGGCTGAGAGTACTAGCCAGGGTCTATCATATTATGTCTTTTTGAAGAAATAAGAGCTTCAAGATTCAAGACTTTTATTGTCATGTGTGCAAAGCTACGCAGGGGGTCCGCGGGGTCTTAAAAAGTATTAAAAGTTGATAAATCAATTTAGCGAAAATGAAGGCTATTAAAAAGTATTAAACGGCATTTTCCAAGGTATTACATTTTGTAGCTTGTTTTCAATAAGTATATAAATGTCCAAAGAGGTTGTATTCTACAGTCTGCCTGAATGTAATCATTGCGTAGGTGTGTAGTGTGATTCTGTGTAGTTTATTTATGGCATCCCGTTGGATTTGACGTCATCTGAACAGGACATCGCGCGCTCACTGCTTGATAGCGCGCGAAGGTCCGTTTACGCCGGTTGTTAAACAACATCGTTATGGGGAAATGCAAGTTTGCGTCCAAATGGTTGGAAGATAAGGAGGAAGGACAATCAATACTGTATATAGTAAATGTGAGGCAAAGTGTGTCGCCAATGTAACCGGTTACAACTCCAAGTGGCGATGAGGTCTTAAAATGTATGGAAAGGGTCTTAAAAAAGGTCTTAAAAGGTCTTACATTTGACTTCAGGATTCCTGCATATGTACATAGCTACAGTGTAGTTATGACAATGAACATCTTAGGTCACAGGCTCCTCCAACAGTGCATCACAATAACACAGATAATAGTGCAAGTAAATAAAATAGAATATATCAGAAATAGTGCAGAATAGTCTATATACAAGTCTTTGGAATATTGATATATATAAGTTAAACCAGATGAATGTTATGGATGTTCTTTCAAAAGTTCAGGTGTTGCTGTTCAGGTCAGCTTGTTTTGGGTTTCAAGAAACCCCAGTAAAATAACAAGCTGAGCAAAAACTATGCCACTTCTACTTCAAAGTCTTTTTCCTCCACACAAACTACTGACATACATGTCGGTGCAAATCCTCTCTCCATGCACTTAACATAATACAACACAGAGGCTATAAAAAAGCATGTCCTGATATTTAGTACTTCGTATATCACGATGATTCAAATTTCAAAATAGTTGGCAATCTTTTTTCAGGGCTGAGCATACTAGCCAGTGTCTATCATATTATGTCTTTTTGAAAAAATAAGAGCTTGTTTTGAGTTTCAAGAAATCCCAGAAAAATTACAAAATGTGCAAAAACTATGCCACACATTGTTTTACAAGATATAACCTTAAAAATATTAGTTTGAGTTCCTCCACACAAACAGACATTTACTTCCAGTTGCTCACATGAATGCTCCTCGTACTAGGATGGGTTAAATGCAGAGGTCACATTTCACTGTGTGCTGTGTGCATGTTTGTGACAATCAAAGAGGGTTTCATCCTCCAATTCTAATCTAGGTGCAAATCCTCACTCCATGCACTTAAAATAATACAGAGGCTATAAAAAGCATGTCCTGATATTTTAACAGGAACAAGTACTTATCATAATGATTCAAATGTATAAATAGTTGGCAATCCTTTTCCTGTGGATCGGCTAACCGTTGTGGCTTAAACTGAGATGATTAAATCTTTGTCTCTCTCTTTGTTTGGTATGCAGTCAGGAAGTCCCTGTCTCCTGTCCTGGAGAGCAGCAGCAGCAGCTCTCTGGTGGTGAAGAGGAGGAGTCCGGAGGAGATGGAGAAGGAGCTGAGAGGAGCTGATGTCGCCTCAGAGCTCAGCCTGCACCCTAAAGAGGGGCCGGGAGGAGCAGAGGGTCAGTAAACAAGTTCTCTCATTTATGTGACTCTAGACCAGGGGTGTCAAACTCAAATACACAGTGGGCCAAAATAAAGAAATCTGCACTAGTCGAGGGCCGGACTGGTTCAATGTTTATTGCAAAACTTATTGGAATGAACTTATTGCACATATTAAACCTGGAACTAACAAAGCTTAAATGATTGCCTATAAAAACAACATTAAACATTAAATAATCAGTTGCATTGATTTCTTATGGCTCTATCTGCAGCTTTTCCAGAGTCAGTTCTTATGATTACATTTTTCCACAGGCCAACAACAGCTTCAAAAAAACAATTTCCCTCAAAGAACAAACCAAACATGCCCTGTTGTCGTGAGAGAAAAAGTGCAGAAGGAAACATCCATTGAAACTCAGTTTGCTGCTCTGTGATGCTAGTTCAAGCCAGATACTTGGCATCTCATCTTGGGTGCAAGTTCATCAATGATTGGGCTCAGGCTCTGAGCTGAGGAAAGGATTGAGTGAAGGTGTGCGTGCAATATACCGGTGGGCCAGATCTAATAGTAATTAGAAATTATCCTGAGGGCCGAAATTAAATCCACCAAGGGCCTGATATGGCCCCCGGGCCTTGAGTTTGACACATGTGACCTAGACTATAGATTTTAGCCTAATTTTCAGTTGGAGGTGCCAGTTTGACAGCGTATTCAATACTTTACGGGTTGTAATGACTATTGTATCCTACTAAAGGGGACCTATCATGCAAAATGCACTTTTTGATGTCTTTTATACATAAAGATGTGTCCCCGGTGTGTCAGGGAACTCACGCAGCGTCAGAAAATAAAACCCTCTCTCTTTTCCTCCGTACCCAAATCTCTAAAAACGGGGCTACAACGGAGCTGATCCAGATTAGCGTCCGATATGACGTAATATCGGAATTGTAGGCTGGCTTTACACCCACGGCCCTATCAGAAAGTTGCTATCAGAAACAATGCACGACTGTTTTGGGCGTAATATGGTCAGTGTTTACATTAGCATCGCTAACACTCAGAGCTAACCTGTACTGGAGAGCATGTGTGTGAAGAAGCAGGAAATAAAAAGGAACTCACCTTGTGGTATAACCGGCAAGAGAGAAAGCCTTTGAGCTCCATACTGTTTCAGAAATAATCCTTGATAATCCATGATATGGCGTTTCATCACGGCAGTATTTAGTTTAGACAGTAGCTGCCGGGTCTGCATGAGCTCAGCCCCCTCCTTTCTTTTTAAAGCTTTATACCCAAAATCAGCACTTTTGAAACAGGAAGTGAAATAGAGGGATATGAGGCATGGCTAGAATGGGTGATCTGTTTGGTATTTTGAGCAAAACACTTCATAGACATGTTTTTTATATATTTGTATATATCGGAGACCTATGCTATTGCCTACAAATAGCATGATAGGTGACCTTTAAGGTCTGTGTCCACATATTGATGTTTTCTTAATACCATCATCTTTTTTTCAATTGATACACTTTTTTGCAGCCCTTCCAAGCTCTTCAAATTGAAAATATTAAGTTGTCAGAAGTGCTGGTGACATCAAAAACAGGAGAAGCTTGTTGTTGGTCTATATAAATATATAGGAGCACAAATAGATCATAAAAAGCTATGGCGCTGTGCTAGTGTATCTTACAGCAGTTAGCATGGTGATGTGTTGTCAAAATATTGTTGTAATAGAAACATTTTTGGAGGAACTTCTTGGATGCGGCTCTCACCGTCCCTCTGCCCACTCTCTGGCCTCATGCTGCTTGTAGATCTACAGTTTTTTACTCCTGCTGGACTTAACAGATCATTGATCGTCTCAGCGTTTCATGAGTCAACACACCGTCTCCCACGCAGACCCTTCCATGTTTTCAGTCTGAACACCCACTTCCTCTAGTTCCTGGATGGACCTGAAGAGACTAACAAGATGTGTGTTTCCTCATCGTGTTTCTCCTGTCTCTCTCTCCTGTCTCTCCTGTCCCTCCTGTCTCTCCTGTCCCTCCTGTCTCTCCTATTCCTCCTGTCTCTCCTATTCCTCCTGTCCCTTCTGTCCCTCCTGTCCCTCCTGTCTCTCCTATTTCTCCTGTCTCTCTTGTCTCTCCTGTCTCTCTCTCTCCTGTCTCTCTCCTGTCTCTCTCTCTTGTCTCTCTTGTCTCTCCTGTCTCTCCTGTCTCTCCTCTCCCTCCTGTTTCTCCTGTCTCTCCTGTCTCTCCTGTCTCTCCTGTTTCTCCTGTCTCTCCTGTCTCTCTCCTGTCTCTCTTGTCTCTCCTGTCTCTCTCTTGTCTCTCTTGTCTCTCCTGTTTCTCCTGTCTCTCCTGTTTCTCCTGTTTCTCCTGTCTCTCCTGTCTCTCCTGTCTCTCTCTCCTGTCTCTCTTGTCTCTCCTGTCTCTCTCTCCTGTCTCTCTTGTCTCTCCTGTCTCTCTCTCCTGTTTCTCCTGTTTCTCCTGTCTCTCCTGTCTCTCCTGTCTCTCCTGTCCCTCCTGTTTGTCCTGTCTCTCCTGTTTCTCCTGTCTCTCCTGTCTCTCCTGTTTCTCCTGTCTCTCCTGTTTCTCCTGTCTCTCCTGTCTCTCCTGTTTCTCCTGTCCCTCCTGTCCCTCCTGTTTGTCCTGTTTCTCCTGTCTCTCATGTCTCTCCTGTCTCTTCCTCCAGGAGTGCTGATGGCTGAGGGCTCCCAGGGGCCCCTCGTGTCCCTCTGCTCCTGCTCAGAGCAGCAGTACTCCGTGGTGGAGCAGCTGTACGGGGCCTCGGGGGCCAGGGACGAGATCTTCTCCTTGGGAGGGCCCGGCTACATGACCACCAGCAAGACCTCCGGCAGCAGGACCCTCGGGTGGGTCTCAGGGCTCACAATACTCAGGATTACTGCTCTCTCTTTCTCCGCCTCTCACAAACAATCCTGTACTTCTCTCCACCTGCAGGGCAGCCATGTTGGATTGTGAATCTGAAAGCTCAGGAATCTCCCACCACTCCCTGCTGGAGGGACCCTCTGCACAGCCTCAGTCAAATGAAGGTCTGTTTACCCCCCAGCTGCCAACAGGAGATTTTTACTTTCTCTTTTAGCCTGTGCAGCAATGACCAGAGTTTATACAACGCTTTTTTAAATGCTTAACTTTAACCATTGCATTTTTAAGATTAGGATTATGCTTCAGTTTGAATATAGAATAGAATCGGGTATCTTTAATAATCACACATACATGCACACACCTCTGCATTTAAGCCATCTTAGTACTAGGGGCAGTGGGCAGCTATTGTTCAGCGCTCAATATACACCATGCCAACCTAATTGTTTTCATTACTGGTGTTTCATCTTTACAATGTCTTAAGACAGGCAGGAGTTAGTCAGGCATTGAATAATCATCACCAAGAAAATCTATAAGAATAATCTTGACTTATCAGTGGAGATAAATTCAAAATAAATAGTTGTTTGGGGAAAGAGGGAGAATTAGCAAGTCAACTGAGGGTGGTGGAGTGTTAAACTATTATGTATTTATAGCTATTAACATTTATTCTAAAACTTAAATTGTGATATATAAAACAACTGCTCTGTTGATCTCCTCGTGTCCCGTCTGCAGATAAGTCTCCGTGTGTCCTGGTGGCCGCAGCGAGCACCGACAGCGACTCTGAAGACGAGGCTCTGCAGAGCAACAACTCTCGCTACGACAACCATACCCCTCCCTGCACAGGTAACACACACACACACACACACACACACACACACACACACACACACACACACACACACACACACACACACACACACACACACACACACACACACACAGCCATATTACACTGTGCAGTCTTCCCATTTCAAAAGAAAGAAACAAAAGAAAACACTGCAGCAGAAGAAGTGTAATTAAAAGGTCTGCAGTCAAAGATCATAAACAATGTTGAACATGTGGTGAAAATACGTCATTTATGTATTGATTAGAGGAATTGATTTTGTATCCCTAGAGGCAACAGCGACCTTTCTTCATGCAGACAAACTGATGATTTTTCAATTATATAAAAACAGATTGATTGTAGCCACCTTGACCCAAAAATACAGCGTCATCACTTGTTTGGTATTAAATGAAGCACGCAGGACAGGTGTTAACATCAATGTATTGTTTCCTCCTCCTTCCTCAGGGGAGCAGCTTCTGTGTGAGGACATGAGTCTTCCTGCTGACAGGTGATTCCCTCTGAAGCGTCTTCACCCTCACTGCCGGAGATCACACACTCTCTTCTGTCACACACATCTGTAGAAGTAGGAACTGCTTGTTGTGCATGATTGGAAAATGAAAATGATTGCAACGATTCAGCCGCTTGGTACCCTAAATAAGATAGAAATAATGGCAGCCTGTGGTTGAGGTGGTGCTAACAGTCCAGGTGACCACATAATAGCCATGTCTTAAAGGGATGGTTTGGATGTTTTGAGGGGGGTTACTCACATCCAGTGTGTCACATCCAGTGTGTTCTGGTTTGTGACAGGAGTATGTGCACGGAGGTAAAGCACTGGTGTGCACAGGGGGCTGCAGCAAAATGTACTTTTACTGATTAAATTCTATGTTTTATTAAGAACATTTCCATAGCTCAACGTTGCTGACAGATCCCCTTCCTGACAAAGACCCCAACGGGTTAGGTATGATCTTTTCAAAGCCACCAGACTCCCAGAAGATGGTTAGTGATCTACTTCTGCCTCGTTGGTTAGTTTGTTTTCTTGTTGTGAGTTTGGGTTTATAATGGGTTCATTCAGATTCACTGAAGACACACAAAAACCTCCGCTTTCTGAAAGGTGGCATTAGTTTTTCTTCAATGGAGTCTGGTGGCTTTTAAAGAGAGCATGCCATACGTCCTCTGTGTTTCTTCAAACTGGGGGGAAGCCATTCACCGTCTACTCTTCAAAACATCCAAACATCCTTTTAATCATGTGTGAATACTAACTAACATTTCATATCTTTTGAAATTGAACTTTCACCGTATGTCTAAAGTCTTACATCTATTTCTTAACCTCTCCTTGCATTACTTTATATCAATAGATATACCTACTTCCATTTCTCATGGCCAGTTCAGTAAATACTTTGCAGGAAACATTTGTTTGGGCAACGACTGAATCTTTAAAAACCTGTTT
The DNA here is from genome assembly GCA_031216635.1 of Dissostichus eleginoides. NCBI lineage: Eukaryota > Metazoa > Chordata > Actinopteri > Perciformes > Nototheniidae > Dissostichus > Dissostichus eleginoides. The sequence continues at coordinate 25,765,900 of CM062279.1, read as the reverse complement.
GTTTAGCAGAGATGAACACCTACAGGGCATTTAGTCACTTTAATTCACTTAAATCAGCCCACCTCAGTGCATAACGGCGTTTGTAATTCAGGTCTACAGTATATTTGCAATATTCAGAGGAGAGAGTATCATCTGTAGCCTGTCAATAAGAGCTTAGTGTTTTATAACGGTGTGCTGTTTAAGTTCAGCCTGTCTTCAGTCTGCACATCCGCTCCCCTTCCTCCACCGTCGTGTCTCGTCTTCTTCACTGCTCAAACATTCACTTCACTGCAGCCCCCCCCCCCCCTGAGGTAAAATGTGTTCTGCGTTAATAACAGCAGTCTGTCTTATGTGACATTTGAAAAGGTTAAATGATCACTGAATCAGAGATGATGAAACTACAGATGTCTGCGGGCTGCAAACTGTTAACCAAGCAGCACATCTGAGTTTGTAACAACGTGCCAGCAGGTGTTTGAGCTTCTGCTCGGACGTCACTGACCTGCAACCTGAGCTCCGGGACTAAACTTAATACACTGAAAATTCTGCCATTCTTTTAATTCATTTAAAGGAACGTATGACTTAAGTTTTGGAGAATGCTTGTTCCCTTCATGCTGAGAGTAGGACAAATAGATCAATACCACTCTTATGTTTGTACAGTACATAAATAAGCTGTCTCTGGTTAGCTTAGCTCAGCCTTAAGACTCTCTTTGAGATGCTCTGCAGTTTAGTCGCTGACGTCACAGCAGCTTTATTGCTGTCATAGCAGGAAAAGCACAGATGAGACATTTAACATTAACAAGATCTGTGTTTTATTAAAGTGTCCCAGCGAGCCAACATGAACAAAACCAGGACCCTTAAACATGAAGCAGCTATTATTCACTGGTGCTTTCCTTACTTCCTCATGTCCACATGTCTCCTGTGGAAAAGACTGCAAAAGTATTCTGATGAAAGGGTTGATTCACCCAAGAGGTCTGCCTCCGCACGAAATGTTTGACCCTTTATTGACCAACAATAATAGCAAATTACTTTATTGGTTGACATTTCCTACATCTCGTTATTATAGAAAAGTAAGACAGTGTTCACATTGGGGAAACTGGATTTTTTTTAACTGAATATTTGCTTTAAGAAATGATTGGTTTATCAAGATTGTTACAGCTTTACTGAATAGTCATTAAAACAATTCCTAGGCAGCGTCATCCCTCCAGATGAATGTCCGTTACTGTTTCTCCCAATGAAAACTGGACAATGTTCTGTGGGTTATTCGGAGTAACAGCGACATTTCCTCCAGAAAAAGATGTTTCTGATTTCAAAAGTTGTTCTTCGTCCTGTCGGCACCACAAATGAAATTCCTCTGTTTCATTGTGAGGGCGAAGAAGCAGAGATTCAGAGTGAAAACACTTTAAACTGAAGCTGCGGCGCCTCCAAGGCTTTTTCAATTTTAAGAGCAGTCGACAGCAAAGGTTATACAAATCAGTGTAATTATGTAACGTGTGCTCGGCGCTGCACTGATGGCTCGCTGCTAGGCTCGCTGCTTCACTGATGGCTCGCTGCTTCACTGATGGCTCGCTGCTTCACTGATGGCTCGCTGCTTCACTGATGGCTCGCTGCTTCACTGATGGCTCGCTGCTTCACTGATGGCTCGCTGCTTCACTGATGGCTCGCTGCTTCACTGATGGCTCGCTGCTTCACTGGCTTCTCCGCATGGATTTATTATTTTTCAACTCAATACTCTCAACAAACACACGTCAAAGGCTGCTGCTGCTGCTGCACACACACACACACACACACACACACACACACACACACACACACACACACACTGAGCCACATCTTAATTTTATCTTTGGTTCAGAAGTAAGGACATTAATAGTCATTAGTTTACTTTGTAAATATCTTACGGTACATGCAGATGCAAAGCTTGCTGTGCTTGTGCCTGAACGCGCATGGCTTTTTCTGCAGGGTTAAAGGAGGAGGAAGTTTGTGTCGAGTCGAACTGAAATCATTCCCCAGAGGGAATTAGTGTTAATATCTTCATCTCCTCTCCTCTTCATCATGTCCTTTTTGTTACTGTTTCTTTACATGATGGAGGCTCTCACTGTTTATTAACAACTTCCCCTTCCTGTGTCAAAAGCTGCTTTCTTTTGTTCGAATGTTCCCAGAATGCACTGTGCATTATTTCATGTGTACATTTCCTTATTGTGTAGTTAATAAATAAAATGTTTTATGAACCCCGGAAATGACCACTTTCATTACGTGCGTGCGTGCGACTATTTGCACATCTATTCTAGAGACGGGTGCACGGGGAAGGGAAGGGGTGATCAAAAAACTGCACATTTTTTATTTTCAACATTTTAGTAGATTTAGTACTTGTTTATTGAGGTATTTGTATTTTACATGAGAATTTCCAAATTCTTTATTCGCTTCATTTTCCAGACTCTGTTACTCTGCTCCATTTATTTTGAATTATTAGATCATGCATTGAATTACAATAGGTTAAACTACCCAGCGACATATATACTTATTAAAATCATACCTTTACTGGCCTTACGTTGAAGCGTTCACACATTAATGCATCATTATAAAATATGAGATTCTGAAATGTGCCATCCGACATACTCTGCTTTTATTTTCTGTAGGTTTAAGGATATCTTTTTTCATTTGTTTTGTTAAATACTTGTATCTTTCTTTACTATGGGGTAGTATTTCTACACTTTGGTTTCTCTACCTTAAATGAAATAAATTAATTGAGTACTTTGTCCATGTCTGCACAATTATATTTATTTATATGTATTATATTGTTGCTGCATCTCTGCAGTCAAAGTGGTGAGTACACTTTTTTTAGTTTCAGGTATTAATGTTAAAAATACTTTGTTAAAAACAAGTGTGTAATGTTTCCACAAGTGAGCTTACTGCAGTTATGTGGCTTCATTTGAATTTCAATCGCAGCTTATTTCAATGTTGGTATGAAATGTTTTGACTATCTTAAAAATGTGTTTTTCTGTTTCTAAATCATTATTGTTAGGAAAGACAGCAAACGTGTGAAGCTGGAACTCTTTCACTTGATTGATCTTCACTTGTTTAGTATGCAAACATCTTAAGTTAAAGTACAATATGTTCCTCTGAGAAATCTTGGAGAAGAATCCTTTGCATGAAAAGACAAACATCACAACTGTTTAAGAAAGAAAAGGCATCAGTCGAGGACTTGTTCTAATCTTTATATACATGATATTTAGTCACCAGTTACAGTACACATCATTTATATACTACAGGAACACATAATACAGGTACTCAACGTGTGTTTACACTTTTTTTTGTTTGTTTTTAACCTAACCTGCTTGTCGAAGAAGAGCCAATCATGGGGCTTGTCTTCAAACTGAGGATTAATCGCAGCCCTCCATGATCTTATACACCCTCCCCTTTATTAACCACATTAGCATACATTTAAACGAGTGCAAAGAAGTCTAGGCATTTTTTTAAATGTACATTGTTGAAAATTACTCAAAGATCCTGCCATCTTCTTCACATTCGTTTTTCCCACAGACATGTACGTTTTAAAATGACCCGGCCCTCTCTCAGGAAGTGTACAGTGACCATACTGCTGTTCTCGATGGAGGGAAAGATGAATAAGAAAAGGACTTCAGGAGCTTCAGGGATTCTGCTCCGTGACCTTTCCTTTCTTCAGCAGAAGACAAGCCCTCAGAGAGCCTTTTAATGCAACATCATTATTGCTTACAGAGAAAAGAAAAAGCTTTTTTTGCGTGTTCACAGACACACAGTGCAGATTCATGGAGGGGCACTCTATAGTTGAGACAGTGATTATAGGAGAGCAGAGCTGAACTTCTGCTGGCTTTCATCATCGACGATTACAGACACCCTGAGAGGAAAGGGATTGTCTTCCTCTCTGATTTGAACCAAAAGGTGTCTCACCTGGTTTTATTACAGGTGGTAATACAAGTTTTTGCAAGGATTATTACTCAATTTCCCCCTCCTTGTGGTTGCAATCAACACATCCTTCATGTTGACGTTTAAGTCAATAGAAAACTATTTAAATCAGACTTGTAACACCAGATTCGTTTTTTTTCTCACTTGCCTCTCAGGGCCTCTGTAGGGAAGGAAACATCCGACTCAGAGGAACGTTTTAGTGCAAGCAAAGCGTGCGTGAGTGAGGGAGGAAGTGTGGGTTTCTCGAGCTTAGGTAGAGGAGTGATGTTTTTATTGCTCATACAGTGACAACTTCTGGCAGTTTGCGATATATTTTGAGTAACACTGTATAACTGATTTTGGTGAAGGTTTTGTGAATGAAACCCTTGTATCCCGTCTGTGTTACCCTCCAGATCTCAGAGTTTGAACACTGAACATCTGCTGTGAAACTACTTCAGCGAATCACAGGAATCGAGAACTACTGCAGCTGCTTGGTGGGACAATAGTGCTTCAATTATTCCCCACCATTTACAAAAAAACACATCTGTGATCTTAAAAAAAGCAATTTGTTGTTAGATCTTGTTATAATGACAAAACAGCAAGTATCTTGCAAAAATATCTTACTATCAAAAGAAAACCTATTGTGTTGTAATTATAGAAATCATACAGAGCACCCAAAGTCCAAAAAGGTAATGGCTAAGCCGATCGGTCGGCCATCTTGGTACAGACTTGTGTTTAAAAAAACTATATTTTTCGTGTCCCCCAGAGAATGAATCCTGCGGACGTCTGTGCTCACCTGTATTTTTCTCTAGCGCACTATGAGGATAACATTTCTGTTCTAGGTCAAATTTTGAAAGTGTCATCTAGTGCCACCAGCAGGTCAATTACACTTGTCCAATACTTGTTTTTTTACCAAATACCTGCAAGTCTAATGACATTTCAGTTAGCATGCTAACGTGCTAAGCTTCTGTGTGTTGGCTAACACATAACTTGTGGTGATGTTTCAGGACTTTAAGGTCTTAATAGCTTTTTTTATCGTTTTTTTCTGCCGCGATGGTTTTCACCAAACCAGAATATTGTTAATTTAGCTATTTTTGTGGGTATTACAGGAATAATAGAGTGTAAGTGAATGTTTTTAAGACTCCCCGAGAAAACGTTGTAATTCTAACAAGATCCATAGACCAAAAAATGTCCCTGTTGCAGCTTTAGAGTTTTCTGCCCTGTGTGATCCGTGTACAATATCTAATGTTATCTAAAAGACTTGCAACACAGTGGTTATAAGTGAAACTTTGACCTCAATCACCACCACAGCTCAAGTGTTACTCATCTCTAATCGACGCCAAGCTAATCAACTAACACCTGCTGAGCTGGGAAATAAAACATCTAAAAAGTACTGATATAATTTGATTGGCAAGATGTTTTTCTTTTAAAGGCTGTTACTGATAAAACATGTTCAAATCCAAGCTGCAGATTGGAGTAACAGTATTTTAAGCCGATAATAACATCTTAAAGAACGTTTTCCCCAGTTTTTTATTTCCTGTCAGGGTAAGAAAGCAGGGTGTAACTGCAGCTAGGCCACAATAGTTCAACTAAAACTCTTCCAGTGAAAGTCAAACTGTTTTAAAACCTTTTGATATAGTTCAGTAGCTTTTGAAGGCAGTGGCAGTGTTTATAGACAGATGCCCCTCGATAACATCACACCTTCGTCTCCACCTCGGTGAAGCGAGGCTTGGGATCCAGATCCTTGTGGAGCATGGATTAAAACCACTGATTTACAAGACAGAATTATAATATGTACACTTCTTAAGAAACTTACAATAAGTACTCGTAATATATTATATATGACTGTGATATCCTTATTTTCCCCAGATCTTCTTTGTGTATCAACTAGCCTTTTGACAAACTGCAGTAATATTTCCCTAAAAGGGATCCAGTGGCTTTAGTTTGTGTAGAGTCCCGGCAGTACATTCCTATTATCTAAGATGCCTTTTCAGATGCGAATCTTCGCCAATCGAAAAAAAAGACACCTCCTCAATTCGACACCGAGTCCTTGAGGTACGTTCTGCTCCACTGATGCTCAGTCAGTCCACAGGATGGTTTACCAGTAAGACTGACCCTCAAACCAGTACCTGGTGAATCACATTTCCGATACCACCTTATGTGTGTGATTGGGCCAGGAAAGTGGAGGTACAATTTACAGCACCTGGTCGTCACTCATGCCCTGGCGTTTGGAAATTCAACCAAAGAATGTGGGAATGACGATGTTAAGGAATGTTAGGAATAATAATGTGTCCAAAATGGCCGTTTGGTAAACCCCACTCGTAACGGGGCACGACACGCTGTCTAACTAAGGATTCTTCCAAATACTTGGTATAAAATGAGTTGCGAGTGTCTTTTTTTTGCCTTCCCCAGCCCCAAAAAACAAAAGACAAACAGCAAACGTTACCATCTCAGATGAAATAGTTTAGTGAAACTAAAAAAAAACTTATAAGGAGGACACCAAAGCATTTTTTTGGGTTTAGCTATGATTTCATAGTTTCAGACCAAGTTTGCAGTTAGTTCATAATCATTAAGTATGGTTAGACACAGTAATGCTATTGTGTGACACAGATCAGTGTGCTAATATTATTTTACCCTGTTAATCAGTATTATTTGATGATTACATTTTGTTAATTATTACTATGCGTTAATATTGTTGAGTAGGAACACTAGCATATTTGCTGTTAGATACACAGTATGTACCAATGAATGTTGATGGAGAAACTGGCTTTCATGCTAGCCAGTTGTTATGAAACGTGTAATAAAGACTTGAGTTGGAAAATTGCTTAAATGTCTGCCCCACTGTCAGCAGGGAAGAGGGGCTCTCCATTGTTGAATCTACATCAAACCAGAGAGATCCAGTTATAAATGTGCTGTAGGGTCGCAGGAGTCGGCCTAAATTGAGGACTTCAACTTTATTTACTGATAAATAAACTCTGCTCTCTGAAGTGGATTATCTTCTTATTTCCTAAAATGACTACGATAAGCTTTGAGCTAACAACGCCCTTGTAGCATAACAGTTGAGATGTTTTTGGTTTAATCCAATGTTTGTTATATTATTACAAAGCGTGCAAGTATTTTGACTGTTAAACAGCTCCTAAATATACATATATCCTACTAAAGACAGAGGCTAAAGCTAGCTGTTCCCCCTTCCAGTCTTTATGCTAGGCTAAGCTAATTAGCTGCTAGCTGTAGCTTCGTTTTTAGCATAGGCTACAGCCATAACATAACTCTTGGGAAGAACGGTAAGTATTATATTACCCAACACTATTAAACTATTCCTTAAAAGGGGCACAGAGTCATGAAGGCCAGACTTGTACTTAACAGAAGCACATTCATGTAATAACTGAGTACAGGAAGCTGACTTTGTTACACATTTGAAAGGCACGTGTTCTGCAGCTTTTATCTATCCTGACCCACAAATTTAAATAGCTCACACTTAATAAGCCTGCTGAAATAAGATATGTTCAATGGGTTTTGTTTAATTGTAAATACACTTTTTGCAACGTGGGCACCAACAACATCTATTAAATGCTTCTCCACTTATTATCTCCGGAGTATATCCCCATCTTGAATACTGGAGTACATTAAGCATGTGTTCAGGTAAGTGACTGCTAATGTTTTTTAATCCTGTGTTAAGTGCTTTTATCTGTAGGCAAATTGTGGCTGGATATTAGCTGGACCATTGTCTGTATGGGGACAAAAGAACAGGGAAAAAAAATTGTTCCAGCCTTCTCAAAAGCTACAAAATTAGAGTTGAATTTATGGTCCAGACGAACCATATATTAAACTCAAATTGTGTAGCTTCGCTCAACGCAGGCAACAGCTTTCTCAAAAGAAAGTGTTGGCACATCCTCCATTTACAGCTGTAAGTAAAGATGTTGTGATATACCGGCATTGATGTTGCCCATGATATTTAAAAATGTATAATAGTGATGATATGTTAATAATACACGTATGGTGATATTTTGTAAATAATAAAGCGCTTCTTAATTCACACTATCTATTAGTGTTATTGTTATTTAAGTATGCTTTTGAACAGCTATGTTTACTATGTAGCTTGTTTCCAAATCAGAGGTGAAAAAAGCACACGAAAACTGCAAAAGATGAATTTAGTTTTAGGGTTAAGGGAAATCTTAATGCTACGCTACAGCTAAAATAAATGACAAAAGAGAGTCTTTTTAACATTTAAAAGCCTCGATAATGCTGTTGTAGCTGAAAGTGAGCAAATCTGTGCTGCCAAGATCCAAAATCTTAAGGAATAACAGTTTAATGAGCACATCAATACTCAGGGGTTTGTAATAACATGTTCACCATCACATTTTGGTGCAATTTTCAGGTTTCAACATACTTTTGGCCAGGTAGCGTGTATTCTTACTTTTTGCAAGCAAGTGATGAGATCAAATTTATATTTGGTCCTATAACTTTTTTTCTTTCTGTTAAAAACAGACCCTGCTTAAACCGCGAGCGACTCAGCATTACAATTCAACTTTAATGTGTTGAATGCAAGTGAGCATTGGAAAAGGATGCCGTTTTTTAGCATTAAGGAGCAGGGCTTGTGTTTAGTGGGCCAGCTTACATTGGGAAATATTAGAACAGAGAGCACCACTCCTCCGACAGAGATTCAGCAGGAGCAACAACTATCGACTATGAAAGAAAGACGTGTTGTTGAAGGCAGAGGTGGATGTGAGGGCGAGCTGAGGGGCCGATGAATAAATGAAGGAGATGGTTTGGGTCGCCTCTCTAAATGGAGGCATCATGGGGCAGGTGAAGCTCTGCAGCTCCAGGCCTGCTGATGGAGCGGCGCTGTGTGTGTGGCAGCAGCTGGCCGCAGGGTAGCAGCCCCAGCAGCTCCTTGGAGGCTCCGGGTCTCCTCCGACGACCGCCATACCCGGGCCCGTGGCTCCGCCTCGCTGCCTGGCCTAACAACATGGCAGTCTGGGGCCACAGGGGGTCTGTGAAGCTAGACATGCTGGGCGTCAGGAAGGGGAGACAGGACCTGCGCCTCAGTGGGCGGAGCTCTGGATACATGTGGGAGGTTGAGAAGAGGTCGAGGCCAAAGATGGAGCGCGGCTGCCTCGCGGCCCCCGTCAGCGAGATGCGGCCCTCCAGAGCCGGCCCCAGCAGGCAGAGGCTCGTTCTGTCTGTGAGCGAGTCCGTTCGGTCTTCGTATCCGAGGTCAGCGGGGGCCGAGCACTGCTGCAGGGGCCAGCCGCCGCGAGCCTTCCCCCCGTTGTCCGCATTGCTGCCTCCCTCTCCCCCGTCGCGCTCCCCCCCTCCAGCCTCATCATCCTCCTCCTCCACCTCCTCCTCCCCCACCACCACCCCCTCCTCCCTGTCCTCAGTGCCGCCGGGTGGGGGGCAGCGAGGGTCCCGCAGGAACACCACGATGACGGTGATGTTGTCGCTGGAGCCTGCGTCCCGGGCCGAGGCTACCAGCTTGTGGGCCACCATGGTGGTGTCTCCGGTGTTCTCCTCCAGATGGTCGCTCACCACTCGCACCGCCTCTTCAGAATTGACCGTGTCCCAGAAACCATCGCAGGCCAGAATCAGGTAGTCCTCTGTGCCGTCCATAGGGCAGGTGTCATGGTCTGCAACCCCGCTGATGTAAGGCTTGTGCTCAGAGTCGCCTGTCAACAGATTCGAAGGTTATTCTGCTAATACTGGCATTCAGGACAGACAGAGTGAGAGTAGATTCTCTTGTTTCCGGAGACAAAAAAACTAATTTCTCTAATTTCTCAATTCAAAACATGCATGGAAAATGAAATGATATGTAAACATGTGTTTATCAACAGCTCACCTATTGCTCTGGATACAGACAGACTGCCGTTAACCCTCCATGTGCCAAACCAGATCACACAGCCTCCCAGAGCCTCGATCCTCAGCTTCTCATCCTGCACACACACATCAAGTGGTTTAGTGGGGAGGACGATCACATGGTACCTATGTTTTTACCATAAGTTCATATTTAATTTATACGTTTTTGTTTTTGAATGGCAGTTTATTTAAATCAGGGGTGTCAAACCCAAGGACTTCATTTTATGTGGCCTGTAAGAGCTCTGAAAGAATATAATACGTTTATTATACGGTTACATGCCGCTTTACAGAAGCACTTGCCCATAAACTACATGTCCCAGAATAGATCTCATTTTGTGACATGTGCACTGCAGAGACTTGCAATTATTTGCCATAAACTTCTGCTTTCAGACTTAGTTAATTAAGAAGTTATTACCCTATTCGATAATAATCCAATGCAGAGGCAATAATGTAATATCATATATTATTTTATATATATTATATATTTATATATGTATATATATTGATATAGTCTTAATGTTACAACCGGCCCATTGAGTGCAACCATAATGCGAATGTGGCCCGCGATGAATTGACACCCCTGATTTAAATGAATGATCTAATCTTTTTAGCTATTTTGTTCTCATCTAAACCTTGCCTGTGTGATGCTAAAGTGTGTTACCTCTCGGTCTGGTTTGTGTGGCTTCATCAGCTCCACCGCCTCCCCTTTCCTGACCAGCATCACCTGGGAGTCTCCGAGCCAGGCGACGTACATCGTGCGGCCCCGAAGGAACGTCACCACGCCCGTCGTGCCACAACGCAGGTGCTGTGAACACACACACACACACACACACACACACACACACACACACACACACACACACACACACACACACACACACACACACACACACACACACACACACACACACACACACACACACACACACACACACACACACACACACACACACACACACACACATTACAGTATTTAATGTGCACACCAAGCAGCAGCTGCAACACCAGTTCTTGTTACCCCAAAAGTTTTCAAATGAAGAGATTATGATTTCTCTCTACCCAACAGTTTATGCAAGTACAGCTGAATTACTTAGTGACTGTAAAACAATTAATTTACAACAACTTTCATAATCATTAAAGCCATTTTGTCACGTTAAAACATGAAACACCTAAAAATGTAGTAAAGAAGTACGAGCATCAGCAGGTTCACTCATAATCATAACGTGCAATTACGTATCTGCCACTAAGTTTTTTGCACCACTAAATACTGTTAATATTTACATTAATGAAGTGACTGTCTATGTTTCTTGTAGATATTGGATTGCTCTTTTGACTGCACTGTTAGTGTACAGTTTTATTATTATTATGCTGCTGTGTTTATTGTATTTTTGTAACTGGCACAACAATTTCCTTCGGGATAAATATAGTCCTATCTTATCTTATAATAGTAGAATAGTTTACACTTTGTGGTTTTGTTGTTTGCAGGTGCGGTTACCTCTCGTCGGGCCTTCTTCATAAATGCCAAGTCGGTGACTCTGAAGGCTTTGCAGAGCGCCTCCATCGGGTCCTGTCTGAAGCATTCCTGCTGGAACAGGTTGACGTGGAGGTGGTTGGCAGCGTAGATCGCAGCGTCGACACCGCCGTGACCGTCAAACACGGCAAAGTAAGCCTGCTCCTCCTGGTCCTGAGAGACAAAAAGGGTGATTTAGCAGATAGATTCAATAACACAACATCACATAGAGACTTCAGGTCTTAAAGGAGTACATATCAATAATCAAAGGTTTGTTTTAGTGGTTTAAACTGCAATGCATACTGTATCATCATCTTTAAAGTATGCTTTCATTTAGAAAATCCCTATCTGTGTCACCATTTCCACCCAAGCACACTTCCTTCATAAAGAAACCAGTATTTCAATTGTGGATCATATTTGAGTTGCTTGATACATAACGCATTGTGTTTAAATGGGTGTCTTGTGCAGGCCACTGAATTGAATCGATATCCTATTGTGGTAGACTTTGTGAGATAAAGAAATATCTTATTATTCTCCAAAGAATTGATATCATTTTGTTTTGTGATGAAACTTTTTTTTATTTAATCCCATCTTAGACTTCTTACATTTTGAACACAAATACCTGTGCTTTCTACTTCTTCCATTTTCCAAACAGGCTGGTTCCTTTAGTTTGAATGTGTGTTTGGTGGCGTGATCATTATTATTTAGAGTCATTGCGTGCCTATTGATTTGAACACGATCCGTGTATCCATCATTTCCTGGTCTTCTCTAAAGAAGAGGGACCAATGAAAACGTTGTCATGTTGCCGTTGTTCAGCATGGAAACATTCATTAGCTAACAATGACATTATTGTTCTATTAATATAAAGGGAGGTCAGGTACTCTTTAAAACAGCTGGGAGTTATGGGTACTTTTTACTGAAGTACATTTCAAAGCCCTTACTTCTTTACTTTTACTTGAGTAAAGAAGTTTAGTCAGTACTTCTACTTTTACCAGAGTATTTTTAAACACGAGTATCTGTACTTCTACTTGAGTAAAGGATGTGTGTACTTTTTCCCTCTCGGGTCGTACCTGAACATTGAAGAGCGAGTTGAAGTCGGGGATGATGACGTGTTTGTCCTCCATCTTGCGCCTCATGTTCTTGATGGCGTGGATGGACGTCTCGTAATACGGCTGCGGGCGGCGGCGGTACGGCAGGTCCTTCATCCAGAGGCAGCACACCTCGAAGAGCCGGTTGAACACCAGCCAGGCCAACTTCACCGACTCCATCTCTAACACACACACACACACACACACACACACACACACACACACACACACACACACACACACACACACACACACACACACACACACACACACACACACACACACACGTATCATTCATCAGTTTACTTCTTTATTCCATTCAAGTAGGGATATATAATTTTTCTGAGGGCAGCAAATAATGATTATTTACGCTATTAGTTAGTCTGACAATTACTTGTTTTAATAAATGATTAGTAGTTGGTGTGTAAAATGTTACAAGAAGAGCCCTAGGTGACGTGTTTGTCTGACCTACTTTAATTGATAAATGTAGTTCACATAACACCCTTATCTTTTATTCAACTTTAAAATATGGCAAGGTAAAAGTATATGAATAACAATGTTATTAACTTCTAAAAAGGGTGACCCCTATTAGAGAAAATAAATAAAGAATGCAGTAAGATCCTTTTTGACAGGTTGTACGTTTAACTAAAAGGATTTCACTTGTTCTGCTGTGTCAAGAATCACATTGTGAAAAGTCCCCGTCCTCTGGGAGGGTCACGCCCCGCAGGGACCTGTTTTACTTTTTCTCAGAAGCTGTCATTGAGAAATTAGTGGAGCAGGACGAGGAACCAGGGCTCCATCTCCCTGATAACAAAGACTGGGGCTGTGTGTGTTTGACCTACTAATGTTAGCTGCAGGTGGAATAATAATCTCTCCTGTCATTTGCCAGCGTTCTCTTTCTCTCTCACGCTGCTCCACCAAAAAATGGACCGGCCTACACTGTGTCCCATTTCCTCCGACCACCCCTCCAGCTTCTAAAACTACATGCACTTACAAAAAACAGCACCTTCCCCCTCTCCAGCTCCAAAATAAAGATGTTGCGTCTGGCTGCAGGATTTACCCATAACACCTTGCAAACAGCTACAGAGTGCAGTGAAGCGACTTCAAACAGGCAGGGATCATCTGTTATGCAACACCAGAAGTATTACTTTTGAAAATACACACACAGCGAGGTGAAGACGACAACATTGAACACTTTTCATAACTTTTCTAACGTGTGACATTTGGGCTATCAGCACTCTGATAAAGGCAAGATCAATAAAGAACGGTGTACTGGAGATGAGGCGTTTTCATAAAGAGACCAACAAAGTGTCTCTAGACAAATTCTGCATCTCTTTTCACACTTTTATTCAATAATGTTTAATTATAATCTCTTAATCTCTGTGTTTGAGCTATTTAAACAGCAAGGACGTTTTTTTTATGTCAACAAATCCCATGAAACGACCAAAAATATTTCTCTGAATACTTTGTTACCCGGTACTAAGATATAACAACTAAATAAATCACAAATATAGTTTCAGTTTTTAAAAAAGGCTCACTATTTTCCCAGTTTCTTCATGTTACTCAAAAAGGAGTCAGTAAATAAATAATACAATATATTCTAATAATATTCTTCAACACACCGGGGAAGATCATTGGTAAATATTTGGATGCTGTATTTCCTGTAAAATAATTCAACCTAACTAAACTTAATATTGAAATGTATAAAAGTATTTTTCCATTATAATGTGACTATGGTTAGAAAGAGCCTGATCATCATCATCATCATCATCATCATCATCATCATCATCATCATCATCATCATCATCATCATCATCATCATCATCATCATCATCATCATCATCATCATCATCATCATCATTGTTGTCCTTTGGTTCGTCGGTTGTAACTGTACGTTGTTTATTCTGTAATATTTATTTTCTATTGCACATCTGTCCTAGGAGAGGTCCTTAGTTCCTTCTATTTAACCCATTAATAATGTTTTGTTGGGGGGAGTTTTTCCTTCTGAGCTGCTAGGGTCTGAGGAAAAAGGGTATGCTGTGGTCTGTAAAGCCCCCTGAGACATGTGTATAATCAGTGATATTGGGCTCTATGAACAAAATGTGATGTATTGATAACCCTTTTAGTGAGTTGGACTGTGAGTGTTTTCTGGAGTTCTGGCCTCTGGTGGTGAAATACAGTGAGTCTGTGCAGCTCTGCAGGGGACAACTGGGACAAAACCCTGGAGGTTAGAGGAGGCTGCTGTGTACGTGAGTTGGAGACCTAATTTAACGTGTTTCAAGGTTCAAGGCTTTTATTGTCATTCGTCCATAGCTACAGTGTAGTTATGTTGATGAAAATCTTAGGACACAGGCTCCTCCAACAGTGCAACACATATATTAGATAAATTGTGTGTGTGTGTGTGTGTGTGTGTGTGTGTGTGTGTGAGACAGGGACTCCCCTGCTGGATGTGATTAGGAAACCAAAGAGAGAAGAGGCGAGGAAAAACAGAGGCTGTCAATGATATCCATCTTCATGTAAACAGCTGTGTGTGTGTGTGTGTGTGTGTGTGTGTGTGTGTGTGCTCACGTGTTACAGGGTCCTGTCCCTCCTCGGGGGTCTTGTTGAGGTGGTGTATGGAGAGGTCGCTCTGCAGCAGGCTGTCGGCCGTGGCTCGGGCGAGAGCTGCAGCCAGAGAGCAGGGGCAGTTACTGAGGAGAGAGAGGACAGATAGAGAGGGTCAGTACGAAACATGTTAAAGGTCACCTGTTATGCAAAATCCTCTTCTTCATGTCTCTTCTAAATCAACATGTGTCCCCTCTGTGAAAAGAGACTCTGAAAGTTTCAGGAAAAAAGATTCTCTCTTTTTGTCCTGATCCATTTCTATAAAAACCTGTCTGAAAATGAGCTGATCAGATTTTGGCCACTTTATGATGTCATAACGATGTTTTGTCTTGTGTAACCATTAGCCAATCACCAACCAAGGTAACCCCCCCCCACCTTATCACCTGAATCTCCTCCTAGAGCACCATAGTGTTCTTTTTAACCAAATCTCTCTCAGAGGGGCGTGGGGAGGGTCTCCTTATTTTCATCTAAAGTAACAGACAGAGAATCAGCACTTTGGAAACAGGGCTGAAACAGAGGGGATTATGGGATGCTGCAATGATCTGTTTGGTGTTTCAGCCAATCAGAGACAGGCTCTGTATATATCTGAGACCTGTGATATATCGATGAAAAACAGTATAATAGGAGACCTTTAAAAGATCAACAACACCTCGTTTATTTGACTGCATAACGACGTGGTTTGCTGTCATTAACAGAAGAACGTCTTTCTAAATGATGACGCCTTTAGGCAAAATGTTTTTAATGCAATCATTTATGATGACTTTGAAACATCTGTCCAGGGACGACAGCCTCTTGGCTCACTTTGTCAAATTAACAGCATTTTCATTAATGTGTACTGCCCACGTTGAATGACAAACAATAAACGAATAAACTAATTAATTAATTAAATCAGTTAGTTAACAGTTCAGAAACATTAATGATACATATGAAGTATTTTACAAACTGTCAGCGTTATGTAGTGTTTCATAATAAGGTTACATTACTTTACAAGCATATAGCACTTATCATGAGGAAGAGGAGGAGGAGGAAGAGGAAGAGGAGGAGGAAGAGGAAGAGGAGGAGGAGGAGGAAGAGGAGGAGGAGGGGGAGGAAGAGGAGGAGAAGGAGGAAGAGGAGGAGGAGAAAGAAGAGTAGGTGGAGGAGGAGGATGAGGAGGAGGAAGAGGAGGAGGAGGAGAAAGAGAAAGAAGAGTAGGTGGAGGAAGAGTAGGAGGAGGAGGAGGAGGAAGAGGAGGAGGAGGAAAGATAGCGAGTCGTTTGAAGGACTCGAGGTTTGCTGTTAGATAACTAGGTCATCTCTAGATGTTGGTAACCATGGTAACCAACTTCAGGATGCTGCCCCTTTAAGTTGAAAATAAACCTGAAGTGACGTGGACAGCTTTATGGTGAATGAGCGAGGGTCAAAGCTGTTCTTCAGCGCGGTTTGATCATTCAAATAGAAATAGGTATTCATTGTTGTCCTGGACACAAATCTGATCAATCTGATCAATCTGATCAATCTGCTGCCAGTCAGACTTACTTTCTGATAAAAGCACATACAACCTAAAGCAGGAGGAATGAAGAGATTTGATTCAGTTGAATGAAAACAGGTCTCAGTCAGGTCCGGTGAGCAGGTCGTAACCAATCAGGAGAGAGAACTGACCTCTTAATACATTAATCTGTGAGGTCTTGATTTCAGTGATTGTTCTAGACTCATTTTACTGGGGGGGGGGGGGGCGGGCAATCATTTAATGAGAGGGACCCATTTAATGCAGGAAGGAGGAGATTTGAACATTTACTCCTCTTCGCTTCGCTGACACTTCCTGTGTGTCTGGTTGTCGTGGACCACAAACTGCTATCAATAGAATAGGGCTGGAACTATTGTATATTTTTATTTATCTTTTATTTATCAGATGTAACACCTTTTAAGACCTTTTTTAAGACCCTTCCATACATTTTAAGACCTCATCGCCACTTGGAGTTTTAACCGGTTACATTGGCGACACACTTCACCTCACATTGACTATATACAGTATTGATTGTCCTTCCTCCTTATCTTCCAACCATTTGGACGCAAACTTGCATTTCCCCATAACGATGTTGTTTAACAACCGGCGTAAACGGACCTTCGCGCGCTATCAAGCAGTGAGCGCGCGATGTCCTGTTCAGATGACGTCACATCCAACGGGATGCCATAAATAAAGTACACAGAATCACACTACACACCTACGCAATGATTACATTCAGGCAGACTGTAGAATACAACCTCTTTGGACAATTGATATACTTATTGAAAACAAGCTACAACATGTAATACCTTGGAAAATGCCGTTTAATACTTTTTAATAGCCTTAATTTTCGCTACATTGATTTATCAACTTTTAATACTTTTTAAGACCCCGCACCCCCTGGTATGTGTAATGTTCGTTATATTTGAAAACTTCTATAAAAATATTGTTAAAAAAAATTAGAAACAGACTTTGTGTCGATTACTTTAACATTTTTATTTATTTTAGTTACTTTGGCCGAAGATACAGAACATTGAAATAGGTTAGGGAAATAAATACATTATTAATGCAAAATAAACGTTGTTGTTATCTTATTTCTTAATATTTGTTTTAGTAACTTGGCCCCCCTCCCCCAGAACCGCCCATGCTTGATTGGTTAATTGGGACAACAGGTGGGAGATTCTGGGTGTTTCTCAATGTCGAGGACGCTTCCTTGGTAGGACATGTCTTCCGAGTCACTTCCTTCAGAAGCGAGGCAAGAATCCTTCCTAGCCTCGGAAAACGAAGAGTGGTGGAACAGGTGTGCAGGTGTGCGTCATATGAGAGGCCCCGCCTTAAATGGAGCGCGATTTCCGCCAAAAGATTTGGAAATTGGTCCGTGCGCAAAGCATTGTGGGGATTTTAAGACCGCGGAGGATACACATGTGCAGCCTCGAAATTTCTCGCTACGAAGGACGACGGGCTCGGTAGAATTCCAAGTATGCTGGACATTGGAACAGTCCTTCGGCGGGACTCGATGACGTAGCATCCTTGAAATAGTGGCTCTGGAGCATCCTTCCTCGACATTGAGAAACACCCAATGGGTCACATTTTCAGAGAGTACTTCCCGTTTCTAATAAACTAAACTAAGTGGGTTATTAACTCGAGTAAGTCCACAGCCAAGAGCTTGCTTTTTATAAGGCTTAATGCTAAACGCTAAGGCTGTACTGGATGTATTCATAAAAAAACTCCATTACAATATAACATACATGTAAAGCATTGAATACAATCCTAAATTCAGAACAAACTAAATGTTATCACCTTACTGCATCTCGAGATGTACCCACACAACGCTACACTAGCTTCTTTGACTTTTTATTAAATAAGATTTTAATAGATTTAACCGTAAATGTAACCCATGCTGGTTGGTTTAATTAAAAGTGTGGCAGCTGAATCCTCACACATGTAATACTAAGCTGGATGGCGTGATGTTGCACACGCTAGATAGATAGTCACTGCGGTGCTTTTAATTTACGCAGATGAATGAACTGGGGTCGGCTTAGTGTAACGCAGGGACTTATTCTTCAATTAAATGATGTGTATTAAGTGTTAAACGGCCTCTGTGTAACATTACATGGGTGTAATTAATGAAAACTGCTCCAACATTTAATGAATTCAGCTCTGCTCATTAGTGACTGAGACATATAAGGGCATATGTTTATCACAGGGTATATGCAGGAATCCTGAAGTCAGATGTAATGCCTTTTAAGACCTTTTTTAAGACCCTTTCCATACATTTTAAGACCTCATCGCCACTTGGAGTTTTAACCGGTTACATTGGCGACACACTTTACCTCACATTGACTATATACAGTATTGATTGTCCTTCTTCCTTATCTTCCAACCATTTGGACGCAAACTTGCATTTCCCCATAACGATGTAGTTTAACAACCGGCGTAGACGGACCTTCGCGCGCTATCAAGCAGTGAGCGCGCGATGTCCTGTTCAGATGACGTCAGATCCAACGGGATGCCATAAATAAACTACACAGAATCACACTACACACCTACGCAATGATTACATTCAGGCAGACTGTGGAATACAACCTCTTTGGACAATTGATATACTTATTGAAAACAAGCTACAAAATGTAATACCTTGAAAATGCCCTTTAATACTTTTTAATAGCCTTAATTTTCGCTAAATTGATTTATCTACTTTTTAAGACCCCGCGGACCCCCTGATTCAGTATTTTAGAAAAAGTTGTTCACTTTTAACTGAATTTCTCCGGTTATCAGACCTCTTATAGGTCATCTGTTAAACATGCAAATTTGTTGAAACTGTAGCAGGAAGAAAAAACAAAGCGTGTCTTTCTTGCATAAATGCTCTCTGTGCTTCCTTTGAAAAGCCTCCATAGAAAACAGAGGAAGTAAAACAGCACACAGAGTAATGAGTAATAAAACATGGTCCAAAAAGAGATCAAAAATCCTTCATTAAAACACATTTACTCCACTATTTAATTATTGAATTGGCTTTTATGGGAGGCTGTGGCGCAGTGGATTAGTGCGTTGGTGTTGGGATCAGGGGTGCACAGGTTCAAACCCCACTGCAGTCAGCATGTCGTTGTGTCCCTGAGACACTTCACCCCAAATTGCTCCTGTGGGGATTGTCCACAGTATTGAGTATGTAAGTCACTTTGGATAAAAGTGACATGTAATGATAAAAATGTAATAATATAAAACATACATTCACAACACGCTGATAAAGCTCTCTACTTTTCTATGAAGCTAATTCTATGAAACATATAAATAGTCTTGCCTTGCATTTTCTTTTGTCCATATACTTTATTTCACTTTTCATATCTGCAGTTATCATCTCTTTTCCCCTTTGCTCGCTCAGTACAGTACGTTGTTGGAAAAAGTTCAAATATAAAGTCGAGCCACACTAGAGATGATTCCTCTCTCCATGGAAACCACAGACACTACAAATAACTCCACTGACTCATCTCCATCCTGTCTCCGTGTCAGAATATAAACAGACCATATGTCGCCTTTTTATATCCACAATGAGGTGTCAGGGACGTACAGTAAGACACAAACACAAGCCGTGTAGTGTGATCTAGTGTTTGTGCTACTTTGTACTTCTACTCCACTTCAATTCAGAGGTACATGGTGTACTTTTACTCCACTATATTCATTTAATACTTTTAGTTACTTTACAGATGTGGATGAATGATGTGAAAATAATCAAGTGTTAAATCAGACTTTAGTTCCACCTGGAGTAAATTCACAAGCTACCCTGCAGTATACAAAGTCATTCAAACTAGCTGCACCTTTACCAGCTTGGAGAACACTTTAATGATCAATCATTATAAAACATATCATATATATTATTCTGAAATGGACCAATCTGCACAATGACTACTTTTACTGTCGCTACTTTCACTATATTTTGATGATCATACTTTTATACTTTTACTTGAGGAACATTTTGAATGCAGGACTTGTACTGTAACAGAGTATTCCTACACTCTGGTACTTCTACTTTTACTCAAGTACAAGATCTGAGTACTTCTACTTTTACTCAAGTACCAGATCTGAGTACTTCTACTTTAACTCAAGGACAAGATCTGAGACTCAAGCACAAGATCTGAGTACTTCTACTTTTACTCAAGCACAAGATCTGAGTACTTCTACTTTTACTCAACACAAGATCTGAGTACTCCTCCCACCTCTGTGTGTTGCAATATATTGAGACTGTTCTTGTAAAAGGTGGCATTGTTACATACATGTACAACTCATTTGTGGTTGCAACTAAAATGTTGAATGTTTTCTGTAAAGTCGTTGTTTTTTGCTATAATTTTATATTAAATTACATTATATTTAGTTGTATTTTATTGAGTATAATTGTATTAAATGTCTTAAACTATTTATCGTAAAAAATAAAGACAAATATTTACACATATAAATATAAAAAAAACTAAAAGTCTTAGTCCAGTGAATATGAGACAAAATACAGTGTATTATATTTAAAGTGGAGGGCTGTGCAGATTTTAAAAAGAGATATATTGGGGTTTTGAATTCAGTCGCAAAGTAAAGACTTACTGGTACCTACGTTATACCAAATGCTATGGAAACGAAGAGAGATGTGTATCTCTATATATATATATAAGTCAGCAAAGGATAAAAGAATAAAGAAGGGTGAAGGGACGAGGTGTGAGTGAGGGTCTCAGGATTTTCGGTGTCCTTTTTTCTCCGTGTTTCCATTCATAGAAAACATTTTCCTCTCACTCCCCCCCCCCCCTCACCACTGGCTGCCCTGCGGGGGTGTATGCTGCGCTGCGAGGCTCTGATTGGCTGCGGGTCACATGGGAGAACTTGCGGCGCACCAATGGCGGCGTCCTGTGGTCTGTGCATCACAGTGAGGTCATGTGGAGCGGAGGAGGATTAAAGAAGAGCTTATTCTCAGTTCACACCATCGCTCTGCAACAACACGGCAACTGGTACAACTGCTCTCTAAAATCTTTAACTACCACTGATGTAAGGGAGATTAGGTTATTCAAGAATAGATGGAAGACTTTAAATAGGGTTACAATTACTGTCATTATTACATTACATTACATGTTAGACGCTTTTATCCAAAGCGACTTACATACTCAATACTGTGGGCCCCACAGGAGCAATTTGGGGTGAAGTGTCTCAGGGACACAACGACATGCAGTGGGGTTTGAACCTGTGCTCCCCTGATCCCAACACCAACGCACTATTCCACTGCGCCACAGCCGCCCACTACATTATCAAGTAGTCTGCCAATTACTTTATAGATTAATTAAAACAGTAAATATATACACAAACATCCACAGAAATCTGTAGAGAATAGGATGAATACGAAGGAATAAGTGAGAATACACCATACTATACCAGACTACCACTGCATACTGATTACTGTCATTATCAACATAATCTAAATAACTTCTTGATAAATAGACTTTCTTCCTGGTAGAAACAACCATGGAAAACATTATTATTATTATTACATAAAGTTGAATATAAGTCCACGGTGACGTTTGAGTAGACTCGCGTTTGTATGCCTCTGCCAAACAGTCAGTTTAAATCTAAAGGGTTTAAACATTTATTGTCATTATGCAACACAGCGTTGCACAACAAGACGCAGTTATAGCTGAGGCCATTAGGCTACACATGAGAAACATGAACAAAACTGTAGTCAAAGTGCAGTCCTGAAGTGCTTTTTTGCATAATACATAATTGTGGGCAGATATATGTGCTGTATACTGGGAGCAGGGCTAATTGTACAATGTTAACAAAAAAATACACTCTGTTCTCACACACACGTAAATAATATGCACACATGACCAAATACGTATATATGTTCATTTTAATTCATTTCTTATTTTATAGTTATTTATCATTTTGATTTTATCCTTAATTGTATTAATCTGTGAATCTGTGCTGTCCTGTTTTTCATTCTTACCCTGTTGCTGTTAAACTACTGAATTTCCCCACGGGGATTAAGAAAGGTCCTTCTTATCTTATCTTATCTTATCTTATCTTAAGAACACATGGTAACATGAAGAAATAACATCCGTGTCCAAATGTCATCACTTCTTAATTGCATCCTATCAGACGTGTGAAAATGCATATTCATATTTATATTCTTGAGTTATTGCAAAAGATGTGTTTGGTGAGGTCACAGTGACCTTGCTCTTTACTAAATTAAAATCAGTTCATCATTGAGTCAAACTGGACATCTGTACCATTGTGGCTGCGAGGGAATGTGGTTGTTGGTTCGATCCCAGCCCGTGCACTCAACATGTCGATGTATCCTTGGGCAAGATAGTTAACCCTGAGTAGCTCCCGATGGTGAATGTGTGTGAGTGTTAGCTTCCCTAGAGCAAGTGGTAATGCTCTGTATGAATGAATTGAAGTGACTGTTATTTTGTACCTATTGATTGTTGTGTTTTTATTTAGGTCTTAATGTGTGCACATGGGGAGGCGTGTGGTGCAGTGGGTTCAAACCCCACTGCAGTCAGCATGTCGTTGTGTCCCTGAGACACTTCACCCCAAATTGCTCCTGTGGGGATTGCCCACAGTATTGAGTATGTAAGTCTCTTTGGATAAAAGCGTCTAACAAGTGACATGTAATGTAAAAATGTGTCTTTGACTGTATATAGGTATATACATATTGGCACACATATTTTTATATATATTTGTTTTTATATTCGGGATTGTGGGAAACGGTATTTCGATCTCTCTGTCTGTACACACAAACGGGAAGATTGACAATAAAGTTGACTTTGACTTTTGAGGTGTGATGACTTGTAGTATGTAAAGCGCTCTGAGGGGTCGTAAAGACTGATAAAGCGCTACATAAGTACAGTCCATTTACCATTTACCAAATTGAATGCAATTCCCTTATTATTCCCAATTATTGCAATCACAGGAATAGGTTGGCTGTGAGATGATATAAAGTGGAGTCAAGCGGGAACATTTCCCATTGGAGACACCAGAGAATGATTGGTATATCTGCTTAAAAAAACGACTTGATTTTCTGAAAAGTTGCAGATTTCTCGTTATAATTTCCCTCTCACGATATACGGAACCGGGTGTAATTCACCCCGGCTGCAGCTTTGATGGAGGAGAGTCAGAGGTGGGTGTCCCCTCCTCTCGTGGTCTTTCCCCCCCCGACAGTCTGGTGTTGCTTTTGTTCTCTCGTGCGAGGCGTTAAGCTACAATGATCGTGCCGGGGAAGCTTTGACAGGCTGTGATAAAGCTGCCGAGTGTATGTGTTAGCAGATGACTCATACATGCGGCCATGTTTTGTTGTTGTTGGGTTTCTTATTTTATTTATTTTTTTCCTTGCTTTTTCTTCACAAGCTTGTTCTTTTCTACAGAATTAGACTCGGAGTGGAGCCACAAGGTTGTTTCCATGGTAACGCAGAAGCCAGTGACTGACAGGCAACGGCGTCAGTTGTCCGGTTTTCAAAATACAAGCCTCTACTTTATTTTCTTAAATATTAAACCTTTTTCGGAGTTGGAAGTGGAGGTGATAAATTAAGATCCACTGTTTTATTCGTTATATTAAAAGTGAAAGAAAGGGTATAGATTATATATGTTACAGCAGCAAGGCAGTAAAAAATAAATATATCAGTAAATATATACTCACATACATTAACAGTTAAAATATGTATGTAAATGGTGCAGGGTTACTGAAAGTGTCAAAGGATCTGGTTAAAAAAATAAAAAATGTACCAGACATTTCTCATATTAAAGCTGAACAGAGAAGACCCTCCAATTTCACACATTTGTTGTTTTTCCACCAGTTATCCAAAGTGCGGTTTAAAGGAAAATGAGAATGTGTGGTGTTATGTGAGCACAGTGTTCTCAAGAGGGCATAACAGGATTACATAACACACAGAGAGCCAGTAATCATAGCATTTACTGCTGCTGCTGCTCCCCGAAGATGGCTCTCAATTGACTTTGACAAATGAATGTGGCTCCTCAGTCAGTACACACACACACACACACACACACACACACACACACACACACACACACACACACACACACACACACACACACACACACACACACACACACACACACACACACACACACACACACACACACACACACACACACACACACACACACACACACACACACACACACACTCTCTCTCAAAATTATGTAGTGTTCAGGGTGAGTCGACTCCATCTTCTGTTGTTCAGATGTGACTCCCAGCTGCCTGGAGGAAAATGGATTAAAAACCTAAACTGCCATCATTTTAAACACACACACACACACACACACACACACACACACACACACACACAAACAGAAAAACATACACACAAGCTTTGTCCACACCCCCAGACTAGTTCTAGCAAGTGCTTCACCCGCCCCCTATACACGCACGCACGCACGCACGCACGCACGCACGCACGCACGCACGCACGCACGCACGCACGCACGCACGCACGCACGCACGCACGCACGCACACACACACACACACAACACACACACACACACACACACACACACACACACACACACACACACACACACACACACACACACACACACACACACACACACACACACACACACACACACACACACACACACACACACACAGGGTGTCTGGCATTGAAATTATCTTTCTTTATCAGTCTTTTGTTCTACAAGATATACTTGCATTATTCAAACTGCTGCATTCATGTGTATGTTGCATGTTACTGCTGTAGATGTTGAAGGTTGGGCTACTGTAAGTCCTTGTAGCTTCGTCACTGTCCTGTGAGAACAACACATCTCTCAACTTTCTATGAGTTTCCAAGAAAAACAACCCACTTTTCGGCTTTGTGACGAAGCCTTTTCAGGATCATCCAAGGGGCTTTTCAATTGTATTTTTAGCTTCAGAAATAGGACAATTTTCTCCTAAAGGAACACTTCATCCTTCAGTTCATCAACACATACATGGTTTCAACCGGACCCGTATTCGAGAGGCTCAACACAACATGTTGTACCATTTTTGCATTAAAAAATACATAAAGAAATATTCAAATAGTTGCTGACTGAGCTCTGTTGAGTGTGCACAGAGTTTCATGCATCAGCAGCAGGACAGTGTGTGTGTGTGTGTGTGTGTGTGTGTGTGTTGATGCTGATGAAGCAACATGTCCCCCGGTACAACAGTGCGGCTCATTGATGAGTTTTTTGGACAACAGTGGAGCTCTGTAACTCGGAGGAATCAGTGTTCGGCGACGCTTGTCAGCATCGATTCATTGCTGGTTTTGTTCTTTTTGAATGGATTTGTTGAGATTTAGAAAAACTCTTTGACACCAGACAATTTCTTTCTGACCCTAAAAACAAAACGTCCCGAGACTCGATCAAAATGATTGTTTTCATGTACGCTACAGAATAATACTCAAAGTAAGAAACGTTTTTCTGTAAACCGGAAGTGGAGTTTAACAAAGTACAGTTATTTAAACCTGAGGTATTTGTATTTAACTTTAATATGTTCTCCTCATGAAACTTCTCCTTATTACATTTAACTAACAGCTTCACTTTCTTGATTGACAGGGTTACTCATTGTTCATTTTATGTAAAAGAAAATCCCAGTTCCAGCTTCACAAACGGGAGGATTTGCAGCTTTTACATTATATCATTTTTATTAGACTGTTGTTGGACAAAACAAACATTGTGAAGTTGTCACTTTGGGCTATAGTTAATTCTTAAGTAACCGATAAGTGTGTAGAGAAAATGTAATCAACTGGGCTCTGGTTTCAGACAGAGGGTGAAAAGACAGGCAGTATGAGAGAAATAAAGAGCTTTCTGAACATTAAAGCAGTAGACATGTCACAGTAGAGGAGCAACATACTAATATGAACCTGAAACTAGCATAATGTGAGTTATACATATCTCATGCTATGTTGTCTGGTTGTTATGAAAATATGTCATAAAGGGTCTTAAATGAATGTGTTCTCAGAGCCTCTGACAGAGAGGCGTATCATCCCAAAGTCAAAGCAGGACATCGTGTCTGGGGACCGCTGACTAAGTGAGGGGGGTGGGGGGGGGGCGTGATGCAGATGTCAGACGGAGCACATCTACCGCAGTGATAACAAATACAGATGTAGGATGTTAGAGAGGACATTAAAGAAACCCCCCACCCCCACCCCACCACTTACCTGCACTCTACTCACTGACCTGTAGTATACATTCATACCACTTAGTCTACATGTCAGATCTATAGTGTTTTAATACCTTTCTCTACTGTCCATAACTGAGCTATACCCTTTTTTACTGCATATAATGTTCATATCTCACAATTTATTCATATACATTTGTAAATATAGTTTGCACATTACCTCGTTATCTGCTGAACTGCACTTGTTTTTTTCAGTACTTATACTCGTAGAAGTACAAATCTAATATAATCTAATATAATCCAGAATTAGTTTTAAGTAAAGGAAAATTCAGTTAGTATAACGACAATATATATGTATAACAAATCTGTATATATTCCTGTATTAGTCTTGAATTAAAATTTTTACGAGTATCAAAAGAATTGTGTTAAAACAGAATATTATTATTCTGAATATTTTCATCTTGAAGTTTGTCAATGTCATATCATATAATATCAGCATATTATGTTTTTTTTATATCCTATACGTATCTAAGTGTGAAGTAATTGAGTCTGAACTATACTGGAGTAGAATTAGAGAGTTTCATAACACGGTAAAGTAAAGTACAAGTATGGCAAGATATTAAAATAGTACACTTGACTAAATCTACTCTCCACCACTGCAGCTTTTTAAATACAGGACTTGTCTTGTAGCATATTCACAGTGTAGTATTACCACTAGCACTTTGTCTGACTGATTATATAACAGAACCACCACACCTTCAGTAAATAGTAAAATAAGTGTTTTTTAGCGAGCAAAGACCAGCAGATGTCATCAACAATAAGTGTGTTTTGCCCTCTCTTGACATAACCTCAGTACCCCTCTGGATGTTTCCCCCGGCGCTCCGCTGATGTAACGCACTTCAAACTGCGAGGGAATGATGGAGCGACTGTGACTGCGGACGTCACAGAGTGCTGCTCCATGCACTTGCTCCATGTTCCACTTACCATGAAGTGCACAATCTCGGCTGCACAGAGGCGTGTCTAATCTGTCATACATTTAGAAAAAAAATCCCCACACAACCTGCAGTACATCCCTGAGAGTTGTGTAGGCAGCGGACGTTCAAAAAACACACATCTCAGCGCCTGGAGACTTGACATGGTGCGGGAAAAATGAGGCGTGAAGCTCTGCGTGTGTCATGTTTTTCAAATGGTTTTGTGTGTCTGTTGTGGTGTAGTCAGTTTCCAGATGAGCCTGGAGCCTCTGCTCAGCCTCCGCAGACACATTGGGGAAGTTGCATGTAATTCCCTTCTGAGGTTAGTGAGAGGCCCATGCTGCTCTGCACAAAGCCTTAAGGCGGTGTTATGTAATCCACCAGCTGGATCATTGGTGAGAGCCGCATCCTGCCCTGACCCGGAGCATCTCTGCGAGCGCATCTTTAATTGAACCAATTTCACATAAATAATAGTGTTGTCTTTGACGTTAGTATTGCAACATCTGGAGCAGCACAAATGTCAATTTTCCCATTTAAACGATCCAGTAACTGCAGTCAAATTAACAGCTGTTTGTCTTTTAATACTTAACTAGGAAAATGATGTTTCCTCACGACCTATGCATGTTTCCTTAGAGTGACTAGCCAATAGCAGATGTTTAGTTCTAACAATTGTTCACAATTTATCGGAAAAAAACATATTTTTTGACCCAAAAACAGAAGGAAAATGGCTCAACATGTAGGCAGAGTCAGACTGAATAATGGAGCATACAAAGTATTTAAATCAATGCAGCAGAATCCCAGATATTGTCTTTTTATTCTACAAAACTCGACTGCAAAAAGTTTGGTTTGCGTATTCTGGTAGCGGCTACCTTTTCTTTCAGATACGGGGAAGTCATCTAAAATCAAATGTGGTATTTTCACTTCAAAGTTAGTTCCTGCGCTTTAAAGAATAGTTTGACTTTTTTTTAAATATCCTTGTTTAGTTTTTTTATATCTCAAGCAGGTGCCTAGAGCCTGGAGGTGATCAGCTTATCTTCGCCGGTGTTAGTGTAATTAAAGCAGTGGAAAACGGCTAACGGAAAGATTTGTAATCTTTCATCACCACTCGTCTGCCTTGTGACTAAAATAAATCAAATTATAAATTAAGGACAACATGAAATCAATACTACCAATGTAATAATGATGATGTGGCCTTTGGTCTAAACGCTAACACATCTAAATGAGCTGTCCATGTTCACGGTCCACAGTGAATCGATCCTCATTATTGGGCGACCTCCTCTGACATTTTCTTAAACATTAATGCTCCCCAGAGGAAGAACCCTTTTCTCTTATGCCGCCCTTAGGTCAGAATGTCATATTTGAACAAAGTAATTGCTGCCTGCAAAGGGAATTCAACATAATATCCTGAGTAGTGCTGAAACAATTACACGATTAGCTGTCCCTCTTTAATGACCCCACTGCTCTCCTCGAGCACCGCACACAGTGCAGCCTTTACATAATAGCTCAATTCAATCATGAGTGTGTTCTCAACTGAGTCACCAAATGCGATTTGAGTAAATAACTGAACCTGAAAGTGGCACTATTAACTACGTTTTTAATGATATGACTTGTTTTTTCCCCATTATTATTCCTTATGTTGCCTTTATAAAGCCTCAAATGCATTACATTCCAGTTTATAATCCTAAAGTCTTTACCATGATATCGATTTTTGACTTCTCTCCAGGTACTTAGATAAATTAATTATTCTACGCATGGCTGCTCTAAGATCAACGCCCTTCTCTCCAGTCATTCAGCAGTTTCAGAATCATTGTTCAAGGTCAGACATCCTGGACTCTAACGTGGGCTGAGCTGCTTTGCATTCAGCTCCACAAACATATGACTCATCATTTGAATTATGGGCACCTTGTGTGAGAAAGACAGCCGGCGAGAGGAAGAGCTTCTGCAAAGTGTCCATCCATAACGCAGTGAGAGGGAAAGGAGGACACTGCACACTTTTGGAGGTCATTGCACTTCCAAAAATGGGGTCTCTCCAGAGCTGCAGTTAATTAAGGCGCCTGTTTTAGAGGCAGCAATGAGAGCCACTGCTGGGAAGAGCGGGTGATTCTCCGTTTGTTAAAGTGCAGAGAAATAACCCGTAAAACTGGACTGTAGGTACAAGTCTGTCCTGCTGCTGCAAACCTTTACTCAACACCTTCTAAGAAAAGCCATTAATATAACTGGTGCAACATTTTAAACATCAATACTCCTATTGAGGCGATTCTACCGAGCCCCTAAAGAGACATGAAAAAAAAAAAGAGAGAGAAAAAAAAGAAAAAGGGATAACGGGTTCGTTTCTCGTGCGCACATTTTTGAGAAAGTTACCGGTGAGCCAAGGAGGAAGTGGAGCACACAGGAGACAACCATTCATTACAGACTGTTATGTTTACGTGGGGAAATGGCAGTGCATACATTATTTGAGATATATTTCAAACTTGTTTTTCGCACCGGATTTGGCAAAACAGGAGAGTCTGTAAACCAGTCTGCTTTGATCTATGAATTAATGTCCGTGACTCTCAGAGTACCTGCTGCCCGCAGCTGGTTTATAGGGAAACACACACTCAGAACACACACACACACACAGAGCGGAGCTGAGCCGAGCACACACACACATCATGCGCCTTGGTGACATCTCCTTCATAAAACTAATAAAAGGGGGGGTAATCGGGCAGTTCGATGTGTGTAGAGGTGTGTGTGTGTGTGTGTGTGTGTGTGTAGGTGTGTGTGGTTAAAACGTAGCAGCCTGCGGTCGCTCTTTAGCTGTTCTAATGAAGGAAAACACAGTGTAGGCGGTGCGTAAAAGCTCTTTGCATGCTGGTGCCTCTTCTCAGAGTCTGAGTTACAAGTCCCGCCGCCTCCTGGAGTGACCGCAGGCTGCTACGTTTTAACCACACACCCCTCTGGCCGAAATGTCCTTAAAATTAAGTCTGAGTTCGAAATATATCTCAAATAATGTCATTTCCCCACGTAAACATAACAGTGTGCAATGAAATGGTTGTCTCCTGTGTGCTCCACTTCCTCCATGGCGCAACCGTAACTTTCTCATCAAAACAAAGTCGGGATAACGGGTTAGTTTCTCGTGCTCACGAGAAACTAACCCGTTATCCCGACTTTGTTTTTTCTTCCATGTCCCTTTAGGGGCTCCGTACAATTCAAATGATTAACTGATAGTTTTCTTTGTATCCTCTACTAATTAACTTATTAAATTATAAACTAATTGCTGCAAAAAAAGATGAATTCAATTTAAATAAAAAGGAAAAGGTTTGTGAAAGCCTTTTATCGGCCATGGGTTAATGTTTCGCTTGACAGAAGAGGCAAATCCATGCATGAGTTACAGATAAAAATGTGTTATAACAGTAGGAATACTTGGAATATGGAAAGTAGGATTGCCTTAATGCACAGAAGCAAGTTGAAAAGAGTCTGACATTCTGTTGTAGTCTCTAAGCCCAAGCTAATAATGAAACCATAATGTTGGTTTATTTACTTCACTTGACAAACCTTCTCTCTAGCTACCTTATAACACTTATAACAAATGTTTTCTAGGACTGAATTTGATGTTAAATCATGTGAGTGTCCCTGTTTTGGCAGTACGATGTGTTAAAATGATCTGTGTGTGTCGTTGGGAGAGCATTCAGCTTGAAGCTCATATCACCAGCGCTGTAGCTTCCTGTCTGCGGGGAGTTTGCATGTTCCTCTCTGTATTTGCATGCTTTGCCTCCGGCTGCTCTGCCTTCCTTCCAACGCTCTGCTGAACAGGAGACTCTGAAACACTCATGCCTGTCCCATCCCCCCAAGTGCATTCTGGGACAGACTTAACTCCCCAGGTATAAGAGGGTATGATTGAACACCTTGTGTACTTCCACACAGCACAACTCAATCTGAATCACCAGTGTAACTGATGTGAGTCACTTTGAAAGCCCAGTAATGTTTACTATTCTTTTTACTATTATGACGTTGTTGTGTGTAATAACAACACTTACAGTTCTGTGAGGCTGTAACATACTCAAGACTCAGGTCACAGCCTGAGTTTAGCATCTTAGTTTAGCTTGTTATCATGCTAAAAATGTAAAATCTTCCTCTTAAAATGTCAAATTAAGAGCTAGGCTAACCACCCTTTGAGTCACTAGTGTGGCGAATAAAATCGCCACACCTTTAGCTAGTGATAAATTCTGATATGTTTCAAGCTTTAATTAAAATAATTTCTCTTGACTCGACAACATGGCTAACAAATAGGCAAGGTCAGACTCAATTATGAAACATAAAAAATATTTTAAACACTTTAAATCAATGCAAATGAACCAAAGATATTTGCATTTTCTGTCCATAACACCTGTCGCATACATTACCCACAATGCATCTCAACTGCAGACAGTTTGGTCAGAGATTTGGGGTTATTATGCTAGAAGTGACTCGCATTTTTGGGGCGACAGTGAACGAATGTTAAATTGAATGTTTAATTTATTACAAACAAGACAACAAGTGCTCTTTATGTGGACAATGCAGCGTGTCACATTAGTGCATATTGTTCTTCATCAGTGCACTAGTTGGAGGATGTAAATCACATACTGCAGGCTCAACAATTGCCAGTGGTGATGGAGGGCAGTAATTGAGGCTTTTGTGGTAATCCCAGACACTCTGATTAAGGGATTACTGCGGCAACTTATTTCAAAGGCTTGCCCAGAGAAGAGCAAGGAGGAAAGACAGGAGAGGAAGTTTTTACGGATGATTGGATTGAGGAAGAATGCCAAAACGAAGGACAAGGTTGAGTTTCAAGACCAAAAAACATGCTAAAAATAAACACAGGTCACTCTCAAAATGCTTCCAGCAAACACGTTGTCCCGTATGCATTACCAGGACAGTGTTCGTCTAATACAAGATGCCTCAAAGTCACAGAAAACCCCTTTAAAAGGAGGCTGACATAGCCCAAAGCAGCCTCCATTTTCAGAGGTGCTCTAGAAAGCCACAGTTACTTCCCAGAAGCCTCGGAGGACGTATATCTCCAGACGGATCAACCCTCCTCGCATCATAGTGCTCTGATTAAACAGTGAAAAGCCAGTGGACAGACAGATGGTAGCGTGAAAAAAAATAGGACTGAAAAACTCCATGTGCCGGATGTTGACTTTAATTTAAAGCTTCGTCTGCTCAAAGTAATGCCATCTTTTGAGGAGGAGAGGCAGCTTTTAGGGGGTGTGTGTGTCTCGTCATTCTCTGTATATATTGAATGTGATGAGAGCTGTATCCGTTGGTCTTTGAAACTAGTTCAGCTCCAAAAGGAGGTCACTTCATTCAGAGATGGGACATGTGGGACTTCAGATGGTCTGATTTGTCTGCTGCGAAGTGACAAACCCGTCTCACATTTGCTCACTGCAGAGATTAATGCTCTGGTCAAACACACAGAACATCCCTCTGTGGCATTACTGCTGCAGCATCTGCTCACTGACCTTTGATGGGATCATTAAAGCAGGAAAAGAGAACATATTGTCACGTATACTCAAGAGATTTCTCCATGAACACAGTATTAAGGCACAATTCTTTTAAATCAACACGTCCAACAACTGTGGACGCCATTGGGTATGTAATTCCCTCGGTCTCTCCCTTTATTTCCAGCTTTGTTTCTACTGTCGAGTTTCAGAAAACTTTCTCAATCCTACTTTTGTATTGTCAGTATGTATGTCAGATACCGCAACCTTGAGTATCTACGCAAACATTTCCCAAATTGGGATCAATAAAGTATCTATCTATCTATCTATCTATCTATCTATCTATCTATCTATCTATCTATCTATCTGTCTGTCTGTCTGTCTGTCTGTCTGTCTGTCTGTCTGTCTGTCTGTCTGTCTGTCTATCTATCTCTATCTATCTATCCGTCCGTCCGTCCGTCCGTCTATCTTTCATAGGGCCCCTTTAAGTAGGTTGAGAGCTTCCTTAGCTTCTGTACTGTGATAGTTTAGAAAGAAATTGGCTCCCTGAGACTCAGCTTTCTGTATCTGTCTCACTTAGATTTCACCAACGCCGCTGTGAACACACATTATGACCAATTATTTCGCCCCATAGTCACTAGAGTAAATACTGGACTCATTTTTTTTACAAGCCACATATCTTTCCAACACTCTCACACTACAAAATAATTTTTGGGCTAGACAAATCCAGAGAAAATGTACTTTGTTCAAGACAAAATTCATTTGATTTGTCTTTCTCAGCGACACACACCTGCAAGATCTGGCAGCAGAGCATTAGTTTCACACTTTTCTTACCCAAGTTGAAATACTTTCTAATAACATTTTGTGTTTTTATGACATTGGTGCTCCTTTACTGCGACTCATTGTTCCTTGATAGCAAGTCATGATGAAGATATGGTGTTTTCTCTATTGGGGTCTGTTCAGGTTGATCGTATTTAGGATTTGTGTAATCATTAAATAAAGTC